>CM059271.1:28912039-28919539 GCA_030347295.1 Setipinna tenuifilis
TCCCTAACACCTGTACCTCCCTAACACCTGTACCTCCCTAAGACCTGTACCCCCCTCACACCTCTAGAGGGCATCAGTGACACACCTGTCACATCTGAAGAACTAAACAACTGAAGAAGCCTTTATTCTATGAAAGATGAAACGTCTTCAAGTTACTAAAAGAAGTCCAGTTGCTTACAACTTAGCTCCTTTGACTAACATGACCTGGAGAATGAGAATGAGAATCTTGACAGACAACTCTAAACCCAGTGTTGACTAAACATGTAGCTCCTTAGCCTTAGCCCTAGCCTTAGCCCTAGCGTGAAAGGACCTTAGCCTTAGCCCTAACCTTAGCCCTAGCCTTAGCCTTAGCCCTAGCCTTATCCTTAGCCCTAGCCCTAGCTTAAGCCCTAGCCTTAGCCTTAGCCCTAGCCTTAGCCATAGCCCTAGCATGACAGGGCACTGAGGGCAGTGTGGCAGCTGCTGCCTTAGCCCTAGCCTTAGCCTTAGCCTTAGCCCTAGCCGTAGCCGTAGCCGTAGCCGTAGCCGTAGCCGTAGCCGTAGCCTTAGCCTTAGCCCTAGCGTGACAGGGCACTGAGGGCGGTCACCTCGTCTGCCAGCAGGGACATCTCGCTGGTGTCGGCGGCGTCGTAGTCGTACAGCACCTTGGCCTTGCGCGTGCCGCTGGCGGGCGGCTGCACCTCCTCGATCTGCAGCACATCCGTCTCCACCGGCGCCGCCGGGCTCTCCGCCGACGCCTCGGGGTCCGCCGACGCACTGGGGTTCCTCCCGAAGTTGCTGGAGAACCTGAGGAGGAGCGCAGGTACAAACAAGGTTCAGAAATACACCATGCTGTTTACGCTCTCAAAAACAAGAGATGGATGGGTGGATGGATGGATGGATGGATGGATGGATGGATAGATAGATAGATAGATAGATAGATAGATAGATAGATAGATAGATAGATAGATGCAAAATTCAGAGAAAATGCAGGCATCCAGTAGACACACACCCTTTCACACACAGACACGTAATTACAGAAATTTAGAGATTAAAAAAATATATAGTCCAAAGTTATAACAAAAATGGCATAACAATGAAATGAGTCCATGCAAAAATGATCTGGTCAACAAGTGTGTGTCCATGGATGCATGTTTACAACTGTGTATGAGCCAATGACATAACACCCTTCACCCCTGCACTATGTGTCCTTGGTAAACTAAACAAACATACTGAACGGCTCCTGAAATACTCACACATCCGCACTGGAGCTGAGAGCAGAGGGGGGATTAGGACACAACATTAGTGCTGTCATAACCATTATAAGTGATGTCATAAGAAATCAGAGACATAAGAAATCATAAGAAGTCAGATACATTTGTGATGTCACAAGAAGTCAGAGACACAGTTAGTGATGTCACAAAAAGTCAGGAACACAGTTAGTGATGTCACAAGAATTAAAAAGCATAGGTAGTGATGTCACAGACAAAGAGAGAGAAATCACAGACACAGTTAATGATGTCACAGGGCATAGCAGAGAGCAGCTGTTACAGGAACAGTTTCAGCAAAGTCCAGGGCTAAATCAGGGCTAAATCAAGGCCTCTTCAGAGCAAGATTAAAGCTAATTCAGAGCTAATAGGGGTGCATAGAAGCTAAGTGTGTTAATGCTGTCAGTTACTGTAGATAAGCAGTCAGCCTTGATTTAAGTGTGCAGTAACTCAGGGATAACAGGTGTGATCTCTAGGTGTGTGCTGGGGTGAGCCAGGTGTGATCTCCAGGTGTGTGCTGGGGTGAGCCAGTTATGCAGAGCAGAGGTGTCAATCCCGGGCTCAGAAAGTAAAAACCACAAATGTCATCCAACCAGCTCTGAATCAGCTGTTCGTAACTAGCCCTCAAGGCAGGTGGATCAGCTACTGCAGTGAATGAAGTCACCTGTCTTTAGGGTTTTTGGCAGGGTTTTTACTTTCTGAACCCGGGACTGACACCTGTGTGTGCTGCCCAGCGGGTGTCCTACCTGCCCAGCTCCTTGTGCAGCTCCATCATGACGCGATGGCACTGGTTGTAGTAGGCCGTCTGGGCCTCCACAAACTCATGCAGGCAGCGCAGGTGGTTCACCTGAAACCGCCAACACACAACAACAATGTACGCATGTTAGTTATAACACTGTCAGACACACACACACACACGCACACACGCACACACGCACACACACACACACACACACACACACCAGGGATGGAAATTCGCACCAGCTACTAGCCAAATGCTGGTAAAAAGTTAAAGTGGCTGGTAGATGTCAGGCACATAATATGAATTTACTCTTGAGTGTCCAGTGAATTTTACAATTTATTTCTCAGTGGCTGGTAAAGTCCACGTTTTGCAAAGTTCATTTCCACCCCGGGCACTGGTACACACACACGCGCGCACACACACACACACACACACACACACATACACACATACACACACATTAACACACATACACACACATACACACACATACACACACACACAGTGTCTGTACCAGTAGCTATAGTGAGTCAGGCTACTGATCCCGTGGCCTAACTGGTAGAGCAAGATGCCAAAAATGCCCATACAGTAGACTGCATATCGAGGTAGGTAATCTACATACTAGTCACGACAGACTACATGCAAATATAAACAGGTCTGAAGAGTAAGATGTGCTGTTCATACTGCCAGAGCCCCGTTAGGGAGTTAATGTGTGGAGTGGTGGGTTACACTTTATTTTACTGTCCCTGATGCGTCAATTAGGTACACTGTAACAAAGTGTGTAACAATGTGTAACATTATGTACTTACACAGTTCTATAGGGTTAGGCTTAACGTTACAGTTAGGTATGTATAGTGAAACTACATGAAATGACATATTACATGTGGATAGGCTAAAGAAAAAGGAGCTGTAAAATAGTGTAAAGTGTGACTGGAGGGGCGTGTTCCAGACTCACGTGTGTACTGCTGATTCCCTCCAGCAGGAGGCGTGTGACCTCGGCCTGTCTGTCAAACTCTGTCTGGGCCACACGGAGCTCGTGCTCAGCCTGGGAGGGTAAGACAGTATGACTTGACAAATACACACTCACAGTCACGGCATTTAGCAGAGGCTTTCCTCCAAAGCGATGTGCTGTACAACACTATTAAGACACCAAACTATAAGCAAAAAAATATTTGGCTAAATCATGGAAAAATAACGAAATACATGGAACATGTTGAGGTATAAGCACATCGTCACATATATTGGTTTAAAAATAATAAGAATAATAATACAGAAACACTTTATTTGAAGGGGTCTACATAATGACATAAGCATGTTATAAACATGACACGCTATAAATATATTTGGGATGCAGACTTTGCAAAAAAAAAACGAATGACACTTAACGACAACATTAATGTTTATGATACTGTATATGTCATGTTTATAAAGCTCATGTTACCCTTATGTAGATACCTTCAAATAAAGTGTACGCAAAAAGACTAAAGTAATTAAACAGTATAAATGAACAAGATGTGTTTTTGAAAGTCTTCTAAAATCTTTGTTGCTTTCAGAGCAAAGAGTAATTCTATCCAAACTATTTCCCCTTTGAGGCATCACAAAGGGAAAGAGTGAGTGAGTGTGAGAGACTTGAACTTAACTCTGGCTGCACCATATAACCTACTGTAAATATAACCCAAAATATGCCCAGGAAGGACCTCTCTGCCTGCTCCCTTGTGCCAAAATAGATATCCCAGCATGCCTCTGGGGTGGTACTCACTTTGTCCACCTCCTCACTCCACAGCTGAGGCAGGCCATGGCCGCAGGGGAAGGGAAAGAGAGACACAGTCTGATGTCACAATGGAGACAAACACTCACTGAGGGACAACATCACAACGGGTTACTAGGCATTCTTTATGATGTCACAATGGTCACACAAACATTCCGACTGCATAAGAATTAGTATAGGTGTTCTGTGGTTAAAACATTTGACATCACAACAGCAGAAAAACAATGATGTATTATTGTGACAAAACTGAGGTCAAATGATGTGTTATATATATACACAGAAACAGCAGCAGGGACCAACAAGGCACAGTGATGACACAACAGAGGGGTGGGGAGATGGGAGGGGAGGGAGGGGCCACCACAGTCACTAGAATGACAGTACAAAAGAAGCAGTATTACGCAACAGGGTCATGCATTATTCAAAGGCAACACAAAGGTTAGGCTCCACGAGAGCTCAGCGCATTCACATGAAAACACACAGATGATGCCACTTGTGTCCTTCGCCAGTGCAGACACAAGGCCATGTTCTACCACTGCTCTGAGTCTGGGGTTTACACACACACACACACACACACACACACACACACACACACACACACACACACACACACTCACACTGGCACTCCTCAGGCTTAACACACACACACACACAAACACACACACACACAGTCCGGCCTTGAAGCCATTTCAACATTTAACATGCTAAATCATATCAAAACCATAATGAGAGTGCAAAATACAGTGTGTAAAAAATAATTCAATAAACATCCACATATGAAAGTCACATGAACATATGACAGAAAAAAACAACAACAAACAGAAAACACAATGTGGAATGTAGGGGTTACACCATCCCCACACACACACACACACCATTCTATAACCAGCCAGAGAAGTGGGAGTTTTATCACAAAGTCACGACACAGATGATCCTCTCAGGCTCTCTCTCTCTCTCTCTCTCTCTCTCTCTCTCTCTCTCTCTCTCTCTCACACTCTCTCTCTCTCTCTCTCACACACACACACACACACACACACACACACACACACACACACACACATACACACACACACACACACACACACAGACACACACACTCTCTCTCTCACACACACACTCTCTCTCACACACTCTCTCTCTCACACACTCTCTCTCTCACACACACTCTCTCTCTCACACACACTCCCTCTCTCTCTCTCACACTCTCTCACACAATCTCTCTCTCTCTCTCTCTCTCACACACACACACTCTCTCTCTCTGTCTCGTAGGCATGCTGTCACATGGTGTGAGTGGTGTGGGCAGAGACAGACAGAGTGCTGTGTGTCCCCTGAGCTCCTCGTGCTCTGGGACTGGGGGCGGGGCTCTGGGACACAGGACTGGCCTTAAAAACACCTCCTTTCACCCACAGCCACTGACACAGGACTGGCCTTAAAAACACCTCCTTTCACCCACAGCCACTGACACAGGACTGGCCTTAAAAACACCTCCTTTCACCCACAGCCACTGACACAGGACTGGCCTTAAAAACACCTCCTTTCACCCACAGCCACTGGGACACAGGACTGGCCTTAAAAACACCTCCATTCACCCACAGCCACTGGCCCGCCAGAACCATCCCAGAACCACACGCCCACCAGAACCACTGGCCCACCAGAACCGCCCCAGAACCACACGCCCACCAGAACCACTGGACCACGAGAGCCACTTCAGAACCACTAGCCCACCTAAACCATCTCTGACCCACTAAGCAGCTGAGCTGTGACCCTGCAGTGGGATATCTAGTGGGACAATATGGTGCCTATGGAGGGGGCCGGCTAAAATCTAATCTCAGGCTAACCCACTGACACACAGACATACACACACACAGACAGACACACAGACACACACGCACACACGCACACACACACACACACACACACACGCACAGACACACAGACACACACACACACACACACACTGTGAGGTTCCTTTCTTTGTGAACTGAGAACTGAGACAAACGGAGGCATTTTTGGGTAAACTAATTCTACCAAACATGTCTGGAATGTGGAGAGACTGCATTTACCAGTGTGAATGTGTGTGTGTGTGTGTGTGTGTGTGTGAGTTTGTGAATGAGTGAATGAAGGACAGAGGCTGCTTTCAGGCTGAACTCCTACGTTTTGGGGCTTTTTTGCAGAGGCGCTTTATGTGTGAAGGCAAAGGCCTTTCTGTAGAGTATGAGATGGCAGAGCACTTATGCTCCAACCTCCAGAGACGCTGCCCAAGGCCCTTATGTGTCCCCAGAGATAAACATCTCATCTGAGTGTGAATTGTCGAGGAAAAAAAAAAAAAAAAGTTTGTCCGCAGCTACAGAGTGTGTGCGTATGTGTGCGTGTGTGTTTGTGGGAGAGAAGGAAAGAGGTGTCAGTAAAAGGAAAAGAATGTAAATTTTCCAGTTGTGAGAGCAAGATAGTCTGTGTGTGTGTGTGTGCGTGTGCGTGCGTGCGTGCGTGCGTGCGTGTGTGTGTGTGTGTGTGTGTGGAGAGGAAAGGAAATAGAGAGGTGAGGCCATAAGGTGGAGGCCCTGGAGTGGAGGATGAGCAAATGAACCAATGAACCAGCTGAGAGGATGAATCAGACTACAATATCAGGTCAGCAGCAGAGCTCGTCTCTTTTGTGTGTGTGTGTGTGTGTGTGTGTGTGTGTGTGTGTGTGTGTGTGTGTGTGTGTGTGTGTGTGTATGTGTATGTGTATGTGTGTGTGTTTTTGAGTATGTGTGTGCCTGTGTCTGTGTGTGTGTGTGTTAGTGCGTGTGTCCGTGCATGTGTGTGTTTTTGTGTTAGTGTGTGTGTCCTTGCATGTGTGTGTGTGTGTGTGTGTGTGTGTGTGTGTGTGTGTGTGTGTGTGTGTGTGTGTGTGTGTGTTAGTAAGTAGGGAGGTCAGTAAGGCAAGAGGCTCATTGGTAGCAGAGTGTGTGTGTTTGTGTGTGTGTCCGTGAGTGTGTGTGTGTGTGTGTGTCCGTGCGTATGTGTGTGTGTGTGTGTGTGTGTGTGTGTCCGTGAGTGTGTGTGTGTAATGGGGGAGGTCAGTAAGGCAAGGGGCTCATTGGTGGTAGCAGTATGTGTGTGTGTGTGTGTGTGTGTGTGTGATAAATGAAGAAGCATTAGTAGAATATCAGCAGTGTGTCATCGGTGCAGAACAGAGCTCCAGGGATGATGTATTACACCTGAACACACACTGCACAGAGGCTACAGGAGACAGTGTGTGTGTGTGTGTGTGTGTGTGTGTGTGTGTGTGTGTGTGTGTGTGTGTGTGTGTGTGTAGCACGTCTACTCCAACCATACTTGCAGACAGGACATAATTGTGTGTGTGTGTGTGTGTGTGTGTGTGTGTGTGTGTGTGTGTGTGTGTGTGTGTGTGTGTGTGTGTGTGTGTGTGTGTAGCACGTCTACTCCAACCATACTTGCAGACAGGACATAATTGTGTGTGTGTGTGTGTGTGTGTGTGTGTGTGTGTGTGTGTGTGTGTGTGTGTCACCCTTACCGCTGAAGCGCTGGCAGACAGGACATAATTGCGTGGTCTGGTCTCCTGGAAGTCTGGCACAGCCTGCAAGCAGAGACCAAACAAGCCATTTCTAGAGGAAACCTGAGTCTGCGCACACACACACACACACACACACACACACACACACACACACACACACACACACACACACACACACACACACACACACACACAGCAATCAGTGTAACATTACTCTGAGTACCCT
>CM059271.1:28929539-28949539 GCA_030347295.1 Setipinna tenuifilis
AAGGGTCTCCACTCCTGAGACCCTCTGTAATTTAAGGTCATTAAAGCAACACTAAGTAGTTTTTAAGTTGTTAGTTTCAACCTCAAAATAATGTTTCTACAATCATTTCAGTGGTTCATCAACTCGTAACAGCGTGAACGGCACTTCTGAATTTGCTTCGCGGCCCTGACCCATGTGCTACAACTGCACAATGCAAGTTTGCAAAAGCGGGCCAATCTGTAGTGCGATTGAGACATACTGTAAGGAAGACAATTCCGCTTCCAACCTGTAGGGCGACCAAAGAGGAAAGGGTGCTTTAGTGTTGCTTTAAGGTCAGCTAACACATGCAGAGACTGAGGTCAGAGGTCATTCGAGGTCAGTTAGGCCAGCTAATTCATAGGGGACCAAGGTCAACTAGTGGCTGTTCTCTCAGCTACTTCTCTGCTGGGTGAACACTGTCAGGAGGGCTACACCGGGCAGAGAACTGATGCACTCCATTCGAACAGTGTATGCAGCCACGATTAGCTCACAGTGCATACAGGGCATATATTGTACACTGTCAAAGGAGCTAAGCTGTAAGCAACTGGACTTCTTTTGGAGCTTGAAGACGTTTCACCTTTCATCCAAAAGGCTTCTTTAGTTATTAAAAGAAGAGAAGGTAGAGCGCTTCTAGTATCCCTCAAAAACCACTGGTGGTCTTGGAGGGCGTAATATTCAAGAAAAAAAAAAATTAGAAGAAACAGATCCTTAGTCCAGACACTTCAGTGGATTGAAAGGCTTCTTTAGTTGTTACCTAACGATAGAGAACCAGGTCAGAACTGAAGAAGCCTTTTGCAAGCTCCAAAAGAAGTCCAGTTGCATACAACAGAGCTCCTTTGAATACCATGACCTGGATGAATGAGAATCTTCACAGACATGGAACACTGTATACTTCCAAAACCTATTTTTACATTCCACAAACAAAGTGCTTCAGTTTTTTTTTCACCAGGTGTGACCCCACTGCACCAGATGGTAGGGGACCCAGAGCCAGAGGAGAGCCAGACCTGGGCCAGACCTAGGCCAAATCAGGGGCCAGATGAGTCCCAGACTCATCGCTCTCAGTCGGGCTTCAAAAGAATGTGATTGTGTCGGCTGCTTTGTCTGTTGTCTGCTGGCTGATATTATGGAAAATGACCTCTACTGTAGGGTTTCTTTTATTAACTCATTCATCAGAGTCAGTGTGGGAAATAAAAGGCACTGATGGGATGAGTACACATGGTGCAGTGTGTGTGTGTGTGTGTGTGTGTGTGTGTGTGTGTGTGTGTGTGTGTGTGTGTGTGAGGAGGCGTACAAAGGGTAGGCTGACCAAAGACATGATTAAACACACAGTACAGGCCAACAGTTTGGACACACCTTCTTATTCTATGCGTTTTCTTTACTTTTATGACTATTTACATTGTAGATTCTTACTGAAGGCATTAAAACTATAAATAAACATGTGGAATTATGTACTTAACAGAAAGTCAAGACTTAACACTTTTTCTTAAGTACATATGTGTTCATTCACAGTTTTGATGCCTTTAGTGAGAATCTACAAGGTAAATAGTCATGAAAATAAAAAAAAAACACATTGAATGAGAAGGTGTGTCCAAACTTTTGGCCTGTACTGTACATGGTAAACACACACCGCATGAGTATGGATGAGGAGTGTGTTTAAGCAATGACAAGCCCAGGGAATATTCTGGAACCAAAACTGTAGCTTTTTAACTTTTAACTCTAAATACTCTGAAGAACAAAAGGCAGTAGTTTTCTTAAACCCTATTATATCCTGAAAACACAATTGCAGTTCTTTGAAGTCATAGTTCACTACTATTTTATTTAAACATTCTAAAGAATCTAGAACCAAACCTTCTGCTCTCAAAACTCTACATCCAAACACTTTTTAAACTGCAGGTCCTTGCCGTTCGCCTTCAAAGGCTGGGTACTCCCCCAGGGAGGCACAATTGACTAGATTCACCGTAAACGTTGAGAGATGCTGTGCCCTGGGCGATCATTAGAGAGCCTGTACTCTGATTACTTTAGCACGAGCTTTATGGGAGGAGAGGAAGCCCCAGGCTCCTGTTCCTGTTCCTGTGAGCTCTCAGCTGCCGGAGAGCCTCAGCCCCACAAAGACAAACCTGCTACAGCATCGTGTTTCACCTCCACATAAACTTTGAAAGTGTATCTCTCCACACACACACACACACACACACATACACATACACACACACACACACACACACACACACACACACACACACACACACAGTTACACAAAAGAGAAGATATTGAAATTATTTGATAGCCACCTCAGAAAACGCCAACATTTCAAAAAGAAATGCACACCATCCGTGAACAAGAAATGAAAAAAAAAAAAAAAAACGTAGCCTCACATTATGTTAAGCACTTTCATATTTGTTTAAAAGACTACAGTGTCTTAAGTATATATTACGGGTTTATAAACCCCAACATGTCAACATAGTTCACTAATATGAAAAAAAAAGATTGCTAATATTAAATTGGAATTGGTTTGGGTAACATAATAGCTTACTAATAAGAAATAATAAAAAGTAATTGTTGTTGCTAAATTAATTGATTAGTATTGAGGTATTAGTAGTGACAATATCAAGGTAGACTCAAAATAACATGAGGCTATTCACAGCTGTGGATCACACAGGTGACAGAAAACAACTAAGGAGAGTGTGTTGGGTCATGCAAAATGCAGTGTGAAACCCCACACATCTCGCCCTTATTTTAAACTAGGTGCAGGATCCCAAGAAATACAATCCAAAGAAAATCAAAGATGGTCTACACACCAGAGAGCTGCAAAAAGATATACTTTTTTTTTTATTTCATGGTTTCGAGCCGTGCAGCTCTTCCCCAGACATAAGATTTAAACCAATGTTACAGAGCTGCTATCATGATGAATGTACAGTTGTGCTCATAAGTTTATGTACCCTGGCAGAATTGATGATTTCTTAACCATTTTTTAGACCATTTTATAAATGATAACACAAAAACGTTTTTTTCGCTCATGGTTAGTGTTGGCTAACACCGAAGACCGATTAATGTCAAACACCTGTGTGTACTTTATTTAAATCATAATGACAACAGAAACTACCCAAATGACCCTCTGAAAAATGGTTAAGAAATCATCAATTCTGCCAGTGTATGTAAATTCATGAGCACAGCTGTAAGTGGGCAGGTCTGTAGCACTGGTTGAAATACAAACTCTGAAGAAGAGCCATACCCCTGTTGAAATAATATATCAATTCAATTTTTAAAACATTTATACGGGAGCTCTGTGGTGTGTGGATCATCTTTGGTTTTCTTTGGAGTTTTGGGTGATGACATCACCACACGGGAGCAGGCATGAAGCGAGCCATGGAAGGCCTCAGTAGAGGAGGACGAGGAGGAGGAGGAGTAGGAGGAGGAGTAGGAGGAGGAAGAGGAGGAGGAGGAAGAGGAGGAGTAGGAGGAGGAAGAGGAGGAGGAGGAAGAGGAGGAGGAGGAGTAGGAGGAGGCAACAAGGAGGCAGAAGCCAATAGGGTCTGGCACAGGGCCAGGTCCTACAGTACGTGGCACACATACATCTACTCCAACAGCACAGCCACAGATCGGAGCCAGATCAGGGTCAGATCGAGGCCAAATCAGGGCCTAACCAGGGCCAAATCAGGGCCAAGTCAGAGCTGGAGGTGTGCCAGAGCCAGCAGCTATCTGTCGTCTCCAGCCCCTGAGTTGGCAGGTGAGCCGTGAACACCAGCTGCCTTCAGAGCCGCCCTGCTGGTCAGGCCCACTGCGCTAGTCCGTGGGGAGACTGGTCCCCTGTGATCGCCCAGCATCCTGAGCTGCCCACACACCCTAGGCAGGCAGGCAGACGGGCAGGTGGGCGTACAGGCAGGCACAGTCAAACCACCCCACCCTAAACACACACTATACCATACACACACACACACACACACACATATACACACACACACACACAAAAACACACACAAAAACACACACACACACACACACGCGCACGCGCTACACACTACACCAACTCAGTCGTCTACCTCGGCTCCCTCAGGAGTCTATCATTACAACCATGATTCACCAAAGCAGGATGTCTGGAGCCAAAATGGAGTCTCTGTATGCACGCCATCTGGCTCCCAGGAGAAACATAATGGCTGCAGTTGCACATTTCGCAAATCAAAACACAAGTGGCGATTAGAAATGATGTTTCGTCAAATAATGCTGCTAGACGTTGACAATATGCTGTCTATACCTCTCTGTTTTTGTGTGTGTGCGCAAAACATGGGAGACAAACTACATCAAATCAGATTACTGGAAGAAACACCACGTCAGTCGAAAGGCTCCAGCACTTCAAGGCGTTAGTGCCTCCATACAGAACTGGCTCAATCGACACAAACAATCACAAGATTTACTACTCAGACAAACAGGTCTTTGACTTCATCGCTTGCCCGAATACATTTCTACAGGCCTCTCAATCTTCCACATGGCAATGCACTGGCGAGCAGCATGGTTCCGAACCAACAACAAAGCTTTGAGAACAAGTGCAGGGGCCAAAGGTATAAAATTTTTAAATCAACAAATGAGTTTCAATTTAGGATTTATTACCAACCTGAAGAAAATAAAATAAAGGGGAGTAGAGACTGTAGTCAGCTGAGAGACTGGCAACATGTATCAATCACAGAATTCAGTCATAAGAACCTCCTATTTAAGTCTGACTTCAACCATTTGCAATTTACTGCTAAAACCTTTATACATGTTTAGAGCGCAGTAACATGTTTACGTCATTCCACTAGTGTCAGAAGAAGCTGAAAATATGACACAATGAGCACCATACTCTACTGTGTTGTCATGCAAGTTTTGATGGCATTTTAACAATTTCAGCTGCCAATCTTGACCACACAGTGTGCAATTATTTTTGCCTCCTGAGAGATACACTTCAAACCTGAAATGTAGGCTATAGAGATTCATTGTCTGATGAATATTACTTCAAACTTCCTAATACATCCCACAAACTGATTTAAGAGTATACCACATGCGTGTCCACTCACAACCTTAACATTAAAGTCACACTAAGACATATGCAGTAACTAGCAAATGTATTATTTTTATGATAAAATTGAATTATTTAAAACTGAGAGAGGATCTGAGTAGGACTATCCCAATGTGTACAGCTCTGCGTTATGCATCTGTGCTTTTCCATTAAAGTTGGGTAACCCTGCTTTGCAGGACAAAGGTCCAACCAGGGGCGAATCTAGACCATTTTTAGGGGTGCCAAGGCACCCCCGTGAAACTGCTCGGCACCCCCTAGCTCAGTGCAAAATGAATAATATATTATATATAATAATAGTGTTGTGTGATAACCACTGGGGGCCGGGCACCCCTAAAGACCAGATGTTAAAATCGCCCCTGGGTCCAAGCACATATCTCCTCTGGCCATTCACTAGTCCAGCTGACTCTAATTAGCACAGGTCTTCAGCCAGGTAGAGAAGCTAATCAGTGAAGTCACCTGTACAGCGAAATTAGTGAAAGCAACTGCACAGGTAAAAAAAATATGTGGTAGGACTCTTCTACTTTCTGCAGCAAGGTTACCCATCTTTGTTTACCTCTGCTCTGTCCAACGAGCAGTCCTACCAACCCCATCCATCCATCCACCCATGTGGCAACACACCTATCCAAAACACAACTACAGTATGGCACTGCTATCCAACACAGCTATCCAGCACACAGCTACCGTATGGTGGGCATACAAGCAGGATGCTGGAGTTGGATAGGCCCTTCACCTGGGCAAAGTGACACCATGAGGAGCAGAGATACTTACCAGTGTGATCGACTGTAGCATGGGGGATTAGAGAGACAAATTACAGCTCAGTGCTCTATGCTCAACACATAAGCTCAGTATACTCTATGCTAAATACATAAACTCAGTATACTCTATGCTAAATACATAAACTCAGTACTCTATGCTAAATACATAAACCCAATGGTCTAAGCTACATACATATGCTCAGTGTTCTATGCTACATACATAAGCTCAGTGTTCTATGCTACATACATAAGCTCAGTGTTCTATGCTAAATACATAAGCTTAGTGTGCTATGCTCAACACATAAACTCAGTACTCTATGCTAAAAGCATATGTTTAGTGTTCTATGCTAAATACACAAGTTCAGTACTCTATACTAAATAGATAAGCCCTGTGTTCTATGCAACATACATAAGCTCAGTGTTCTATGCTCAACACATAAGGTCAGTGTTCTATGTTAAATTCATAAGCTCAGTGTTCTATGCTAAATTCATAAACTCAGTACTCTATGCTAAATTCATAAGCTCAGTGTTCTATGCTAAATTCATAAGCTCAGTGTTCTATGCTAAACACATAAGCGTGATGCGTAGCATCTTTGATGGCAGGTGATGTCTGATGGTGCCTGCTAATGGTATTTCATACAGAATAATGTCACTACACGAGGCTAATTAACAAAGCTGGAACAGCACATACTTTGATGAAACCATGAAGCCAAACACAATGCAGGTTGCAAACTAGGATGCTTTAAGGCAGGTTTTTATGAAGCTATCTGACTAGCAACGAAATCTGGCTTTGTTAAATAATCCCTCACACTCCTAAAAAAAAAACACCTGACACTTTGTGTGGTGGGAGTCGGAACATCTGGCTTCCTAAAATGACCATGGTCTGATATGAACTCAGACAGTCCCACACACCTCTCTGTTAGTAATATAACGTAACATAATAGACTATAAATCTAATACAATGCAACGTCCTAAAATACCCTCAATAATCTGATACAGGTATATCAAATCTTCAAATGTGTTTGTACTCAGACTAAAAAATATTTCAGATAGTCTAGCACATGGTGCTATAGCATGGCAACCCTTTGTCAAGTGTCATTCGGTACACACAGATGGTGCCAAAAAAATTCAGTGAAAGAACATTGTGATGCAATCTGATATAGCCTACTTCTAGCTCATTAAAAGAGTGGAACATTTCTTGCTGTCTCATAGTAATAACTTGCTAGTCTAAGCTCTGTACTGTATGGTCAAATTGTGATGGCATCTGTTGCATCTCCTAAAGGCTGCTCAGAACTAGTGTACTCCCAAACTGCACCAACTGTGGAAGTCAATGTTCATGTCGTCTTGATCAGCATGTAAGACACAGTAAGACCTTACACACATACAGTAAGTCACAAACATGGCACTGTTGGCAAGGATAAAACACTCAACACTTAACAAGCAAAGCTTTAGTCTTTTTCAGTGTAAGGGTTACACATGCAGTATCATGAATCTGATGTGGTCTGTTTATTCACCTATACAGTCTAATGTTCGTAGTGACATTTAATTTTTTTGGCAAATGAAATTACTTTAGGCCAGGCTAATATTATGAAACAACCTTTTGACCCTTCTGGAAATGCGTCTGTGTGTGTGTGTGTGTGTGTGTGTGTGTGTGTGTGTGTGTGTGTGTGTGTCTGTGTGTGTGTGTGTGTGTGTGTGTGTGTGTCTGTGTGTGTGTGTGCTCACTTGGGTTTGGCTGCAGCAGGTATTCTGTCTGTCTGAATATTTTTTCCGTCCAGTTCTTGGTGCAGTCGGCTCTGGCCAGAAGGTTTTCGAAGTGAGCGTCCAGCTCAGTCTTCTCCGCCTGTCCCAGATTCTCCTGTGTGAACTACACAAAACAACATTGGATGGGAGCAGCCGATCAATACCACTACACAATTAGCCCCAGCCAAATACAATTCATAGCAGGCCAATCAAGTCTGTTTTATCTGCAGTAGGAAAACTAAGTAGACACAAAGAATATAGACCACAATGCAAACACGCAGGAGTTCTAAAGCCAACACTGTAAGCATCACTGTATCGATCATACTAAACGTGGCTTAACCTATTTTAATAGCTAAGCATAGACTACAACTGTAAACATGAGCACGTTTAACGGGACAGTGCTGTGATCTGGTAATATAGGAAGGTTTTAAAGCAAAGAGGAAGAGCGCTGGGCCTCCGAGTTTTGATGAATAAAATGACATCAGTGTCTCTGTCCAGGCTGGAGGAATTTCTGCATCATGAGACCTCGTCGACCCATGCGGACAGTTTATTCTTCATAACCTTTCACCTAATTAGGACTGCATTCAACATTCCTACATTTTACAAGGGTGGAACGTCAGGAACGCGAAGAGTTCCCAAGCTTTTCAAGGAACAGACTGAAATCTCATGAGATATCTAATCTGAGAATCTCATTCGCCATGGGCCACTACAACTCTTATATCTGTTCCTATGTAAAATCTTTCACCGACGCTGTAAAATAATCTGTGGTTTAGCTTTAAAATGACGAAGGCTAAACACCTCGGGTTAGACGATTATGCATTACCAAGAGCGATTGTTGACTCCTAAATCCACGGTGTGCATCGCCCACTGGGCGACTTTCAATAGCGCATCATCACATCACGACCGAGTCAGTCGCGGTTGGGGGTCGATGGACCATTTCACTGCTTTCTCAGTTTCATAAACACCCCTTGTATGCCCCACACAAAACATCTACTGTGCGGCCAGGACAAAGTCACGGGCCTGGCTGTTGACATCCCACCCCAATTATAAACTTAGAATAATTGTGTATTTTGACTTTCAATGAGGTGATAACGAGGATATCACTGATGCGGTGAATCTACTACACTCGGGTTTTGTTGTCGCTGCTGCGCTGACAGTTTCGTTTTAAAGATGACTTTCGGTGCAACTGTTTGGCTAGTCGCGATACCCAAGCAAGCGACACCGGAGGTCTTACCTGGACAGCGCGAGAAAAAAATACTCCCGCATCCGAAGCTAGTTTCTTTACACTAAAATCCATGATGTCAGCGAGAGAGATCTGCGTCTCCAGCGCATCTGTAGTGGGGCTCAGAGTGCAGCGGGGGACTGTGTGATGATCACGCCAGAGGAGCAGTGCTCACAAGAGAAGGAGCAATCGTTCAACCCACAGGCATCGATGTGCTCGGAAATCGTTTGGTCGGTTTGTTTTTAAAGGGGCCTTCAAGCGAGGACAGGCGCGCTCCAAAAGATTTAAAAAGTGGAAGCATAAATAGTTACTGTAGTCAAGCCATGCGTCAACATATTATCGACAATAAAAAAAGCTGTTTAAATCAAGATTTACAACCCTCTGAGCATTCTGAGGTATATAAATAGCAAATACATGTATGTTTGTCCTTTTACCTGTTTACCTATGCAAATGATTTGCCCTACTGCAGGTATTACTTAATGTTTTATTAAATATACTGGAACTGTACAGAAAATGTATGACAAGTTTACACAATCATCAGGTGGGTTTGCATACTTGACATTTTCATACTAAGCATTCAATTACAAAATCAACCCCATCAACAAAATCACAGTCTACAATTACCTTATTCAATAGCACAGTATAGCCTAAACAGAATTCTTCAGTAAAAAAATGAGAATAATAACAAGCAAATAGCTAACAGCACTCTAGTACAATAAAAACATGGAAAAAATCTGTGCATAGCCTGCCTCAAGTTCAAAATGCTTTCTTAAATAATATTAAAACTTGTAAACATATTTGATGGCACCTTAGTTATTACTTTTTTTACAGGTCCTGCAAGTCATACCAGGTCCTCAGTCAGGAGTAGCAACGAAAAAAAAAAAAATTCTATCATTGTCTCTCACACCTCAATTTTCATTGCATGTAACAATGACACTGTGTGTTTGTGCGAGAAACAAGTGTACAAGGGTTTCTTGGTTTTTGTTGTTTGTTTTGTTTTGTTTTACTCTTTTGTTACACTTCTATTTATCTGTGTATCCATCCCACTATGTTTTTCCCCATTGCTTTGATGTAAAAACGTATGCTTCTGCCTAATGCTTGTTGTCTGGGTCTGGTGGAAGTGGTTAATGAGACTGCCCTCACTGTAAAGTGCTTTGGCTTGTTGTCTGTGTGTGGTGGTAGGGGTTAACCAGAACCCCCTCACTGTAAATTGTCTGTGTCTGGTGCTATAGTGGTTATAGTCAGAGCCCCCTCACTGTCAAGTGCTTTGGATATCTGGAAAAAAGCTATATAAATACAGTGTGTTGTTGTTGTCGTTGTTGTCATTGTTGTTGTTGTTGTTGTTGTTGTTGTTGTTGCTGCTGCTGCTCCTCCTCTGGTTCTACTTGCTGTGGCTCTGTACCCACTGGCGGAACCGGTGTGCGTAGGCCGGCGGGCTGACGGTGGAGAAGGCCCTGCCCGGGTACCGCAGCCTCTTCCACAGGTTCTCCAGCCGCTTCCTGAGCCCGTACACCGTGAAGATGTCCACCACGCCCACAAAGTACCGCCGCTCCGGACCGTCGATGACGTGAACCGGGTTCTTGAACTCGGGCAGCAGTCGCCGGTTCTGCGCCTGGAACTCCTGGAGTTCTGCAGAGTGGCGGTGGGGGAGCTCTTGTAGGGGGATCCCAGCTACCGGATCCTCTGCCAGGGCTGGGCCGTCTGCCGGTTCTGACCCAGTCACCGGATCACCTGCCGGTTCTGACTGGAGCAGGGCTGAGTCCTCCTCCACCAACGTGCCGGGAATCTTTGGAGGCTCTTGCTCAGTCGGCTCGTTCTCTATATCCACAGATCTGTACATATTTAAAAAATAAGACACATCATCATCTCCGTGACTTACTGAACCTACAAACACATTAAGTACACTGTCTGTCCACACTTGAGTCAACACATTTGGATAATAATTATTCCTGAAGCAATGATAGTTGTTACATCCCGTGTGTTTTCGGTTTGTTGCCTGTGTGTGTGTGTGTGTGTGTGTGTGTGTGTGTGTGTGTGTGTGTGTGTTAATTACAGGTGGGAGCGGGCCAGTTGGTGGGTGTGACATACACTGCATTGTAGTTTACTACACTGGCAATAGAGAACTTCACATGTGGTGGGCCATTTAAGCATTTAAAACATTACATGTGGTGGACCATTTAAGCATTTAAAACATATCAAATATAGGGGGAAAAAGTAAGAATAATTCAGAATAATTAACCACATACATAGTAATGTGAAAGCAGTACATTCCATCACACAGAAAACTGAACTGAAAAAAACACCCATGTTATGGCATAATGTGTTAGCAGATATTATGTATGACCCAATGCTATGAGTCATCCTCTAGTGTACTAGACTTTGGGCTTGTTTAAAATGACTCACTGGCTAAGTGGCTGGCTTTAAGCAATGCATTCTGGACTTGAAATTGTGATGTCCGAATGTCACCATACAGCATGGGTGGGTACAGTGCGGTACGGTGATGTTTGAATGAGATTATCCAAAAAAGGTCACAAGCCCAATAAGTATGACCCAATACTATGAGTGACACACTCCAATGTGTGTGTGTGTGTGTGTGTGTGTGCGTGTGTTATGGTGGGACTCCCAGATACATACATAGTGGTGCGAAGGACCAGCGTGGCGAGGTCGTGGTTCTGGTCGATCTCGTCCAGGTGCAGGGGCTGATGGGCCACCAGTACGCTGTAGTCCAGAACTCCGAGGCCGCGCAGGAACTCCGTGTCAATCTCCACCTGACGGACCAACCAGGACCTCTGCTGCTCACCTACCAATGGGAAGACAGCAGAGGGCGGGTTCAAGCCCCACATGACCACACCGACCTCACGGACCATCTACTGCTCATCTACCCCCACATGACCACACTTAGTTAGGGCCTACCCAGAGCTGGTTTCCCTGCCTTCTGGAGAGCTTTAATATTTGTGTTTGTTATTTATCCTACAAACATTAAAAAGAAATCTTCCAAAGAGATTTATTATTATTAATATTATTACATTATTATTACTATTACATTATTACTTTACACTTAGCAGACGCTTTTATCTAAAATGATTTACGAAAGGAGGTTGATTCGCTCAAATTCACATGAATGTCCAAGAGCTTATCTACCCAACAACCTTATCTTTTTAGTGGAAACTGCAACATGGTCTTCATAATGGGCCTTGTTTTGATGGCACAAAATATTGCGAGGACAGAGCAGTGCATTACCTCAGAGTCAGTTTACACTGCAGCCCAGGAAGGTATTATAAGAACTGGAGAAAGGGTGGAAATCTGACCCACAGTCATTTCAATGGGAAATATTAGGCTAGTGAACTCAGCCAAAATTGAACACATTTTTCAAGTTTCAAAGGGAGTTTCATAGGGCTTATTCCCGCTGCCATTGTACTTAGCCAATTGAGTGCCATGTTACTGACCGACGTGAGGAAGAGCAAAAAGCTATATAGAGGGGTTCTTGAACTCGGGCATTGCATAAGCTAAGAGTGGAGCACCCACCAATCAGCATGGGAAAAACAGAAGCGGATATGATGCAATTTCTGCAAAATGGCCTTGAGGAAGTGCCTTGCTAATGCTAATCGGCCGAAGCTAACGAGCCGAATCCTGACCCCCCAGTTATGAAGAGGTAATTATAGAGGGGTGATTATGGAGGGGTAGTTTCCACTCTGTTGCCCCTGGCACTGCTCCTGCTCATCTTACCCAGGTGAATGTCTTTAGCCAGGTAGGTGTGCTTACCCAGGTGAATGCCCTTACCCAGGTGAATATGCTTACCCAGGTGGATGTGCTTACCCAGGTGAATATGCTTACCCAGGTGAATGCCCTTACCCAGGTGAATGTGCTTACCCAGGTGAATGCCCTTACCCAGATGAATGTGCTTACCCAGGTGAATGTGCTTACCCAGGTGAATGCCCTTACCCAGGTGAATGTGCTTACCCAGGTGAATGCCCTTACCCAGATGAATGTGCTTACCCAGGTGAACGTGCTGTCCCTCGAAGTTCATGTCCTTCAGCACCACAATGGGCTGCTGGTCTCGGGGGGTGGGGTCTGTCCAGCGCCCCACCTCACAGCCCTTCACGTCATATCTGCGCAAGACAGAAACACACCACTGGTCAGATAACACAGCTACAGTTACATTCAGTCACACTCAGTTACCCTCAGTCAGATAGCGCACACATCAAGCAATGCAGCAAGAGCATGTATCTTTTTCACCCTTTATGCTTTGAAATGTTTGTGGAAATTTGTTTGTGTGTGTGTGTGTGTGTGTGTGTGTGTGTGTGTGTGTGTGTGTGTGTGTGTACATGTGCTACCACTGCAAAGCAATTGCCCTACTTGGGTCAAACAACGAACTACTACTACTATTACATTACAGTTAGTAGACACTTTTATCCCAAGCGACTTACAAAAGGAGGACATAATAAGCTAACAGAGGTGTAGAGGAACACATAGTGAACAGACTACCCTCATACACACAAGGAGATACATGTGCCTTAAGTTAGTTTCCCAGAGCAGGGACACTACAGACTCACACACCCCCTACACACACAGACTCATACAAGCACGAGGCACCCAGGTTAAGAGCTGGTTAGTAGACTGCTACTACTACTACTGCTACTGTTTTTATAGAATATTTTAGGCTATTGTAATCCAGATTGGAGACATGGAAAATGTATTTTTTCTTCCTTAGTTGCTATTCATATAAATAGGTGCAGGCCCTGCAGTATAAATGCAAGAGTAAAGCATACTGACCTGGCCTCGATCCTCTCATCTGGGTAGAACACACTCTGCATCACGATGAAATATTTCTGAAAGATAAAAGCATTCACATGACCCTAACCTCCAAAACACACAGCTTGAGATAGGGCTTTCATACATGACCCCCCCACTTTAAAACACACAGCTTGAGATAGGGGTTTTCATACATGACCCCCCCACTTTAAAACACACAGCTTGAGATAGGGGTTTTCATACATGACCCCCCCCCCCCACTTTAAAACACACAGCTTGAGATAGGGGTTTTCATACATGACCCCCCCACTTTAAAACACACAGCTGGTGTTGAATCCCCCAAGACACACATGCAAGTAGGCTTAGCCAATGTACATCAGCAGTTTATGTATAAATTATGTCTTCAGTGAAAATGTTTCTCTCTCACACTCTTTTAGTTTAACTGTGGTAGTATAAAATAACACGGAACTTATAAACACATTACTTAATATTGACATAAAAAGCCTATGGAAAAAAACACAAGATTGATATGTTATAAATTGGGACTGGTATGAAATAGGTCATGACTGGTATGTAATTAATTTGTATTAATATCTTAAAATCTTATAAATTAGACATGGTGTGTTGTAAAAACTTAATGATCAGTTACCTTTATGTCTCCATGAACAATGATCCGGTGCACACCTTTAATAAGACGTTAAAGACACGTTTATAAAGATTTTATTTACATTTCTATTATTTACTAAGACTTCATATCTCAAACAGTAGCATGGGGTGCAGCAACACCACAGCAGTACCAAATTAGTATTGATTCAGGGCCATATCAGAACCAAATCAGCATTGAATCAGTGCCATATGTGATGGAGTGACCACCACTAGGGTTGTGGGTGTGCTCTGACTGCCATACCAACGAGCCTGGCTCTTTGGCTTTGGCGGTCAAAGTACACGTTTTGTACCCAGGAGACCCGGGTTTGAATTCCGGTGGGGGTGACTTCTCCTCCCCCTCGCTACACCATATCAGAACCAAATCAGTATTGAATCAGGGCCATATCAGAACCAAATCAGTATTAAATCAGAACCAAATCAGAACCAAATCAGTATTAAATCAGTGCCATATCAGATCCAAATCAGCACTCTGCCCTTGTTGTCATGTTTCTTACAGAGAACACAGAGTCCATGGCCTCTATCTGCTTTTTGATGCAGGGATTTGTATGCAAGGCATCTCTATCTGAAGTAAAATATGATTATAGTCCTCATGTTTGTTTTTTTTATTTTTGTTTTTCGTGCTCCTTACCGAGGAAGCGCACCATGAGTGAGTGGGGGTACTTTTCCAGGTGCTCCGTGTACCTCTTCAGGTTGGACAACAGGAAGTTGATCTCACGCTTGCTCTGGGTCTTCAGGAAGTAGCACTTGTCATTGCTGTGTCGTCATGGAGACACAATTAGAACAGAATCAGTGTGGAGCAAAACCCTGATGATGCATAAGTGTGATGAGTGTGAGTCCTTGAGATGATCTACTATCTAATTCTTCGTGCTAAACCCATGAAAAAGTTCATTTTATGTGTGTATTTGTGTATACATAAGTAAGTGTGGGGACACTTTATATCTATGATTGACACTTTATATCTATGATTGTATGTTGTTTTTTCATTGTTTTGGGATCGTTTTTTCCACATAAAAATGAACACTGACAACACTAATACAGTAAATAACATAAAAATAATAACATAATAATAACTATATAACCCTTATTTAATAAAACAATAATAATAACAAAACCCAAGACAAAACCAGGACAAACCACCTCAAATAAGGAGAAAAAGAAATGATACAATAAATAATATAAAATAAGTAATGTGGTGCACAGTCATAAAAATGATTTTGTAGTCATTGTGTGTGTGTGTGTGTGTGTGTGTGTGTGCGTCTGTGCTTACATGCGTGCGTGTGTATACCTTTTTAGCTCCAGAATGTAATAGAATAGAATAGAACAGAACAAAATAGAATAGGTGGTGTGTGCTGGGCACTCACGTGAGGAAGAAGTCGGCCTTGCTCTTGGAGTTGCTGATGAACTGCAGGAAGGGCTGGGCAGAGGAGGAGAGGGAGGCCCTGTAGTCCCCCTCACTCACCCCCAGGGAGCGCCGCAGACTGGCAAACACTGGGCCTGCAAACGTCTGCATCTCAAAGCCCTGCAGAGGACAAGAGAGAGGGACGGGGTGGGGGGGAGGAGAGGGATGGAGGGATGGGGTGGGTGAGGAGAGGGATGGAGGGATGGAGTAGGTGGAGGAGAGGGATGGAGGAATGGTGTGGGTGGAAGAGAGGAATAGAGGGATGAGGTGGGTGGAGGAGAGGAAAAGGGGGATGGGGTGGGGGGAGGAGAGAGATTGTGGGTGACAAGTGAAAGAGAGAGATAATTTGTACATACATTCATACATACAGACAATTAAAGTCAAATTGCATTCATTAATGAATGCTAAACGAATAGGATATAACAAATATAATAAAGAAATACAAAAGAAGAACTTAAAAACACAAAGTGTTTGAAAATAAATGCCAATTTTAAACAATAAAAAAATAGATGTAAAATATGTGTTTCTGTGTGTGTGTGTGTGTGTGTGTGTGTATGTGTGTGTGTGTGTGTGTGTGTGTGTGTGTGTGTGTGTGTGTGTGTGTGTGTGTGTGTGTGATAGGAATAGGGTGCATGTGAACCTACCTCATGGACCTGAGTCTCTTGCTTGTTGTAATCATCTGCAGTCAGCTCATCCTGGCAAAAGGAAAAAACAATGAAGTCTTCCCTGAGGTGACAGCGTACTCTTTACTGTGTGTTGAGCGTACAGTGAGAAGTTAAAGCTATTACCTTACATTACATTACATGTAGCAGGCGCTTTTATCCAAAGCCACTTACAAAAAGGAGGACATAAGCTGACAGAGTTGTAGAGGAACCCAGAGTAAGCAGACTACCTTTATACATACAGGGGGATGCATGTGCCTAAGTGAGTTTCCCAAAGCAGGGACACTACACACACACATACTCCCACATAAAGCTCCACTCCCTCCCTCTAGGGCTACCTACCGCCGTGGGCTGGTCGGAGGACTGTAACGCCGTGGACAGGCCCTCTTTCATCATGACGGTCAGGCTGTAAAACTCATGATGCTCATCGATCTCGAACAGACCCAGCAGCCTCCAGCGCCGGGTCAGGCGGGCCCACAGCCGCCTCCCGACCCCACCAGACCGCCTCTGCTTGGGCTTCCTCAGTTTCTCCATCTGGACACCGACCAGTGGGAGTCATGACACAGCACCAAACACTCGAATAATATTACTAAACGTGGTGGGGTTGTTTTGGTTTTCACTACAATTAAGCAATAAGGACAATTACAATACAATTACAGATACATTTAAGGAGTCTGACATGATTGTGTCACTGGAGGTGAAATCACACTAACTAATTTACCCACTAAAACTAAGACCTTTACCTCTGTGCATTAAGGCAAGGTTAAGATCTGTGCATTAAGGCAAGGTTAAGATCTGTGCATTAGGGCAAGGTTAAGATCTGTGCATTAAGGCAAGGTTATGATCTGTGCATTAAGGCAAGGTTAAGGCCATTGGCTGGGAATAGACTAGACACAGGGCACAGGGCAGCTAAAGAAGCCAGCCAGTATTTGATGGATGGATGAATGAATGACTCTAATACACCCAAAGGCTATGACATCACAGATGAGGTCTTATGTACATTTGGTTTTGATAGATTGTAATAGATTAGGGATGCAATACATTTTCAGACCACACAATACTGACCAATACATTGCTAAGGAAGCACATTCGTTTAGTTACATCTATGACATAACAGCCCACTCCTCTATGTGTGGAACTAAACTTGATTCAGTGTCTCAAATGCGCCAAACAAACTTCAAAACCTGAGCATGGTCTGGGTACCTTACCTGGCTGGATTGTAGTTCCTTATCCAAGTGATCTTGAATGTATCAGTGTCAGTCCTGTGCAGTTGTGCTGCCGGTGTGTGTGAGAGTGTGTGAGAACCACTGCCGCATTCCTCACCTGCGAGGCCAGACAGGATTTTCAGGGTGTGTCAGCCAGGTAGGCCTGTATCCCACGTGACCAACGACCTACTCTACTCACAATCACACTTTGCCCAAGACCGTTACATCACTGTGTTTTTGTATTGTTGCATTAAATACTTGCTGTGGCTTGTAGGTCTAGAAGCTATGGATATTGAGTATTCATGAATGTGTGGATTTACACAAAGCAAAATCATTTTGGTGTGGTGTAATGTCATTCTGGTTCTTCATAAATGTCAGTTAATCTGTTCTTTTGTGTGGTCTATTTACTGAACACTACAGCATTTAAAGTTGGGGGCAATCAACAAGTTTTTCATTTGGCAACTGTATGTTGTCCAAAAGGAATTTTGCAGTTGGCCTTTACTGAATACTTGTCAGTAAGGTGTGGAGTGCAGTGTCTTAACGAAGCGTCCTCAGACCCAGAGAGAACCAGCAAACAAAACGGCACTGCTGGAGAAATGAGGGGATGCGTTTTATTAATCAGTTTTGCGACTGTTTTTCATCCGATTTCACCGACTCCATCCTCGGCGCCCCCAGCGCCTGCACCGACCATGCCGGTCCACAAGCCTAGCGGGTGTATTAAGGTGAATCAGTGTAAATGCATCATGACGGACGGATCCGGGATTATCGACCTGGCCTCGCTAGGGGACGCGGATGGCTTTCTGGAGCGCCTCACGCCGCTGCGCACGGACGGTGCCGCCATCAGCGCTGAGCTGCTGCTCTCCTTCAGCCCGTGCCTGCCCTTCTCGGAGCCCGAGGACTTCGTTGGGACAGCCTGCACGGATGTGGCCGCTTGCCTGATTGTCAGGTCAGACCGTGGGCATACAGTAAAAACGGAAGTGAGGACGTTCAGTGGCACTTCTATATAGTCTGGACATAAACTATAGACTCCTACAGCTGCTATTACACTAATTTATGTTCAAACTGTTTTACTGTACTGAACCTCCTTATTTCATTGCCTTTCAACCTTGTAACCATGTTCAGACCTGTAACCATGTTTAACACTGACCCATATTAGGCAATCACCAGGGCCCAATTGTCATTCATCTTTCTACAGGTTCCATAAGAACAACGCAAGATATCTGAATCGGTACCTGAACTATGGAAGGCACATAGACAACCAATTTTATTACAATAACACAATGAAGACACTGACTGTGTCTTACGCAGGTAAGTGTTCTTTGTCTAGTTAAAAGATTTACCTTACCTGTTACAATATTTTATTTTGTTATTATTATTTATTTATTACAAATGGGACAAACTATCCGGAGGTAAACAAAAGAAGAATGTGTAGAATGATAGCCTTCCTGTCTGTCTCTCTGCACCCTCTGACACGCTGTCTGTCTTTCACTGTGTCTGTCTGTCTGTCTGTCTGTCTGTGTTAGCTATCATCTCTTCACTGTTTTTCTCTGGGTATTAGTGCGAACAACCATCTCTTGTCTGTCTCTTTGTGTCTGTCTCTCATCTCAGTGCTAACAAAATGTATCTGTCTGTCTGTCAGCGATGACAGTAATCTCTTGTCTGTCTGTCTGTCTGTCTGTCTGTCTGTCTGTCTTTCACTGCTAACAATCGCTGGTATCTGTCTGTCTGTCAGTGCTAACAGTCATGTCTGTGTGTGTGTATTTATTAGTGTTTGCCTGTGTGTGTGTGTATTTATTAGTGTTTGTTAGTGCTAACAGTCACCTGTGTGTGTCTGTGTGTCTCTATCTCAGCTGTTAAAGCAAGCATATCTGGAAAAGACGATGTTTCCTGTGTCCCTGAAGCTGCAAAGTTAAAGCAGTGTGCTTATTGGCTAAAATCTTTTGAAATATTCAGTTCTGATTCCTAATGAATATTAACTTAATGTGTGTGTGTGTGTGTGTCTGTGTGTGTCATTCACCTTCACCTCTGTGTGTCTGTGTGTGTCATTCACATTCACCTGTGTGTGTGTTTGTATGTGTTTGTATATGTGTGTGTATGTGTGTGTGTGTGTGTGTGTGTGTGTATTTGCATGTGTGTGTGTGTGTGTGTGTGTCAGCTCTAGCCTCCAGCCAGCCCCTGACGGTGGTCCACTACCACTGCAGCTCCGAGCGCTCGGTGTCGGCCACCCTCAGCTTCAGTGCGGACGTGCCCCTGCAGATCTGGGTGGAGAGCCCCTGTGCGTGCCTCAACGCCTGCACGCTGGAGGACGTGGGGCCCGGAACCATCTTCCTCATCATCCTCTGCCTCAGCGCCACCGCCTACTTCATCCTGGGTAACACACACACACACACACACACACACACACACACACACACAACACACACACACACACACACACACACACACATACACATACACACATACACATGCACACACTGACTCTCTTCTTCCCTTGTTCAAATCAAGACTGAAAAGTCGCCTGTTCCAGTTAT
>CM059271.1:28954539-28959539 GCA_030347295.1 Setipinna tenuifilis
AACGGGCTGGGTGGGAGGTGGGGGGGTGGAGGGTGGGTAGGAGGTGGAGGGTGGGGTGGGGTGGAGGGTTAAAGTGCAGGACGAGAGCTAACCAGGGAGAGGCTCACTGTGGGAGACACACACACACACACACACACGCATGTACACATGGACACGAGCGGTAATGCAGCCACGCATACACACACATGATTTGGGATATACTGGCATTTCTGTCAGATGTGAGAAAGCTGTAGAAAATGACAACCAGCTTTCTCTCTTCATTTGAGAGTGTTGTGCTGTCTAGTGTACAGTTTTTAGTCTTCCATTGTCCAGTGTAACACTCATCCTCCAGCTTTACATGGAGACGCTCTGGGAGAATAAGGTGGTGGGGAGAGAGGGGGGCTGGTTTGGAGAGGAGCAGCCAGCTGACCTCTGCACCAGAGGAAAGAGGCAAGGAAGACCTGTGTGTGTGTGTGTGTGTGCGCGTGTGTGTGCGAACGATAGATAGAGAAGCAGGAAGAAAGAGAAAGTGACAGAGGACAGAGGAAGACGACAGGAGAGAGAACAAGGGAAGGGTAAGAGTGCAATACAAATCTTCCCTTCAATAACACCACAAACCCTCAATAACACACCATTTCTGTGGCAGGCCTGTGAAGGAGCCTGTCGGCCATATTGGTCGTGTCCATTTTTCACCCGTAGCGGTCGGGCCAGCCGACACACCAGGAAGACAAACATGGCGACAGACTGCTCATGGCTCCTCCCCCTCGGTCATGGCCCCTCCTCCTCACCCAGTACTCAGCTGTGGCTCATTAATTAACCCCACCCCTCACTCAATCACCACCAATCACAACATGCTCACAGAAACCACACCTCCAAACCACATTACATTACTAAACAGCAATACTAATTCATTACCCCATATGCTACCTGTGGGGCAACTGCAGTAGAAAAACTAGCCCTTTAATGAGATCCCCTCGACACAGGCAGAGACAGTCACAGTCACAAAAAGAGAGGCACCATGGGGGTGAAAGTGTGCTTGGCAGAGGAATCTCACATGGTCAGAGGACTGACAATGATTACATAGGACCATACATAGTTCAGGAACTGTGCCGTGTTAGAGGGACTGTGCATGGTTCTGGAACTGTGATATGTTAGAGGGACTGTGCATGGTTCAGGAACTGTGTTGTGTTAGAGGAACCATGCATGGTCCAGTAGCCGTGCTTGGTCTAGGAACTCTGCATTGCACTGTAGAGGAACTGTCCATGGTAGAGGAACCACACAAGAGGAACCATGGTGGAGGGGTGGTGACTGTGTTGAAACTGTGCATGATGACCGTGTCAGCGATAGGGAGTTTGGTTTGAGAAATGTCTCCCTCGGGGTCCTATCTCTGGTGCATCCAATCTCTCAGCGGCAGGTAGTCATGGCTTCAGTGGGCTTTTGTATCAAACACGTGGGCATGTAGAGCCTCTGAAAGGTTAGTCTGACTGATTCTGCAAAGTCCAGCCTTCAGTCCAGTCTGCAGAGAATCTCTGCTCCACGCAGTGCATATCCTCCAAAGGACACTTGATAAACATGAGTGCTTGGTGTTGAGGTCCACAGATGCAAAGCCCTCAAGGGGAAAGCATTAAGGTCCAGTGAGACAAGCCCTCGAGGAGAAAGAGTGTCCCCAGGTATGAGAAGGAGTGGTTTGGACAGTGGTACGATGTCTGACTAACAGTCAGACAGAGAGACAGACAGACAGACAGACAGACAGAGAGAGAGAGAGAGAGACAGACAGACAGACAGACAGACACACACACAGGCTGGGGTACAGCCATTCCTACAGACAGACAGGCTGAGGTACAGCCATTCCGACGGACGGACAGACAGACAGACAGACAGGCAGACAGACAGGTCTATGGTCTGCTCCAGGATGGTGTTCCGACTCCTGATCCGTTTCTTAGCAACCATCTGGGTCCTAGTGGCTCTCAATCACTACAGGTTCGTACACACCAGCCGTCACTCTGCACACAACACAACACAGAAGCACAGGCTGAGTACAAACAGGCAAACTCATTAACGCATGAATGCATAAACACGCGCATGCACTCACAGGGAGTTAGTGAACATTCTTCAAAAAAATGCATTCTGCAACAATGCAAGATTCTAAATTCCGCATCATAGTCAATCGACACCAATATTTTATATTTGAATTCTTTTTCTTTAATTCTATTTTAATTCTATCTTCCCATTATTCCCATCTCACCACTGTGATGAAGTGTTGAAGAACATATCTTGTTTTGATATAAATAAACACAAACACCTGCTTAATGTAACGCTTAATTCTCCAGTATTTCATCAACCACTACCCAGTGAGTTATCTGCAGACATTTAAGGCTCTGGTGAGTGCTCCCTGAGGTTTTAAGGGGGGGAGGGCAAAATGATCCTTGAGGTTTTAAGGTGGGGAGGGAGGAGAGTGGTCCTTGAGGTTTTAAGGGGGTGGGGGGACAATGATCCTTGAGGTTTTAAGGGGGGGTGGTCTTTAAGGGGGGTGGTCCTTGGTGTTAGCTCACCTGTTCCCCAGCTGAGTGCCACTGAGAGCGGTGGTGCCGTCTCTGCTCACAAACAGACGCAGGTTGCTGTCTACAAGACAGAAAAAGGAAAACACAGGTAGTGAGTGTTTGTGTGTGTGTGTGTGTGTGTGTGTGTGTGTGTGTGTGTGTGTGACTAGGGACTAGTGGCTCCACCCACCTTCAGTGTTGCTGATGTCGGCGAAGTTCTGGCTCTGCACGATCTTCTCCACGATGTCATCGGCGTCCATACGCGTGTCGTTCACCCAGGAGGGGTGGCTCTCCACCGAGTCCTGCTTCCTCCTGCACACACACACACACACACACACACACACACACGCCCACAAACACGGGTGCACAAGCACCCACGCAAACACACACCCACATGCACACGCACACACAGAACAAACATCTGCATTAGAACAAGGCAGGAAGGGGGGGTTGGGCGAGGGGTTTGGGGCTAAGGAGTCATACTTGGGGGGTCTGCGGGTAGAAAAGATGGGACAAGGGGGTGGGGGGGGCCTACCTGGGGGGTCAGGACGGGGTGAGGGGGGCTGTGGGGGGGGGGCGGGCATACCTGGGGGGTCTGTTGGTGGGCAGGAAGGGGGGGTGCAAGGGGGCGTAGGTAGTCATACCTGGCAGGTCTGTTGGTGGGCAGAACGGAAGGCGGGGGGTGCGAGGGAGCATAAGGGGTCATACCTGGGCGGTCTGTTGGTGGGCATGACGGGGCGAGGGGGGCGGGGGGGTCTCTCTGGGCGGGGGTCGGCCTCTGAGGGGGGGTCGGTGGTGACACTGAAGCCCCCTGAGGCGCTGCTGCCCGTGGAGGTGTTCCTGCGGTGCGTCAGGTCAGACAGGCTGGACGAGCACGAGTGCTCTGTGCTGTAGCCTGTACACACAAACACACACGTGCGCACATACACACACACACACACATACACATACACATACACACGTGCGCACATACACACTCACACACACACACACGCGCACACACATGCGCACACACACCAACACATACACACACACACACACACACACACCAACACACACACACACACACACACACACACACACACACACACACTGGTATTAAAATACTATATGGGAAAAAATAGACCAGAGTACAGGGCTGTGGTGTGTAGGGCACAGGTGAGCTGGCCCAGCCACTAGGGAAACACCATATCCTCCTCATAACAATGAGCCTACACACTAAACAAACATGGACTGGCGACTGAACAAACAAACACACACACACACATGCGCACAAACACACACACACACACACAGGCGCACACACACAGGCACACCCATGAAGAGAAAGGGACTGTGACGAGCGACTCCCACTTCATCTCAACTCAATTTATCTACTACATACACAGACGTTAATGTGTGAACAGACACACACACACACACACACACACACACACACCTAAACCCCTTCTTTTGTATTTACTACACACACTAGCCTGCAAACACCCTCACACACACACCCACACACACACACACACACACACACACACACACACACACTGACCGGACAGCTTGCTCTGCTGGCTGGCGTAGCTGGAGTTTCTGGAGTGGCCCGTGTGAAAGGACTCATCTGGACTGGAGGCACTCTCCCCCTCCTCTGGCAGACCTGCAACACACACACACACACACACACACACACACACACACACACACACACACACACACGATTAGAGTTTCTCACACATGCGCGTGTGCACGCACACATACACACACACACACAGCTTTAAAGTCTTATATACATGCTTACACACATGCACATACTGCATTACGGTCGAACACACACACATCCGCCCACACACACACATGCACACACACAAAAAACAAAGCAGAACAGAACCAGGGACGGAAAGAGATTAGAATCTAAGTAGCATGCAGCGTTCATCACCATGGCGACGAGTCCTACCTGTGCTGAGCACGGAGGGGCGGGGCTTGGCCAAACGGGGCGGGATCTCTGCGGCTGTCCCCTCCCCCTTGCAGTCCAGCTGCAGGGAGGTGTCTCTGCCCGCCACCACAATAGACTTGGCCGTGCTGGGGGGACTGAGCCACAGATGGACCATTATTATTTAGAATACAATACAATAGAGTAGAGTAGACTAGAGTAGAGTAGAGTAGAGTAGAGTAGAGTAGAGTAGAATAGAATCGAACAGAATAGAATAGAATAAAATACAATAGAATAGAATAGAACAACATAGAATAGAATAGAACAGAATAGAATAGAATGCTTTTATTGTCACTATACACATGTATAATGTACATGTACACTATACATCTGCACAATGAGACTTAAAGCAACTACTGTATTTTTCTTTACTTACTTAACACACTTATTTACTTTAACAGTTTGGAGACCATGAAGAGAAGCTGAGTGGTATTTATAAAAAAGAACTCAGTTTTTATGCAAACTGTTTTCTTGCAGAATCCCAAATGAAAAGGATTTGAACT
>CM059271.1:28962039-28969539 GCA_030347295.1 Setipinna tenuifilis
GATGGCAGGCATGTGTGGGCCAGTAAAGCGTATGGATGGCAGGCATGTGTGGGCCAGTAAAGCGTATGGATGGCAGGCATGTGTGGGCCAGTAAAGCGTATGGATGGCAGGCATGTGTAGGCCAGTAAAGCGTATGGATGGCAGGCATGTGTGGGCCAGTAAAGCGTATGGATGGCAGGCATGTGTGGGCCAGTAAAGCGTATGGATGGCAGGCATGTGTAGGCCAGTAAAGCGTATGGATGGCAGGCATGTGTGGGCCAGTAAAGCGTATGGATGGCAGGCATGTGTGGGCCAGTAAAGCGTATGGATGGCAGGCATGTGTGGGCCAGTCTGTGAGATAGGTGAACGAGAGTGTGAGGAGGACCCCATGAGGAGGAGAGGGGAGGTGAGGACAGCACTGCTCTCTCTGAGACAGATCGAGCATTTCAAACACACCATTTATGGACATTCTCTCCAGCATGGCCAGGGCTAGGGGTTGTGTTTATATGTGTGGCCTCTTCTGAGTGTAACACACCAGAATAAGAGAATGTGTGTGTGCTCTGCTCTTCTGAGGACACGGACACACACACACACACACACACACACACACACGTAAGTACATGTGTCCATCTTCTAGTACACTATGTGCATCCCTGGCACTATAAGTAGACTTAAAAGCACAAGTTGTATTACACCAAGTTAACTCCTAACACGCCATGTCCACTCATCACACACTGTGGGTGCCACTTCAGCATTAGTACATGTGTTTCATTTGCAATCGGAGCTCAGCTTCAGAGTTGTTTTCCAAGCACTGAAGCCCACAATAAGTAAACTCATCACACAAGAAAGGCCAACATCAAACACCAAATCCAATCCTGGCATACCATGTCCAGTCCTAACACACTATGTACACCAATGTACCCCAAGTAAGGTCTTGGTGCAGAAGCCAGCAGGTGGCCTTAAAAAGAGAAACTGGACTTTTTAATTAACCATTAACGATTTGTACACTTACAAAGTTCTCAGTGTCTCATTTTAAATGCCAGGGCCCTATTAAACTACCAAGGAAGTGTGGAGCTACTTCGAGCTCTCTAACATTGTGAGCCTTTTCGACAAAAACGGCAAAAATAGTAAAAAAAAGTTCTAAATGCAACAGGCTACCGTAGTTTAGCAAACATACCAACCTGTTACCATGTGTTAACATACCCAAAGTTAATTTTACACCAATTCCTCCTTTTTATACAAATTCCTCCTTTATAAATATATATTTAAGCTACACTCCTAGCCTACCACCTCCATGCCCAACATGCTAATACACTTTCTCATATACTCCATTATACCAAGACTACTTCTGACACGTTAATAATAATATAATTATAATAATAACCTTTACTTGTATAGCACAGTTCATACATACAAGATGCAGCTCAAAGTGCTTTACAGTTTAGCAAGGTCACAAACAAAACAGCATGAGTTAAGCTCATTCCTAGCACTAAAGGGACTAGTGTCCATTCCTAGGACACTATGCACACCATATGCACCCTACTGTAAGCACTCTTCATTTAGGAGCACACAGGTCAGCCCAAGTCCACTCCTCACACTGGAGAAAACAGGCTCATTCCTAGGACACTATGCAGATCACTGCACCCTAGCACCCTTCACACAGGAGTGAATAGGCTTATTCCTAGCACTGTGAGTAGTGTAAGTAGACACTATGTTCATTCCTAGCGCTATGTTCATTCCTAGCACTGTAAGTAGTGTAAGTAGACACTATGGAAACCACTGCACCCTAGGCACTGGAGCAAACAGGCTGGCCCAAGTCCACTCCTCGTTCTGGAGCAAACAGGTCATCTTGCTGACTCACAGGAACCGAGCTCTTCCTCCCGGAGACGAGGCTGGAAAACGAGTGTTTGGGAGGGAGCGAGATGGACATCCTCTCCGTTTAACCCCGATGGCCTCCACTTCCTGCTCCAATGCGCACCGTCTACAAAACACAACTACTGACTTCGAAAGCAAGAGCACTTCAGTGTTTACTTGGTGTGAACTTGTTTTGCTGTTCAAAGTTTCACTGGAAAAAGACATCTGTTATATAAGCTTTTTGAGAGAGAGAGAGAGAGAACGAGAGAGAGAAAGAAAGAGAGGACTCACCCCAATTCACCCGTCCCCTTTTTGTTTAGTTTCTATGATTAAAACAGTTAAACAGTCCTCTTACTGAGATATTATAAACTATGATCAAGAAAAGACGTGTATAAAACTACCAGAAAATATGACTGCAGTTAAAACACACCAGTATAGCCAGCACACATCTGACTCTACTGTATGTACAAACATTAGGGCTGAGTATCGACAGGGACTTCCTGAAACCATACGATTCTGATACACAAGGTCACGATACGATGAATCCCAATCTGATATGATTCGACAGAATATATTTAATATTTTTTTACTAATTAATTCATTTATTTTTATTTCTTGGCATCAATGCCAGTTTTGCTTGTTCATGAAATGACAGTGGAGAATAATCCCGCTGCTCGCCAGTGTTTAGCCAGCCAGTGTTTATATAAATATCAATAGAGACACCAGCATATACCAGAAAAGACCTATTATTAAAGTATCAATCCTCAATTTTTAATATCCATATTTATTTTTTTTAAATCCGTATCGTATACGTATAAATCCATTTTTTAACTGATCAAACATTAACTTGTCAATCAAATAGTAGCCAAGTAAAGTCAGAGCACTGTCCACTGGTTAAGAAGCAGAGTCCAACCAGTTATGCAGTGAACCCTCTGTGACAAAGGCAACATACTTATTGTACATATTTAGATATAGCTCACTTTTATAGAAACATTTGCTCTGTGTGTGTGTGTGTGTGTAAGCAGGTGATGTTAAGGCCTGGGGGGGGTCTGTAGTGTTGACAGGCTGTTGCATTCCGCAGCCTCTCCTCCAGGCAGCACTCCCCAAACTTGGCGGAGCAGACCAAGGCCATCCAGCGTAACACACACACACACACACACACACACACACACACACACACAAGCCCTCTCATATCCTGTCTCCTGAGCCCCAAGAATCAGCTAAGCTCTCCTTGTTTAAATCAAAACAGACTCTGGCCATTACACCTCCCCAAGATACGCCAGGAAAATGTGCATACCAAAAAAGTGTAAGCATGGTCGACGTTTTGACAAGATACACGGAGACTGATAACACTGAAAACAGCGTGTACCCACATGCACACTTCAAAGCCCGAAAATAGCTACTTTATGTCCTGTGCCCTGTAATAGCCTATGGGGTATTAGTCAGATCTCAGTGGCTCCTGGGCTGGCTACTGACTGTGGGTTGGCTACTGACTCTGGGTTGGCTACTGACTGTGGGCTGGCTACTGACTCCTGCGCTGGCTACTGACTCTGGGCTGGCTACTCACTCTGGGCTGGCTACTGACTCCTGGGCTGGCTACTGACTCCTGGGCTGGCTACTCACTCTGGGCTGGCTACTCACTCTGGGCTGGCTACTCACTGTGGACCATGAACACACGAGGAAGACTAGCGACCACGATGGGGAAGCTAATGAGGATAGTAAATGATTAAAGGTGTGTGTCACCAGTGTTGGAAAGGCTACTTTAGAAATGTAATTCGTTACAGTTACAAGTTACCCTGTTTCAAATGTAATAGTAGTGTAACTTTTGAATTACTTTATCTCAGTAACATAACTTATTACTTTTTGATTACTTTTCAAATGTTTTCATGATTTTGTCCCCGTAAACATTTTAACAGAAAGCCCCGCATCCAACTGTGGAGGAAAATGGCAACAGGGATGTTTTGTAGGCTACGGTAGCCTATAAGAAAAACACACAAAACAGTTTTTTTTTTTAATATAGGCTGTTGTAGCAAGGTTTTGCTGACAATATTAAGATGTAATTCAAATTGCAATTTTGAAAACATTCAAAAGTACCTGTAATTGAATTACACATTTTTCTCCAGTAACTGTAATGTATTACCGTTACATTTATTTTGTAATTAAATTACATAACGGAATTACATGTATCGCGTTACTCCCCAACACTGTGTGTCACATACTGAGCTGGATAAAGTGTGTGTGTGACATAGTGGTCCATAACAAACAGGATTAAGGTGTGTGTGACATAGTGGCCCATAGGAAACAGAATTAATGTGTGCATATCACAGTGGCCCATAGTGAATCACCAAATGAGGAGGAGTCCACAGGAAAAATCGGCATAGTCACAAAATCACATTTTTAAAAAAAATTAATTCTCCTATTGGTAGTTGCATTGAAACCCCAGAGTCTTTTAAAGTAATGCTGTGAATAAACGAGCACAGTCTTTAAGTAAATGCTATTTTTAAATGATTCAAAATCTCTGAAGTCAAATCAGAACTTATAAATTACATTTTCTCCGTTTCAGCATTTTGTGACCATGCCCGTTTTTCCCGTGGACTGCTCACTTGTGTGTGTGTGTGTGTGTGTGTGTGTGTGTGTGTGTGTGTGAGAGAGAGAGAGAGACCGGGAGCCAAATAAAGAATGGAGTGCAGGTCTGTGGTGATTTCTCTGAGACACAATGAAGGTTAGGGCCTGCGTCTGCTGGTGGCCCAGTTTCTCAGCCATCCGGCGCCTGTGGAGGCAGGTATTTAAGGAAGGCGGCTCCTCAGGAGGTGTGTGTGTGTGTGTGTGTGTGTGTGTGTGTGTGTGTGGGCAGGGGAGTATTTTTAGCCCCCTGAGGATATCTAAACTTGGGGTGGAGGAGCGGGAAACGGCGGAAGGAGTCCATTCACAGCATGAACACGAGGGAGCACTTAAGCTTTCTGTGCCAATGTGTCTCACACACACACACTCACTCACTCACTCACTCACACACAGACTCACACACAGACTCACACACACACACACACACACACACACACACACACTCACACACTCACACACTCACACACACACACACACACACACTCACACACACACACACTCACACACTCACACACACCTAGAGGGTTTACCAGTAAGACTGACTAACCCAGAGAAAGACACAGCCAGCTTTGACCTCTGCCCCAGTCAAGTGTTACCTCACTAAGATGGTCACAAGGCTAGGCTTTCAAACTCACGGCATTGACGATAATCAATAATATGTACGATTTTGTTAGGGGAACGACAAAGAAATTAAAAACCATAATAAAAAAAATGAAATGAATTCTAAAAGAATACAAAAAAGTTAAGTTTGTGCAATAAAATGATACCTTTAAAAGCAGAGGTGGGTATGCCTGGCTTCTGTTTATTTTACTTCTGCACACTGTACCAAGTGCAAGCCCTGCCCACCCTGAGAAATGCTCTGTCCATCCAAAAAACATTTTTCTAGTAATTTTAATTTTAAAGGAAAGGATGAATTGTGTGTGTGTACTTGGGTGTGTGTGTGTGTGTGTGTGTGCATGCCTGTGTGCGTGAGACAGAGAGATAGAGAAAGAGACAGAGAAAGAGAGATATACAGAGACAGAGTGAGAGTGAGACCAGTTCAGGGCATCTGTGTTTATATGCGAGTATATAAAAGAGTGTGGATATTCCATGATAGAGTGCGATTATGGTGTGTGTGTTTTCTGGAGTGCGCTTATGGTGTGTGTGTTTTCTGGAGTGCGCTTATGGTGTGTGTTTTCTGAAGTGTGCTTATAGTGTGTTTTCTGAAGTGTGCTTATAGTGTGTTTTCTGGAGTGTGCTTACAGTGTGTGTGTTTTCTAAAGTGTGCTTATAGTGTGTGCGTGTTTTCTGTAGTACGCTAATGCGGGGTGTGTGTGTGTTTTCTAAAGTGTGTTTATGGGGTGTGTGTGTGTGTGTTTTCTGAAGTGCGGTTATAGTGTGTGTGTTTTCTGAAGTGCGGTTATAGTGTGTGTGTGTTTTCTAAAGTGCAGTTATAGTGTGTGTGTGTTTTCTGGAGTGTGTAGCTTCAGAGTGAGTGTGCTCGGTATGGGAGAATCCTCCTTACCTTTAATTGCGCCTTTCCTCCCTTCAGCTCCTGTGAGGCAAACAGGAAAGCACAGATTAATCAGCGCTAAGACAACACACACACACACACACACACACACACACACAATTACACACAGACAGATACACACCGACAGACACACACCGACAGACACACACACACACACACACACACACACACAATTACACACAGACAGCAAATCATTAACAGCAAGTTAACAGCATTCTATGCACAGGATTGAAAGGCAAGCTTCAGCTATGAGTTGCTGTTGAAGACACTGAAATGAGCAGCAAGTGGGACTGGACCCTGATGGGGAACATCACACATCCGTCATTACAGAGCAGCGATAACACAGACACAGGAACATCCTGGGAGATATCTGCTTTACACACACACACACACGCACACACACACACACACACACACACACACACACACACACGTTATCTCCCACAGTGATGGTGGGCAGGCTACACAAACAACAGAGATTGTGAAGATGAGACTCCAAAGAGACCCTCATGTCCCATGGGGGGGGGTGGGGGGTGTCCTCATGTCCCATGGCGGGGTCTTGGGGAATCTAAGTGTGTCAGATCAGGGGTAGGGTTTATATAAGCTAATCCCGTAGCTGAGGGGTAAAGAGTTGGGGTAATAGAATGCTGACTCGAGATCAGAGGCAGGGTTGTGGCAACATGTGGAGTCACTGAGTCGTCATGATTGAGTTCCTTCAGGAGCATTTTCAGTCGTCAGTTTGAGCATTTGACTGGGCAATGATCATGATTCTAGGTAGAGCCAGTGACTTGTCAGTGATATCAAGTTGGGTTGTCGTACTGTAACATAACCTTTCGAACAGACACCCTGGAGACACTAAGCATAATGTAATGTAATGACTTAATGTAATCCTAAGTGTAATGTAATGTAACGTTACCTTTCAAACAGAACCCTGCAGATGCTAAGCGTGATATAGTGTAATGTAATGTAAACGTATCTTTCGAACTGACACCCCGCAGACGCTAAACATAACGTAATGTAATGACAATGTAAAGTGTAATGTAATGTAATGTAATGTAGTGTAATGTAATGTAATATAGTGCAATGTAAATGTTACCTTTCGAACTGACACTCTGCACACGCAGGGGTCCAGGATGCCAGTGGCGGGGTTGGCACTCATCTTACACACGAAGGAGAACCTCCTCCGCCAGCGCACACAGTTCTCCTCCACCTCCTCTCTGTGGGGAGCGATGGAGGGATGGAGGGATGGAGGGAGGGGGAGATAGGGAGGGAGAGATGGAGAGAGAAAAAAAGTGGAAATGGGTGAGAACAAATACCTGAAAACACAACAATCTTATTTGAGATAGAGTGAAAGATGTTATCTTCTTTTTTTTCTATTTATCCTAAATGCTGTCATATTTTAGACACGTTTGGCAATACAAAAAGAACTTTTGTCATGCCAATAACGTTTTTTTTTATTAAGAGACAGCGCGAAAAAGAGGCAGAGAGAGAGAGAGAGAGAGAGAGAGAGAGAGAGAGAGAGAGAGAGAGAG
>CM059271.1:28979539-29074539 GCA_030347295.1 Setipinna tenuifilis
AGAATATGCAAAAAGGAGGGGACAGAGGTCTCTCCACACACACACATACACCCACACACACATACATACATGCATTCACACACACACACACACACACACACACACGCATTCACACATGGACACACACACACACACACACATACATACATGCATTCACACATGGACGGACACACACACACACACACACATACAGAGCTAAAAGGACAGAGGGCCAGTCATGTCCTGTAGGAACAAGAGAGAGAGAGAAAGAGAGAGAGAGACAGAGAGAGATACATAGATAGAAAGGCAGAGAGAAAAAAAATAGGAAAAGAAGAGAGGGCAGAGAAGACAGAGAGACAGTGAATGGGACAGAAATAAAGAAAAGAACAGGGTGGGAGAGAGGAGGAGAGGAGGAGAAACGGGAAGGAGGGAAAGAGGGAGAGAAGGCAAGACAGAGAGGGAGAGATTCCTTGAAGTTGTGCGTTTCCACGAATAACTCCCTGCGTCGCCTCTTTGCACCCCCAGCAGGAACAGTACAGCTCGTCCCCTGCAGCATGCCAGTACAGGCCTGAGCAGTGTGTGTGTGTGTGTGTGTGAGTTGTTAGTGGAGTAACACAGAGGGGACGAGAACCCTGTCTGCTCTCCACAACTCTCTCACTCGCTCAACACATTCCAAACATCAAGTACAACTGTCCCAATCACCAGCACTAAGGCCTACCTTCACACACACACACACACACACACACACACACACACACGGACAGTTTGTTTTGTACGCTCAACATCAGTTTTGTAGAATAACATAAAAGTTTCACATTACAACAACAACCAAGCCACCAGCGATCATTTACAGCCGAAGAGTAAAGCTTTTAAGTTTTGTTATTAAACAGCCTTTTATCATAGGCCTGTGCCTTTGAAGGACTTTACAGAGTACACAACTGCTCTATTAGCATTTATAAGACTTCTTATGTTGCAGTTTTATGAAACAGTCTGTGGTTGTCAGGCCAGACAGCAACAACCCCTAGACTTCAGACTTCAAGGCTTCAAGCTCATTTTAAATTAGGCTTGGGTGGGATTTTGAAAATATTGTATAGCAAATACCAGCTTTGGGATTTTTAATACTATGACCCCCTGAGACAAACTGAATTATTTTACTGACATCAGAATGATACATATGTGCTCTGGTTGAAACCAAAGAAGCAGTTTTTTGCTTTCCATATGAAAAGGTATGATCAGGAAAAAACAGTTCAATATATAAAACCTTTTTATAGCTTTTATAGCTATACTTGTCTGATTTCGGGCGATTAAAACTGGTCACACCCATGGACATAACATACATGTGCATTTTTGTTTTAAATACACAACATACGGGGGTGCCATGTCAGGAAAATATTGGGGTATAAAAAAATGAGATACCGCCAAGGCCTATAGTATATGGAGTCTTTCATCCGACTGCACATAGGCTATATCTTTCATTAGTTCAGCCTGTCATCGGATCTATACTCCACTGTAAAACACAGGGGCTTATACGATCATGTGCCGTGGCTATGCACAACCATAGATTATGTGCTCCTATTTATGCTGTGTGTGTGTGTGGGGGGGGGGGGGGGGGGGGGGGGTCCTATTTATGCTGTGTGTGTGTGTGTGTGTGTGTGTGTGTGTGTGTGTGGGGAGGTGGAGTGGGATGAGCAGAAGATGATGGCACAACCGGATGGTCAAACACACGTGCGTGTGTGTGTGCGTGTGTGTGTGTGTGTGTGTGTGTGTGTGTGCGTGCGTGCGTGCGTGCGTGTGTGCATGCTCCTGTGTGTTTCGGCATAGGCTTTTGCGTGGGTAAATGTCCTGTTCTCTTACCAACACCACAGACTAAAACAGTAAAAAACACCCAGAGGAACACATGCAGAGACCAAATGTGCCCGTCAACACACTCCCATACTTCACACGGACCACACCTCTGACAATGGGCATTGTCCCTGGCTGTATTGTGTGTGAGGGCCTCAGTCCTATACAACCCCAATGGGGCACACAGCCAGCAGCCAGCAGCCAGCAGCAGTGACCCTGGGAGAGGCCCAGGAGACATGCACACATTCACCACACTCTCAATAGTATGCACTCTCAATAGTATGCCCATTTTATCTTATGTGTCTCACTAAATGCAATATCACAGATTTTTAGTATCTGTAGTTTAGTATGTGAGACTTCCATTTTAGTGTACTTGGTTGTATGTCCATGCCTTTAGTGTACTTGTAACTTCTGCCGCCAGTCTTGGCCAGAACTGCCTGGAAGAAGAGTTACTGTCACTCAATGGGACCTTTCCTGGTCCCACCTATATCAAGGTTAAATAAATAAATAAATGCATAAAAAAATAACCGCAAGGCCTTGAACAGACCCTGAACCAGGCACAGAGGGGACAGCAGCATAGGGGATGGGCGATGTGTGGACATACCAGTAAAATAACACAGTGTATTTTGGGCAACACTGATGTGAATAACTATATGAAAATCATCCTCCACCACTGTCTTCCCAGCCACAAGTCATATCAGAACACAGTGTTGACAAGCAAGCATGGCTCTCCCACACAGCACACACACACACACATACACGTGCGCACACACACACACACACACACACACACACATTCCTACATACCTGCCTAACCCAACATATCAATCAGTGAAAAACATTTCAGTTAAGAACAGCTATAATCTGACCTGGTAGTCCTATTTTAGGGGCCCCAGTTAATCTATGGTTTCCATCTTTACTTTCCCTCTCTTTCGGCCCTTATTAGACGCTTCCCATGCTATACACAGAAGCTCCCCAGAGGACTCGTCTCGGAGCTAATGGTAGCGTTTCTATGGTCTTAAAACACACACACACACATACACACACATACACACTAATGGTAGCGTTTCTATGGTCTTAAAATAACACCGTTCATCCACAGCTAAATATGCATTCTAATCAGGCTATAATCTTACAGCGCAAAATATACGGTTTCCTCTACACTAATCAACGGGGCTGCTAAGCTGAGGAGATGAAACGAGTAAAAAAAGAAAAACAGAGAAAAGAAAGCTCTTCTTGAGCTGCTATTTATACATGCATTCACACACACTCACACTCTCACACACACACACACACACACACACTCTAATCCCCATTTCTCCAGGGCCGTGGCACAGGCACGGAACTCCGACCGGAATTCCTGAAAATAATCCAGCGGTATCCGAGCCGCCCTCCGAGTTCTCTGGGGAAAAACGAGGGCCTTGCAGCAGCGGGCGGCAGCGCTGCGATGTGAAGAAGGGGGCGTGGCCCTGTGAAGAAGGGGGGCGTGGTCATGTGAGGATGCTTCACCGTGCTGCGAGCAGTTTAGTGAAGGGCCAGTGGGAGGCAGAGACCATTCCAGACTGCGTTGGGGCCCCAAGCTAAAGCCTAGCCTGCTAAACCAGCCCCTCGTACTTCACTTCGATTTGTACAGAGGGTCTGTCTGTGCTGTATTGGCTATTCGCTGTATTGGCTAGGAAGGATTCTCCCTACGTACAGTACAGTGATTTCAATGAGACGTCAGACCCTCTGTACACAACGAAGTGAAGTACAAGGGGCTTGTTTACCAGGCTAGCAAAATCCCACCACCTTCATTGACTGTATTGGCACCGCTGTAGCTAAAACATTGTCAGCCCTCCAAGGCCCCTGTACTGTCATAGGGGCCACAGTCAGCTGCCTGGTTTTTTATTTGATTTATTTTAACAGGGATAGTGTACAATAGGACATTAACATTGTACAGAGATGTACTGTCCCAGGTTACCTGATAGCTAGCCAGCAGGCAACACAGTTACTTTCCACCTGTAGTCATTGGGCAAGTAGCTATGGCTCTGATGGGAGCAGAGCTAGCACTGTAATGAGAGGCTAGTGGAATAGCTCAGCTAGCACTGTAATAAGGGGCTAGTGGGATAGCAGAGCTAGCATTGTAATGAGAAGCTAATGGGATAGTGCAGCTAGTGATGCAATGAGAGGCTAGTGGGATAGCACAGCTAGCGCTGTAATGAGGGGCTAGTGGAATAGCAGAGCTAACATTGTAATCAAAGCTAAGGGGATAGCACAGCTAGGAGTGGAATGAGAGGCTAGTCGGATAGCACAGCTAGCGCTGTAATGAGAGGCTAGTCAGATAGCACAGCTAGCACTGTAATGATGACAGCACAGTTTAGAGTGTAATGAGAGGTTAGTGAGGCGGTACAGCTAAGAGTGTAATGAGAGGTGGCATGTGGTGAAATGAGAGACTGCCGATGGGCGTCAGTCATGGCTACAGTGACGGGTAGTTATGATGACAGGTCGTTAGGAGGCTGGCGCTCACTCTAAAATATCTCTGGATCCGTTGTGTGTGGTCGTCAAGGAAATTTCTGGAAAGTTCTGCTGAGCATTCTCTTACAAGGACAGACAGGCTGTCGATGAGACTATCCACCACTGTCTCTTTTACACTGTACACTCATGGACACACAAAAACACAAACTTGTACACAAATATCCTCTAAAGCTCTATGCTCAAATAGGCACACAAACACACTGTTTTACACATAGACACACACAACCACACACAGCCACATACACACACACCTACAGCTAGCTTTCCTCTGCTGAGTCAGCGTGACTTCACACACCCCTACGCCAGTCCAGTTCCTGCCATTCCCTCCACTTTCCTGACCACATCCACCTCTCCTCTCGTCCTCCCCTGCTCTCCACCTCTCCTCTCAGCATCACATCCCCTCACCTTCCTGTTTTCACTGCCAAAAGGTAAACATGGTCACCACGCCAACTGGGACACAGCGAACAAAGCCTGACCTTCTGACAGGTACGCCCCCAACAATGGCAACTGACCTTCTAACAGGTACACTCCCCCAACAATGCCCACTGACCTTCTAACAGGTACGCCCTCAACAATGGCAACTGACCTTCTAACAGGTACACCCCCAACAATTGCAACTGACCTTCTAACAGGTACATTACATTACATTACATTGCATTTGGCAGATGCTTTTATCTGAAACGACTTACAAAAAGGAGGACATAAGCAACAGAGGTGTAAAAGGACACGGAGTAGGGACACAACAGACATATGTACTTCTGCATAGGGATAGAGAGAGAGAGAGAGAGTTGGATTAGTGTTTGTTAGTTTTGTTAGGAAGGGAAGCAATCTCAGAAGAGAAGGGTTTTTACAAGCTTTTTAAAGATAGGGAGGGATGTTGCTGTTCTTGTCGCAACTGGTAGGTCGCCCCCAACAAATCCTGACTTAACAGGTACACTCCCCTGACACCCATAAACCTACACAGGAACACTCTGCTCTTATGATGTAGCCAGCAGTAAGTCAGCAACACCCCACTGGTCCAAAGCTACAGAGGCAGCAGCAGCAGCAGCAGCAGCAGCAGCAGTACTGAGGAGCTGCTTTCAGCAAAAGCACCAGAGAAACTCTCAGGTTCTGGTGCAGTTGCCAGCGAGGGTGTGTGTGTGTACGGAGGAGAATTAGACTGACAAAGGGAGATCTGAATGCAGGCAGAGGGGGTTGGGGGAGGGGGCTGGGTAGAGGGAGTTCTCCAAACCACAACACAAACAAAAAGGAACCGCAGACAGACAGACAGACAGAGAGACAGAGACAGACAGAGGGACAGAGAGACAGACAGAGAGACAGACCGACACGCGGACTATGGGCCGTCTGTGCCACTCCTGCTTTAACAAGTGGAGCACTAGTAGTACTATTGCCAGCACCAGTACTTGATTAAAGCAGCCCAGTAAGAGGTCCACTCTGGCCCAAGGCATTGTGTGTGTGTGTGTGTGTGTGTGTGTGTGTGTGTGTGTGTATGTGTGTGTGTATGTGTATCTGTATGTGTGTGTGTGTGTGTGTGTGTGTGTGTATGTGTATCTGTATGTGTGTGTGTGTGTGTGTGTGTGTGTATGTGTATGTGTATATGTGCGTGTGTGTTTATAATTCCAGCTCCCTCTTTTCTCCTGCCATCTTCTTAGTGATTTTACACACCATACTTAAGCCACAACACCCTCATGGGCTCTGCACTCAAACACCACACAAAAGCTGATTGTGTGTGTGTGTGTGTGTGTGTGTGTGTGTGTGAGCGTGTGTGAGAGACAGAGCAAGAGAGAGAGTGTGTGTGTGTGTGTGTGTGTGTGTGTGTAAAACTCAAAGAGCACAGAGGCCCCTCTACAGGGCTCTGGCAAGGACGTGGGCAGAGTAGGTGGATCACCCTGACCCAACATGGTTCTCCGTCCGTGTGTGTGTGTGTGTGTTTGCGCATCATCTTGACAAGGCCCTATATGTGGGTCTGTGGCCTTTATGTGTGTCTTGACAACATGGCTTGCATGTGTGTGCGTATGTGTGTCTGTGTGGTTGGTTGGATGGCCCCGACATCAGGGCCCTTTGGTGATCTGCCTCCATTACCTTGTGATTAGGTGTGAGGCACTGTTTTAACACTCCCTGGAAGGACACATTAAACCCATCTGGCAGGTATAGGTGTGGAAAGTGCCAGCTAAGGTTGTACACACACACACACACACACACACACACACACACACACACACACACACACACACACACACACACACAAGCCATTTGGAAAGCTGGGAAGGAGTTGACAGAAAATGGTGTCGATTTTAGCCATTAACTATTTACACACTCTGTTTACGTGGCACAAAATGAGGGAGAGAGAAAACAGTTAAACAGAGAGGGAGCAAGAAAAAGTGTGTGCGTGTGCATGTGTGTGTGTGATTGTGTGTGTGTGTTAGAAAGAGAAATAGAGAGAGATTATTACACGAGAAGTTGAGAGGTGCCATAAAGAACACTGTGTGTGTGTGTGTGTGTGTGTGTGTGTGTGAATCCTGATAGTGGACAGTGTGCCATGTCCTTCCTGTTATTCTCAGTGCAGATGGAATGGAAAAGAGAGGAAGAGCCCAGCAGACCCATACCAACCCAGCCCAGACCAGTGGACTCAGAGCAAGCACACCAACCCACACCAGTGGACCCAGAGCAACAGCAGACCAACCCAGATCCAGAGCAAGCACACCAACCCACACTAACCCATATCCACAGCAAGCACACAAATCCACAGCAACCCGGAACAAGCAAATCCAAACAAACCCATACTAACAGCATCAGAAGTCTTTGCCATACATGTCGGCCTGTGGTCTACAGGTATACCCTAATAAAGCACTTCTGGTATGTTCAAATAGCAATGCCTCTTTGGGAAAGAGGGGGGAAAGTAATCTATATCCTTTCGTTCAGATAACATCGCAAAAGAGCCTAGTCAGGATATGTAGCAGAGTCCTCCCTAGGGAGCCTATAGATGCCACCAGCTGTCTCGCTACCTGACGGTAATACTGCCACACACACGGAGGAAAACAACACACAAGCAGGAAAACACAGCGCGCCTTTTGTTTGCACCCTGCGTAAAAGCCATGGCAACGGTGGTGCGAACTGCCAGAATTACTAGGACCGTGTCAGGTGCCAACAGAACCGGTCCACTCACCCTTTACAGTCGCAGTTAATTTAGATAGAATAGTTTTGCATCTTACAATATAGACATCTAAAAAAAACCTTTGTGTCCAGCGATAGTTTTAATAACATTGTGACATTACTGTGCCTGTAGCCCAATTACATGATATTAAGATATTAAGCAATGAACACGGTTATGTGTCGGTAGATATGTGGTTAATTGTCGTCTTCTAATAGCTAATTTAAGTTACTTTATTGTTTTTAATTTGGGTTTACCTTGAGGACGATGTAGCAAAGTCTCCTCCATCCAACAGTCTGATTTTGCAGAAGAGAACTCCATTCACAAAGGGCACGGCTGTTAGTTCTTCGAGTGTGAAATGTGTCTGAAACTTGAATTTCTTCTTCTTAATTAGAAACGCCATTGATCCTCGGACTTGCTATGCTGTGCGCAGTGATCCAACCGAAACAGAGGTTTTAACGTGTAAAAATAAACTTTGTGACGAGCATCGCCAAGGGTGAAAAAACCTACAACAGCAGCTCTCAGTCCGGGGCCTGAAAGTCCTTGTGTTTTAGCACTTCTCTTATCTGCATCTCCGTTCACCGAGGAAGACTGTCTGTAAAACAACGTTTTCAGTTAGTTTCCCAAACAGTCAAGAACAGATTAACAACATCTAAAAAGCCTGCCTCCTAACAGCGGTAGCCTAAAACACGAGACATTGTAACGCTTCACTGTCTCTCCAAAGCTAAAATAGTCATACACCAAGGGAGACACGTAGTAGTAGACTGTTGAAAATCTTTAGTCTCAATCAAAGAAAGAGAAATACAGCCCACCTCCGGAATCATCAGCTCTCGTATGCCTTGTGTTGTGGGAGACCTCCGCAGACAACCGACCTACTCCTGCTGAACTCGATTGTTAGAGCCCTTCTTCGTTTTCTGTTCACCATTGAACGTTATTGTCGCCTGATGTTTCCCGTTAAAACTAGATCAACAGGACTGCCATTGCTGTACTAGAGAAAAGTCTCTAGTGTTTTCAGTGTCTCTTAAACAGTAGCTATACCCTTGTACAACTCAATTTTATAAACGAGCACAATGCAATCCAAAAGGTTGTTAGCTCTCAGACACTGATGTGGCAGCGAGTTTAGTAAAACAACGCAAAAGATCCACCTAAACTTATAACAAGGTGCTTGTTCTCCTTTTAAAAGTGCACAAGAAGTTGTGACTAATAATATCCGGACTATTCTGAAAAGACTAGGTTTCCATTAATTGTGCGGGTGATGTGCAATTCACTTTTGTAGGCTGCCCCACTCTTTCTAAGCGCCGCCCTAATATATGCGTCATAACGGTAAGATTTATTTTCCTCAAGGGTCTACCCAGCGGTAATGACAAACCTGGGTACCTCGAGGCAAGTGATGAAACCTACTGCCAGATGGCTCCATATTTCGAGCAAAACAAAGCCACGAGACTTCTGTGTTGGTGGTTTACCAAGTTTTTTTTTTTTTTTACATGGTTTTCACTAGTGGCAATATAGTGCTCAGCTTGCTGAGTTGGTTTTTATGGACCTGCCAGTGTAGGTTACATTAAATGAACTACTGCAGCTTTTCAAATGAGTCCAGGACGAACCCATTGCATAACATCTTGTTTTAAATGTCGATTTCTATGTCGACATTTTATATTGGTGAGGGAGAAGTCCTCCGACACGTATGTCTAAATTTCATATTGGTGAGAGAGAAGTGGACCCTGGAGTTGAACTGGATCGCAAAATGTGAACAATGGCTATAATTTAAAGACCGCCTTTAAAAGAAAGGTGACACAACGACCTCTGGCGGTGATACCAAGCATGCCATTATGTTCCATGTATTTCATATATCTGCACAAAATGTAAAGGCAAAAAGTCCAGGCTCAATTTGTTACCCAGTATTTAAAAAGCAGGATATCCAAAGCAATGACATGATTAAGTTTGTGTTTGTGATTTTAATGAGTTTGCATGAGTTTGCATGTAATTCATCTTAGATCAGAAGATTTTGGGGGTTGGTATTCTATCTGACAAATGTACAACATTCACCTCTGGAAACACAAATAAGGCCAAAGCAAGGCTTTTTATTTCATTCAATATATTTCCTGGCATTTTTTGTCTGGCATAACAGTCTGCTGACTGTTACGTCCAAACCATTAAATGTTATTCAGCATCAAAGTAAGACAATGTAAGAGTGAAAACACAACGCTGGTGCAACATTAACATGGCTTGTAAGGTTTTATAGGCTCAAAGGGCGAGCAAACACACTCCCAAAGTTTTGCACAATAAAACTCTTTTCATTTTACAGCTCCAAGCATCTGTACAACACAGGCCTATCTACAGCTGCCCCGTGGACTGCATATTGACATCACTACTCGCCACACAAATCAAATTAAAACATACATTTTAAAATTCTGTACAGAAATGCCATTTTACACAAAAGCACTTTCCTTTGAGTAGTCCTAGACAAACACACACACGCACACACACTACACACACACATACACACACACAGTAACAGCTCACAAAAGCACTCCAGCAAACCACATTCAAGTATACACACACTGTTTCTACCCACCAAGACAGAATGACATACTCATACACAAAGTCTATACCATCATACGCATCCCTGTGTATCTATTCACAAATCATACAGATACATGAACACACACACACGTACACACACACATACACACACATACACACGTACACACACACGTACACACACACATACACACGTACACACGTACACACACACACACACACACACACACCCCTGAGTCTACTGTACATCCTCTGCCTGTTCAGCAGTGGCGGGGGCTTTGCCCTCCCCTCCCCCTCCTCCTCCTCCTCCTCCTCCTCCTCCCCCTCCCCCGTCGGCCCCCATCGCCCCCCCTGCCCCCGTGCTGTTGGCGCTCTGCAGGAACTTGCGCAGGTCCTTGAGGGCGGGCCGGAACATCTGGATGAGGGCGAGCAGGGCGGCCTGGGTCCCCTCCAGCGCCTGAGCCTGCCTCTCCTGCGCACACGCCTGGGCCTCCTGGGACCGCCGGATCATCTGTGGAAGCAGCAGCAGAATCAGAATCAGAATTAGAATCAAAATCAGAGTAAAACGACAGAGAAAGTTTGTATGAGCAGAGGGTACGGCCAAACGGTTTGTATTAGAGGATTGCAACGCTCTGGACGGGACATGAGCTTTAGTATGACCTTGAGATAGGCAGGGGCAGATCCTGATGTGACTTTGTAGGCTAGCGTCAAAGCCAAATCCAAAGATCCAAAGATCATAGCATGCTCAATCCTTGTTTTTTGTTACTTGGGTTTGGGTGCTATTTGGGTGAAAGTAAAATAGTCTAAAAATTGTCTAGAAAAATGTGGATGTGAAATCAGTTTAAAATGAACATTATAAGCTCACTTGCTCATACCAAAAGCCGAATTGGTCAAACGTCTTTTTCACCAGGTGAAGCTTTGTTTCTAAGTGGAACAGCAGGAAAGTGGCTGATAACAGACGATACAGTATGTCAATAACAGGATGCCTTCCTCTACATTACATTACATTATATTGCATTTGGCAGATGCTTTTATCCAAAGCGACTCACAAAAAGGAGATATCTATAAGACCTCTATAAGCCAAAGCTACAGACGCACCTGCAGCAGGTCGTTCTGGTTCTCGAGGTGCTGGGCGATCTCGCGCACGTGCAGGTTGGTGACGCGCTGCTCCTGCAGCAGCTTGGCCGAGTTGAGTGCGATGCGGCTCTTCAGCTCCTGCGGCTTGACCGCACACTCCGCCTGCGTGGTCAGCACCTCCACCGGCGTCTCCGTCGTCACGGTGACCGGCGTCTCCGTGGTGCAGTACTCCACCATGCCGTCCTCCAGCGTGTGGTAGGTGGTCTCGCCTGCTCGGCAATGACACACACAGAAGCGTCACACACACAAACACACACTCAGAGGTCACCACACACACACACACACACTCATTGGTCACTACACATACTCAAAGATCATTTACACACACACACATTCATATGTCACTACACATACTCAAAGATCATCCACACATATACACGCACGCACATTCATATGTCACTAACACACACTCAAAGATCATCCACACATACACATGCTCATGCACGCACACACACACGCACACACACACACACACTCATGAGTCACCATACATACACATATTACCCGTTCATGAATACCCACATACACATGAGGCCCCCTTTGCTGCACAGTCCCACATACTCTACCTGATAATATGGGGCCCCCATTCACTCCCTCCCTGGGGCCCTCTGTTGTGCAGAGGAGATCTTAGACTCCATTGGGGCTCCAGGAGGCAAAAACCCACCACTCATTGAAAACTGCATTGCCACCATTGCCACCAGTTTAAATGTAGCGCATACTGCCCCGAAGTTGGGACGCCTGTTAGCGTCATGAGCGTCTTTCTGCCAAATGTCAGAGGTTGTTAAAGGCTGTCAGGCCATCCGAGGACCCTGCCTGCCCTGGGGGCCCCAAGCATGTGCCTGTCTTGCCCTTTGGCTAGCCAGGCTATGCCTCTGTTAAGCATGTGAATTTGCAGTGCTTTGTGGCTCTTGTCCAGAAAGTCATAACACATAATGACTACCCAGCATTTTAAGTTAATCCGCCAAAGCTTTACCACTAGCTGAAATATAGCATGATGCATGTTTTAGAAATAAGAGGAGACTTTACCTTCGAGGGTTTTAACTTCACAGGCTGCCGTCCCCGTCTGGATGTCTGCTTTTAAACAAAGAGACACCACATTTACCACAAAGCCAGAGACTGTTTATTTGTTTTTAAAAAAGATGAGAAAATGCAGGTTATGAAATGCTGTCAGTATGACAATGCCATCAGTGTGATTTTAAAGTTATTAAGGCTACTACAAAACTATGAGTCCAATCCTATACTTTACAGAATTTCATTAGAAATAGCTTTATATCAGTGAAGTACAAACAGTCTCAATTTAGTGTTTTCACCTATGGTTTAAGAAGTACTGCAGCAGCCTGCCTGCCCGCCTGCCCTTCTTGACAGACAGTCGTAGCCTACGTTTCACCACGCACTTCCCGCAAGGCCTATTCTTTTAGCGTACGTTAACGCAATTGACTTACTTTGCGTGAGCGTGACCGTAGCAGCCGAGCTCATGGGTACAGGAACGCTGATCTCTGCGCTGGCGTCGCCGGCGGGAAGGCTGATGATTGTGGCTTCTCCTAGCAGGTTGCAGATTCTCTGCTGCATGGAAGTGAGGATGACGGGCACCGAGGTGCAGTCGCCAGTGCCCTCCATGGCTGCCCGGGCCTGGGCCACTTTCCGCCGCACTTCGGTCTTTAGGTCGGACCACTTCTTCTTAACCTCTGCCAGTTCTCTTTGACAAGTAGTCACAGCATTAACACGCTTCAGTATCTCAATCCACGCATTGTTTTTAGCGATGTGGGTAACGCCAGCGTTGAAGTGGTTAACCAAAATGTGTTTTTGTTTTTCCATTTCCTCCACAATGATTTCCACCTCTCTCTCTGAGAAATTCATTTTCCTCTTTTTTGCCTGTGACGCCATGGCGTTATAACATAAAATTTATTTAAAAGAATAGATGTGCGTAATATACGCAAAAATAGTAAGTTTTTTTCGACTAAGCTGCGCAACGTAATGGCTTCTGGAATCGGCTTCTTCTTCCTACAACAACGTTTGCGTCCGTAATGGCCGCAGTCCCTCCTCCTCAGTAACGCCGCTTCTATTGGCCCGGACATGCCTATAGGTATACTTCGTCACACTCGGCATTTGGTTCATATGCTGTCACTCAAATGGAAAAGGGGCGAGTCAACGTTTGACAACAGAGTGTTGTTGCAGAAAATCTCCAACAGGGGGCGGTATTTCACCATATAGTGAAATTTCTTTTCCCAGACCATTGAACATGACATTTGAGGCAGCATTAAATTCCACATATTTAATGGAATTTAGTTTCAGTTCCACTACTCAAAATTTATGACAAAAAAACATGCTGCATTTTTGTCATAAGCCTGTGTGGATAAAAAGCTTATTTGTCATAAGCCTATATGGATGAAACCAAAAATGAAACATGACTGTACTGTGAGGTTTAATGTACATCTCATCTCACTTACCCACGCCCCCTACCCCCATCCCATACACACATACAAGCTAAAAGGGGTGGGGAGGGGCAGCTGGCCTGTTATTGAAAATATTACCCCAGCCTTAGCAAAACCTCTGCAGAAGGAGTCAAAGCATTCCAGCCTTGTGATGATGATTCAGAGAACTGGCCCAGCCCACTGCAATTAGATTAGAGGTCCACTTCGCTACGCTGCTCTGTGCTTCAGTATGACGTGCTCCCCTGGAGGCCCGTGGCCAAGGCCTGTGCTGTGATCTAGCCAGCGTGCGGAGGAGACATGTGACACTCATCCAAACGTGATGCATGTTTGGGTTTAACTCGTGATGTTTCACAAAGGGCTCCTTTGGATGATACTAACGGTCACACTGATTTAAAAACATACCACTGTACTAAATGACTCAGGTCTGGTGTTAAACCCTGAACCTGTTTTCCCACAGGCCACTAGAACCTAATTACAATTCAAACCACTGGTAAATATTCCATATTCCAACACGTTTCAGTACATTATAGTGTTTGCCCTTTATTGTACCACAACCATCATATCAGGATCAACAGTGCTAAGTACACAGTACAATAATGCAGTGGTGCATTGTAGTCAAAGACTCCTGCTGTCAACATATTGTAAGTGATTTATTTTTTAATGTATTTTTGTATTGAAGGACTGCAGCAGGTTTCTAGGTAATATTTTGCCCCTGGGTGGCCTAAGATAAACTATTTGAGCAGTCTACTTGCTGCAGATTTGGTTACTGTTTAATGTATCAGTCATCTCTCTATTTCCTTGAAGAGTTTGCCTTTTATGGTGGAACGTGCCTCAGAATACTGATGTCACCATGTGCCGGAACCAAATGCTGGCGTTCTTAGAATCTGAGCTTCCCAAGGATTCCGCTGGAGTCAAGCAGGGCCATGTCACTGGTGATGCCTGCACTGCCTACTTAACCAAAACAAAGATTTTGTTTATGAAATAAATATAGTGATTAACCTCAATACTATAATAATATACACTAAATATGATGACATTGATAACATTGACACTATAATAATCTAGTAATTGTGATTAGTCTCAACATAAGAATCTAGGCTACACTAAATTGCACATCTAAGGTATCTTGAGGTATTTCTATGACATGTCCTGTTTTCCTCAGCAAAGGCCCCGATGACTTCGATAGCTTGACCTCCGACTCACGTGTTGGATCTGTGTGTGGACTGGTTGCTCTGCGGTCCCTGGCAGGCATTTGGGTACAAGGAGCTGGCAGGACTCTCAGAGCCGATAGCCTATTTCTGTCTTAGAGTTATAGTGGTGTGCTTCTCACTGCTTTACTGGTGCCATGTGTTAGCACGCTCACTCTCAGCTGTTTACATAATAAACATACATCATATTTACTATCTGGGGCACCACTTGCAATTTTAGGTCCCCCCCTTCCATCTATACATGCAAGGAACGTCTGTCTGTCACCCTGTCTGTTCCACACACAACTCTAGAACCATTTGCTCCACTGAGCTCAAATTGGTGTCTAACTGATGGCATGAGTGAGTGTAGTGCCAAGTTTCATGTTATTAGGACCAAAAAAGCCAAATATATCAGTAAAGCAATTTCTCAATTGCCTCTTGTCTGCGTGTCACTCCAGGCAATATCGCCACTTCCCCCATCACACAACACATGGCTGCATCAACGGGCTCTGCACTAGTTATTAATAATAACATTTATAGTGTCCTCAAAGGGATCCCTGCCAATGATGTGCCCTTACAACTGTCCTAACTTTTCTCCCCTCACGATGTTAATGTTTGGCATGCCCTTACTGTAAAATACCTTATACTTGATGTATACAATGCTAAAAGTATTGCATTACTGATAAAACATAATCATTTGTGCACATACATTTTCTTGCACTGAATAGACAGCCAAATAAATATTCATGTTTAATTTTATTTTTATTCATGTTTAATGTGAAATCTCTCTCTCTCTCTTTCACATGCACTGTGTTTTTAGTTATGAATGACTTTACATGCAGAAAAAGAGGAGTCAGGTGTTCTCAAAAGAGGCTGTTTTTCATTCATGTTCTGAGGAGGGGAAGCTGTAAAATGATAAGACAGCACCAGAGGTGATAATTCCCTCGATAAGGTGTCCCGCGTGTCCCTTTTACTGTTGCCCAGTGACGTCTTTCAGACCACCCTGGCAGGCAATAAAAATGGAGATACAGACGGCGAGCATCCTGTTTTTCCTGATTTTTTGATGCCCTTTCGCAAAGGTTATCAGTTCTGCGTCAGACAGCCGTCCGTACCTGCTGACATCAAAACAACATCGGCTGGGGTCAGACTCGCAGCGATGCGATACGATACGCCTCATTGTGGAACTTGACCTTTGCTGCAAGGAGGGCAGCAGAGGGGTTATTTACTGTGGTTAATATCAAACCCCGCTGAACGCAATTGGGTGACCTGTTTTGATATTTGAGGTGTATGTGAGCAAAGACGTGAGGTAGACGTAAATTTCTGTGCCGCTGTTTACTGCTTCCGAGGGTGTTTTGCATAACACACAGTTGGACAGTTAATAACACACCAGATTAACAGACAGAACACCAGATACGTAATGCTGTTTGCAAAACATGCCCTGGTTTACATTAATGAGGCCTATATGCATGTCTTTTATTATCTTTGATTGTGAAACTGTTATGAGACTTGGTGATATTGCACTTTTGCAGTATTGTACTTTTATTGACTAAACAATAAAATTGAATTACATTGAATATACATTATCTAAATTGACCCAAAGTCCTCAGTATACTAACAGAATGTAAGATAGGGCCCTACTACATCACCTCAATTTCCCCAATGATCTGTCACCTTCCTTGGCCTTCTCTGTGGCTCAGTGTGAAGAGCAGGCAGGCAGGCAGGCTGGCTGGCTGACCTCCCAGGCTCTCGTCTATGGCGGCCCAGCCTACTCCCATGTCCCCCTGTGTGCATGTTGGCGTGTGGGTGGCGGGCTAAAATTAGCAGCAGGACAGCCCTACGGCTCGGATGTCCATCATGAGGTTGTCTGTCAGGATGTCTGGTCACCTGGCTTGCCGAGGCCTCATGTTCCCCCTGGTGGTGCCTCTGAAAGGCGGGAGCCATGTTGCCAACCCCCCCCCCCCCACACACACACACACACACACACACATACACACACATGGGCTAGCATGAGTTTAGTAAATACCAACACTGTCAGGTCACCATCATGGTGGGGCGGGCTGGTGTTGCTGGTGCTGGATTCGGGCACATTAAATGTTTTGCCATCAAACAAGTTAAATTCATTGCTCGATTGTGTTTCTCTTTGCGTTTCACCTTTGAGGATTGATTGTGTTTCATTGTTAAGTGTATTGAGACTTGAGTATTGAGTCTTAAAACAATAAATAGGTTAATTATTTGGGGGAGGGTAGCAAGGGTGCACATTAGGGTTCATGTTCAATGTTATGACATGAAACAAATCAGATTTTAATTTTCAATACAATGCTTCATATGCAAACAAAGAGTCCTTACAGCAAAGACTGCAATCGTTTAACATATTTACAATCAAGCCAAATGCAGTGTTATAGTTTTTGCTTTTTATAGTAATTTTATGGCCTGGTGTCAGCTCATGAAGTTACATCATGTTCCCTTTATTTTGGCATCAACAATCCTACTCCAGAGGGGTGCACATTGCCTTGGGGGCTTGGACACACACTCCCACAGGTGCACACACACACACATACACACACACACACACACACACACACACACACACACAGGCATATACACACCCACACACAGAAACAGAGAGAGAGAGAGAGACCGAGAGAGAGACAGAGACTGAGATAGAGGGAGAGAGAAAGAGAGAGAGAGAGGCCAATTGTGACAAAGGCCGCATATGCAGTGTAGGAGACAGGAGCGTTTGATCAGCTGTGGAGGTTTGAAAGGCCATGCGGCTCTTCAGCATTCTTGGCAAGTCATGAGCTCTGACTTTTATGCCATCATGAAACTACAAATGAAACTGTCTCCAGATACCGCAAGTGCATGAGCAGGGTTTACTGTACCTACTGAAATAAATAAATAAATAAATTAATTTATATATATATATATATATATATATATATATATATATATATATATATATATATCCCTGCCAGGTGCATATAACCATGGTCCGATCAAAATGTAGATGAACGTGAATAAAAGTCCGCACACTAAGAGGCCCAGGGCAAAAAGGATTAATCACCACCAGTCAGGTCACTTTTCGGCCCTGAAACGTTACATCACTGGTGGGGATTTAAGCTTTAATGCACTAAAGCTATCAGTGTGCGTATTGTGTTTTTTTTCATGTTCATTTAAGTCCTTTTTTCAACCAACTTATAGTTCGAATTACAAATTAATTACATTTATATGTCGCTACCCTCCAAAGAGACAACAACAGCAGGGTTGGGGCTAACAACATGTTAATGTAATTAATCTAAAATGTAAAAGGTAATTTCCATTTATGCAGAGTTAACTCCATTTATGCAGAGTTAACTCACACCCTGTCCAACACCTACTTTAAGCTTTTGATGTGCCTGCCTCCTTTTAAAAACTGGCCTATCAAAATGTAGGCCTACATTCCGACCTTCACTAAAAGCTTATGTGAGCATGCTGAAGCTTCTGCAGATGTCTTTTCACATGTCTTGTAGATTAGCAATGCTACACCGTCTATCTTTGGGCTGGGCAGTTTTGTTTAAAATGAGACTGTTAACGAAAACAAGAAGGGGAGAACACATTATTCCAACACTAGCCAAAGTGCACTGGCTGCCAGAATTGACTTTAAAGCACTCTTATTAGTATTCAAACATAAGTGGAGCTCTCCACAGCACCCTCATGGATTTGTCTTGTGTTAGTTTGCTAAACTGTTGAAGCACTTTCAGCTACTTCCTTGTAGCCTATGAAATGTGCTTTACAATGTGAGATTATTGTTATTATTATTATTAATATTATTATTTAAAAAGCACACACACACAATTGCAGCCCCAAAACTGGAGGCCATATTGCCTTCTCAATGCATGCTCCCATCCAGATTTCACTAAAATTGGCGCACTGCCTTCTTGCACAGAACAAAGGCCAAAACCTCGAAGGTAGCCGTTGGAATAATTGACCAATAGGAGCGTACCATGTCTTGTGACGAGTGTGTGGGAGTGGCTATTCTCTATTCATAGCATGTGCTACACTTCCTTACCGGCATTTCAGTATTCCGCCGCCGCGAGAGAGGACCGTGGTGTATTATTTATTTATTTATTGTGCATACTTTTAGTTTTTAACTTAAAATGTTGTCTCTTTGTCTTTACGTGCCTGTTTCCAACTCCGATCCAATCGAGGTTGATTATTTTGAGTCAAACCGTCTTCCGTCCAAGCTGAAGTCGCTGTTCAAGCTAAGCGTCCTACTCCCATCTCAAGAATTCTCTACCTACCAAAAATGGAGAAAGGTAACGAACGCCCTAACGTTGGTATACTATCGTGTGTACATATACATGTTTTGAATTTATCACTGCGTGCTTTTGTTGGGCGCTGCTTTCGGTTTTGAACTAAAATTACCATTTTTGCTGGTTGCTTAACCATGAGTCACGCGGTCACGGGCTGTGGGTTGGATTTCTTGCGAAAAGCATCGACTTCCCCCATGACCGAATAAGGAATGCTATTCCGATTTCAAAGCTATATCGTGGCTGAGTTGTTGTAATGGTGTTGAATGTTTAACAGTGTTGATCAGTGTCCAATCAGACATTTGAAATGCAAGTGTTGTCCTTTTTTAAAGACCTTTCACTTGGCATTCTAAGCTGATGCTAGCTTGTTAGCAATTCTGTGCAAAGGCGCAAATGGCATGCAATGACCTGTATGATTTGAGTGACAGTTGTTTAAAGCAAATGTACAGTCCATTTACTGTACTGGAGTTTAAATTGTGATACTTTTAAAATAATACAATGATTCACTATCAGCTGTCAACAGGCACAGATGGCTACAGCCCATGTAAGCCTGCATGGTTTTGTGTATTAAATATGTATTTGGAAATTTTAATAAAAGGCGCTGTTGACACGTGAATTTTGAGGAGGATGGTAAATGCTAGCATTGAGTGAATTGTCAGGAGGCTTTGCACTGCAAGATACTTAAAAACTGCACCGATTCTGCAAGGCAGCGACAGCGTAAGCCAGCCTCTGGTTGGTCCTGGCACTCCTATGTGTGAAAGATGCTTGCGGGCAATGATACGTGGCTTGGCATAGAGGAGGAACATCTATCTTTATATCCGCGATATGGGTCATCTCATCCAGTCTCCAAGGCGCTGACTCAAGGCTCACTTGATCGGGTCGATGCCGGCTGGTCAGTCCCCTGTGCGAAAGGGGCTTCACATTGTCCCCCGGGGGTACGGTATCGCCTGCGAGGTCACACAGATTTGCATGTGAACAGAAGGGTGCGAGGGGCGTGCCATATAACAGCTGCACGCGAAACTGATCGCACCCTGCGGTATCTGCGAACGTATAACGCCTGTAGGGTGCTGATTCTCGGCCACGGGGATGAGCGAGATGGACATGCGCACTTGCCCACTGGGCATTAGAAAAGGTGTCAGGCCCATGTCAGGTGAACCTGAGGCTTTTGACTTGGTGAGACTGTTGTAAGATGAAATCAGAGTAACCCCAGGCTTATCCTAATGTCATTCTCTGTACTACTACTCCAGCCTGATCATGAGTGGTGTTGGCCTGAATACAACTGCCACGCAGCCCTTACATTGAGCCAGAGTGTCTTGTTTTGCGTAACTATGTGTGACCTTATTCTGAAGTGATGCCATGATGGATATTGAGTTACCCTACTGTTTTTGTCATGTACAGGATGACATTAGGGCTACCTAATCTCCCTACCCTTTCATTTGTGAACAGTCGGATAACCGTTTGAGCATGTTCCAAAATTCTGGCATTAAACAGTGTAGATGTCCAAGAAAATAGTGTGTCTGTCCAAGATCTTGTATCTGTTATCTTTGCTATGATCCGTCAGTAACATCTGCCATCTTGCCCCTTCAGAAAACTGTGAAGGAGGAGAAGGATGTTGACGGCCAGCTGGACTTCGAGGAGTTTGTTCATTACCTGCAAGACCACGAGAAGGACCTGAAACTCGTCTTTAAGACGCTGGATAAGAAGAATGCAGGTATGCATCCAAGATGGCCGCTCTCTCGTTTCTTTATCTCTGACTGATACAGCTGGCCACGCTGTTCACTAATCACGGTCTTAATCGAGTCTGTACTCTTCTCCCTCCTGGTTCTTCAGGTCACGTTGATGCCAAAGAGATTGTGGATTCGCTACGAGACCTTGGGGTCCACATCACCCTGCAGCAGGCCGAGAGTGTCCTAAGGAGGTGCGTAAGTCCATGTCTGAGTCTGCGTCTGCGCTCACCTCAGCTTACCTGAAAGCGTCAGCGCTTCTTAGAGCTTTGGTTGGAGGGAAAGTAATTGTGTAATCTCAATGCTTAGTCTGTGGTGATGCTGCCTAAATGCTAATGAATCGCCATGGCGACCTGCTTAGTCTGTGGTGATGCTGCCTAAATGTTAATGAGTTGCCATGGTGACCTGCTTGTAAATCCTCTGGCATAGTGTTTGAGTGACGACAATGCTACTGCTGCTTAACACCGGGGCCCAAAGTGCTTTTTGGGGGGGGGGGGGGGTCGTCATTGTGTGTGTGTGTCTGTTTGTCTGTCTGTCTGTCTGTCTTGCCTGTGCTTTGGGGGTGACCCTGTGTCTCTCTCTTGCTTGTGCTTATTGCAGGCAGAAGGGACCATTCTCTGGTTCCCTGCCAACTTGTAAGTAACAGCCCTGTCTGTTTGACTTGCTTGCCCAACCTCTTCTCTGCTAAATCAACCTCTCTTGCCTCTACACCTCCCAGCCTATGTGATGCTTTCATAATGTGTCCCACTGTCTGTACAGCTTCCTCTGCAAAACTGCTTTATATTTTCCAATCAAGCCTTTAGCAATGCCCTTCTACCCTAATGCAGTTTGACAAGCTCTTTATTGGTTCCCTTATTACTGACTTATTAATACCACTCTTCATGCATCATTTAATCGGGTCAGTTGTAATGTGGGAATCTCTGATTGAATTGTAGCATGGACAAGAATGGAACAATGACCATCGACTGGAATGACTGGAACAATTACCCCACCCTGCAGCCTGTGGAGACCATCCCGGAGATCATCCTCTACTGGAAACACTCAACGGTAAGTAACACACACACACACACACACACACACACACACTGTAGAGTACCAATAATAACATCACTGTTCACAAAACCAGGTTTAATAGCCTCTTACAAACACACACACACACACGGGCACAGGCAAATACTGCCTTTAACAGTTTCACCATCGATCATGCTCCACATGCAGTGCTTCTTGCCCTTAGTTAGCATCTGATCTAGATCAACCAGCTTCAGCCAGACCAAGGAGCCTTGGCTGAGTGTGGCCCAGTGGGTGTAATGTGTGTTTGTGTCCTTTATGGGTCTATTTATTTGGGTCTTGCTTTGGGTACACTCTTAAACACCCTGCCAGGGGGCTTGCAGGGATGCACAGAGAGGGGGGGGGGGGGGGGTCTAGTTTCTCCCTCACACCTGGAGTACAATGGCCCAAAATATCCCCCTCCAAGAAGCAGGCAGCCAGAACATACTGATCCAGGGCACTAGACGTCTTCGCGGGGGGCTTTGGGCTCGGGGGAGGCGGGGGGGACAGGGTGCCGGCCATTAAATCTTGACTAGTTTGGCTGTCGTCTTTGCCAAGTGCCTGTCCAGCCTTGCACAGAGGTGTCTAGACAAGCCTGCACACCTCGGCATGGGTCAGCCTGGAGAGCGGCCAGACTGATTGATCTGCTTGCTGCGCAATCTGTAGGATTTTTACATGACCCTTTAGGTGCCCTTTGCATTGGTATTGGCCTGTGTCGCAACCATCCATAGCCATATGTCTAGCCTCCCACCACACACACACACACACACCTTCTCACTCTCACTGACCTAGAATGGGGGCAGCTTACGTAACCACAGCTGTTACAGCACCTCCGCCATGATGTGGGTCTTTTGGCCTTTCACAAGAGCGTACGGGGCCCCAGTGACGCAGAGAGGAGAAACTGACACTAGCAATGACCCTTACCACCACTGCCTCCTCCTGGACCTAAAAGTGTTTATTCTCTAGCTACTTTGTACTATGCGTACCCCGATGACTAACCCCCACTGACATGACTAACAACCACTGACGCACATCACACTGACCCATAGGTCCAATCCGATGACCTTCCAAATCGATACGTTAATAAGTGCTTATTTGTCGTGACGTTAAAAGATTATATTTGTTAATGCTACGTATTGCACAAACCAATGGTTACTCCTAATTCCACAGGGCCTTTTGCCTGCCTTATGAGGATAAGGTGTTGAATATAGGTCCTTGTATGTCTTTAGTTGTTAATATTGAAGGCAAATGTGGTAATGTGGTAGAATGTACTGCAGACAGAAGTTTAACCCGCGTGTGTGCGTGCGTGTGTGTGTGTGTGTGTGTGTGTGTGTGTCCCGCAGATCTTTGATGTGGGTGAGAGCCTGCTGGTGCCGGATGAGTTCACCACGGAGGAGAAGCTGACGGGCATGTGGTGGAGGCACCTGGTGGCAGGTGGGGGGGCCGGCGCAGTCTCCCGAACCTGTACCGCACCCCTGGACCGCCTGAAGGTCATCATGCAGGTGAGAATGAAACACACACACACATTCTTTCAGTGACACACATACCCTCATGAACTATATCTCTAATACACACATACACTCACTATCTCTCTCACACACATTCACTATCTCTCTCTCTCTCTCCATCACTCACTCACACACACACACACACACACACACACACACACACACTCACAACCTTCCATATCTCATCCACTAATGGAACATCCTGGCCCCGATGGCACCTGGGCTCGTGTGTGTGTGTGTGTGTGTGTGTGTGTGTGTGTGTGTGTGTTCTAGGGCCGTCTAGAACAGTGCCTTTTTTTATGAGTGCTGCCACTGGTGACCTAATCTCAGTTTTGCAATCCTGTATCTTCTAGACTTGGCCATTCGTCTTACACAACATTACAACATTCATGTTCCGACCGCCTTTCACTTTTTGGGGAAAGTAGGCCGGTTGTGTAATTTTTTTTCCTGGTCTATTGGACAAAGCAATTTAAGGCAGATATTGAACATTGCACAAGAGGTGGCTGCTTACTTAAGAGCTATAAATTGGTTAATAAGTACACATGCACACACACACTCTGGTTAATGTGTCATTGCATGAGAACAAAAGGTAGGAGACCCACGTGGTCTCAACTGCTGTGTAGTCCCGCAGCCAATCAAAAACGAGAGCAGTCAACACACCCTCATACCTGAATTCTGATTGGTCAGAAGGGTTTACATTTCCGAGTATTGCTTACCGTCATTGGCCAAAGTTCCAGCTGAGGGGGTCAAAGTCGATAGGTGGTGTTGCAACAGTTGTGCGTCAGCAGTCTTGTTTGATCTAGGCCACTGAGATTAAAGGGTGGACTGACCATCGACCTGCACAGTTTTACAACTTTGCCAAACGTTTGACTTCGATCACCATGTGCCCCTGCCAAATCCACATGTGCCCGGATCTGAGGATCTGAGGGTTGCTCTGTCTTTAAGGAGACTGATGGCAGGCAAGGTCTAGTAGTACTGAATTATGCAGTTTAGCTGCATTGTGGAAAGGGACCGGGGAACACACATTGTACATGCAAACAGAGAAGACTAATTTTTACTTAAAAATAGTGAAAAATAAAGTGTTGGCTTAGGGCCTAAAAACTTGAAAAGATTGGTCTGAAACCCTATAGGTGAATCTGTATTTTTCTTACATTACACTTAGCAGATGCTTTTATTCAAAGCCACTTACAAAAAGGAGAACATGACCGCTAACAGAGGTGTAGAGGAGCACAGAGTAAGCAGACTACCCTTACACAAACATGTCCACTGAACGCCATCTGTCCACTCTGTAGATGAAATATATGTATTTGTTCAACATGTCCACTAAAGGCTATTTGTCCAGTCTGTAGATGAAATGTATGTATTTGTCCAACATGTCCACTAAAGGCCATTTGTCCCCTGTGTCTCCCTCAGGTCCACGGGTCTCGGAGTGGGAACATGTGCATCATGAGCGGGCTGACCCAGATGATCAAAGAGGGTGGAGTCAGAGCGCTGTGGAGAGGAAACGGCATCAACGTCATCAAGATCGCCCCGGAGACGGCCCTCAAGTTCATGGCCTACGAACAGGTACGCACCCTCACACCTGACCGTGTCTGGGATCAGTTCAGTTTTGTTGATTTAATATTTATAGTGTGGCATCACCGTAGCCATGGTATCGAAACACACCTCAGTCACCTTCGCAGACCTCATTGGTGGCATGGAGTCTCAGTGGAGTCTTAATGAAGTTTAATTAAAAAGCTTGATCCTCATTAAGTGTCTGTTTGTTTGTCTCGTTTCCAACAGATTAAGCGCATCATGGGGAGCAACCAGGAGGCCATTGGCATCTCGGAGCGCTTTGTGGCGGGCTCTTTGGCAGGCGTCTTTGCCCAGAGTGTCATCTACCCCATGGAGGTGAGTGAGCCGCTAGCTGACGGTTAATTACGTACACCTGCGGAAGTGGCTTAGGCTTTAAGGGAGAACACTAAAGGTTAATTTGTTTTTAAGCAGCCAATGTTTAATGATAAAATGGAGATTACGTAAATGTGTTTGGCCCACACAGTCCTCCCCATAAATGGCCGCTTCCCTCAGGCTCTAAGGGTCTCTGACTGTAGCTTGGCCAGCTGCCTGGCGCTGGACTCTAAACTCTGTTGTCTAAACTCTTGATGTCCGTGTCTGTCCTCAGGTTCTGAAGACCCGGCTGGCGCTGAGGAAGACTGGTCAGTACGCCGGCATCTCCGACTGTGCCAAGCAGGTCCTGCGGCGGGAGGGCCTGGGCGCCTTCTACAAGGGCTACGTGCCCAACATGCTGGGCATCATCCCATACGCTGGCATCGACCTGGCCATCTACGAGGTAGGCAAAGGCCCAGCAACACACACACACACACACACACACACACACAGGCGTGCACGCCATTCAAGAAGAAAATAAATGCTCTGGTACACAGCAGCTTGTTTACAAGCTTTGACACCCTCCCCTCTTGCAGACTCTGAAGAACTCCTGGCTGCAGCGGTACGGGGCGGAGAGCAAAGATCCAGGTGTGTTCGTGCTCCTGGCCTGCGGAACCGTCTCCAGCACCTGTGGGCAACTGGCCAGCTATCCTCTGGCCCTGGTTCGCACACGCATGCAGGCACAAGGTGACTACACTCCCTGTGGCCATTGGTTATTCTTAAAAATATATACAGTATATGTATATTATGAATTGTATATTACAATACAGTATCTAGCTGTCAATCTACAAAGGTGTTATAAAGGTGTTATAAAATGTACAGAGCTAGCTGTGTTGCTCATGACCTTCTCTGACCTTGACTGACCGTGTCTCCCTCTTTAGCCACGCTGCAGAGCACAGGGCCCCAGCCCTCCATGACGGGGCTCTTCAAGCAGATCCTGCAGACCGAGGGCCCCACAGGCCTCTACCGGGGCCTCACCCCCAACTTCCTCAAGGTCATCCCCGCCGTCAGCATCAGCTACGTGGTGTACGAGCACATCAAGTCCTCGCTCGGGGTGCAGTCTCGGTGAACAGGGCGCCCCCTGCTGGAAGTTTGTCTGCTTTTTTTTTTTTTTTTTTTTTCCCCCCTCCCTTTTCATCTTGATGGAGAGCGGAAGGATGATCAGAACTCAGACGTGGCACTTCGGGTCCTGGGGGGTGAGGGAGGGGGGCGGAGTTGACGAGAAGCCCGGCAGAGGAGAGGAGCCACAAGGGAGGTGTGAGGAGGAGGGAGGGAGGCGCACGCACAAAGTGAAGATGGACTTACTGTGAATACTGAACTATGGGACGGGCGCCCCGAACCAACACTGCTGCTGTTCTAATGAAATTGATTTATTTTTCTAATCAAGAGACCATGGTACTTTATGTAACACTAAAGCTAGGGACCAACTTTATATGTGTGTGTGTGGGGGGGTGTATTTGTGTTTGTTTGAGAGTATGAACATGACGTTTGATGCTTTCATCCAGTTGAGATCACTAGCAGCATGTCTGTATGGTGGGCTTGTGTGCCCATAGAGGTAGTATTGATATGTGTTTGACCCCATCGAGTGCCACCTAGTCGCGCTCTCCTTCTCTGTCCTGAGGGGGGCGCTCCACCGCTCAAGGCAGAGTGCAGAGAGACGGTTATTACCGAGTTGGCCTCGCACACGGCTTGTTCTTCAGGCTACTGTTGGGCGTCTGGGTGTGGGGTAGGACGTGCCTGGGGTGGGCTATTTATTTAGTAGTTTCTTTACCTTTACGCAAAGTAAGCTCACAATGACCTCCTCTGACAGGTGGATATATTTATGCAAGATGCAGATATTTATTTTTTTACGGTGTCCGTTAGTCAAGAGTTTGAGCAGACTGAGTGTGTCGTTAAAAGCAGTGTTGTGCTGGCTGCGGATGTGTGTTGTGTGAGCAAGGAGGTTTTGTAGATCTGTGTGTAACTCTTTGCTCATGTGAGTCGTCAGGGAGAATGTGGGCGATTATGCCAAAATTCAGCTTCATGCTTCAAAGTTATAAGCGCACAAATTAATACTTTTTTTTTTTTTCCTTTACAAATCTGTCATTGGCAGAGCTGCCAGTTGAAGGAAAAACAAGGATGTTGCCGTTGACATGGTAAACGTCCTGAATCCAAACTCTGGCTGCGATGCTGAGTCGATTTTTGTTATAACTGGTTAGAAGATGGCCTTAAATTCAACATATTGAACAGAAGTTGTGGTGTGGGTGATTTTATAATCAATGCACTTTAATGACTTGAGTCACTTTGTAAAATGTTGGGTAATTTACTGCCGGGGGGAAGAGCATTAAATCACCATGTTCGTGTTTTGTCACTGAGACGTGAGGGGCTTTACTGGGCAGACATTCCAGTCGTTCACGTACGTAAGATGGGGAAAAAGAACACCAAGGTGGGGATCTGTGCACAAGTTCTGAGATAATTGTGGGTGACATGTAATCGGTTAAGCTAAGTATGAAATCCCCCTTTTCCAGTGCACATCACTGCAACTGAATGTGTAGGCCCGTGCCTTCTAATGCAACTAAGTATTAAATATACCTCAGGGAATATGTTGAACTGTTTGTCATTTGTAGCGAATAAAGTCGTTTTTGTGTGTTTGTTTTCTGTTCTGTCGGCGCTCTGTGTTGCATTAAGCAAATCAGAAAAGATGTAAACTCTCTGACTTATAAATAAAAATACATTTTAAAGTCTAACTTTTTGTTTGCTATCTGTTTCTTGAATACTATTAAAAAAAATAGGGGAGTTTGAGTTTGTGTGTACTCTTGGGGAGGTGTGTTGGGAAACCTTTCATATGAATGCTCACAAATTGATCAGTGTTTTCAAGAAAAGGAACAACTTAAAATAATGTTTCCAAAACCGCTTCTGTGGTTTGTCAACTTATAACAGGGTGAAAGCCACTTTTGTATTCACTCTGCCGCCCTCTATGGGCTATAGCTGCACTTCTTACTGCCATTTTCCCAGGAGGTGATGTCACACCTGTGCTTCCAGCTCAGTTGGTGACCTTATCAAGACTCTTAAGCACGACAGCTTTAAGGCCCCACTACTTATCAGCGGCCGTATTGTATCTGTTACCAGTGTTCTTCCATTCCAGTCTGAAACACTATCTGCTTCCCAAAGACCAAGAAACAGAGAAATTCATGACTGCTTCAGTGTAGTATAGTAATCAGGCTGCATCACTCAAACAGTTGCAGTAAGAGTGATGTGACTACCCGAAAATGTAGAAATCCCACCAATATGAAACATATTTTACTTAGCCTTAGATATTATTCGACTAAAAAAAACAGTAGTTGACCTAATACACCATGTGACTATCAGGAGGTAATTGGCCACGGTGGTGTTCACTGAAACTAATGCCATAGCGCCCCCTGGCGGCCAAAAGATTTACAGGCATGAAAAAAAGAAAAGGGTAAAAACTTTTTGCTCTGTTGTTTACTTCTCATTTTGATGCACATTTAACAGCCTCTTAATAATGATGATGTTGCGTGGGGTTTTCATCCATAGAGACGAGATTAACACAAAGCACCACAAGATAAAGAAGATCACTGAAAATAAAGTGGGCCCTCTCAATGTGGATGATTGCATGCTGCAGAGTAATTCTAAAGACGTAACACAACCATTCGAGCATAAAGGCAATGCAGAGATGAGATATTCGTCTGTCTGTCTATCCTGTCTCGACTCTGTCTATCCCGTCATGTCGTCGCTCATTCACCGGCGACATTAGGCTGTGTGAGTATGCGACATTGGATGGCTCCTAGTTGCACACATTTCAGTAACGTCAACAAAGCCCATTAATTCCTTGGCTTTTTAGGTTGAAACACCACAGGCCTAACTATGTAATAGCCCTGAAATGGAGGCTATAGGATATGTTAGCCTTCCTTGATCCGTTTGCTACCTAGCTTTTATTACTTTTTATTTAAGACGTGTAACAACAACTGTCTGTTGACAGTTTAAAAAAAACATTCTTTTTTTATTTTTTGCTTTAGAAAATCTGTTTCAGATTTTTTTTTCTGAACTGCCTCTTCCACCCATCACGCCTAAGCGCGCCCTACCATTTTTCCTTTTCAATCACCATTACATAGCCACTGCCTCTCCCATCTCCCATGATCCCATGATGAGTCTTCCTTGATTTCTTCGTGATAATCAATGGGTGTGGCTTCTTCTGCATTCCAAAAGTCAATGCGCAGGCGCTACGTATAGAAAACCCTGCCCATAATTGTTCTTTTCAAAGAATCAACACTACACGGGGTTTAGCACTCAATAATGTCCAAAGAGTAGATGAGCTGTATATTGTTTTCTAATTCATCAACAGCGGTTTAGCAATTGTGCAAGATGCTCGGGGACACTTTTGAAAACTTCACGATAAATTTTAACGCTTTAAATCCGAAAGTGACATTTTCGGGTGGCGATGTCATGTCAGGTCAAGTGTTGTTCGATCTCACCAAAGAAGCAAAGATCCAGTCCATCATGATGGAAATGAAAGGTAAAGCCAACGTGTTGTGGCACCAGCAGGGTGGTCGTGCTCCTTCTCATGCTGCGAGAAGGGGAGTTGTTGGAGCACATAGACGGCGCCGGGGAGGAGGTGCAGGGGGGAGAGGAAGGAGAACCTACTCCGCCGAGTTGAATTTCTTCAACTTGACCAGCATTGTAATGCAGAGTAACAATGGTAGGCTGCAAACCGTCTTATAGTTAACTGAGCTGAACAATGGAATTTACCATGGTGTCAGTCACACAACTGATTGCCACTCCTTGTTGTAAATGTGACGTATTCTAATGACTTAAAACCTCTGCTCAGTTTTGCACAGTCTGCAGTCTTGTACAGTGTTTAAGACTGTAAGACTGCTTGTTAGCTTCACGCTGTATGTCAGTTGCACACTAGCCTGCCTGCTCGCCTAGCCTAACTTCGCCTCAATATTGTTTATAGCGGATGGACACACCGTCTTACCTCCAGGGAAACATGTGTTTCCGTTTACCGTACAACTTCCACACGGGTAGGCGACATGTCTCTTCCTTCAGGATCTCTTGCTTCCTCATTCTGGGTAAAGTAAACAAACAAAAAACAATAAAAATCAAATAAAATAAACCTTATGTTTTTCCAAACAGTGACTTTCCACCGTCGTTTAGAGGCCTACACGGGAGAATTGTCTATTCCATGGTTGTTGCCATACACAGACCCTGGCACTTAGCGAAAGAGTTTGATACGGAGGTCAAGTTTACCACCCGCACAGATGCCAACCATCCTCATCTGCGGGTGAGAGATACATATTCAACATATTTGAACATGTTCAAAGTCACTAACAGCTGAACCAGAAACCAAGGTGTTGCACTGACCGATTGACATTTGTTGTGATTAGACACGTGTTGTGTTGACATAAATGTACAGAAACAGAAAAAGATTATGTTTTATTGCTAACGAATGTATGTTGGGCTTTTGAAAACAGTAAGTGCATAGTGCATTTAACGAAACAACATATGTGGTGTTGGCAGATGCCTCTCACAGGGTCCAATGCCAAGACTCTGTGCTGTTTGTGGTGCACCAGTGGACCCGTGAGCCTAAACGCCCAACTGGAGAGGAAAGGCTTCAGCCCTGGTATGGACAATCATGGGAGGGAATGGGGGATGGGTTATTTGTCATAATGCAATAATAGGGAAGTAAGACCTGCAGCATACTGCCCACACCGCAAAGCGGGATTTTCATTTACAATGTTTCTGTCCTATAACTTTGCCAGGTAGGTTACTTCACAGGTATTTTCATAATGCGATATTATAGGCACAACTAATCCTTTGCTACTTGGATAAATGCCAAGCACACACACCGCACCTGTTCAAACAGGACAAGCAAGAAAGTGTGTGAGCGAATGAAACTGTGAAAGGGCATCAAGTGTGGGAGAATGCACTTAGAAAGAAATAGCCCCGACTGTACCGCCTTACAAAGCCAAAAGGCAGTAACTACATATTTTGTAGTTTAGACGGAGTTTAGACTGGAAATTGACTTTATAACACATTAAGGATACAAGGATGGTTTGTTATTGTGTTATTACTGTGAAGTATAAATGGTAATAGTTGTTTTTTGTTTTGTTTTGTTTTCACAGGAGAGAATTTAAAAGTAATTGCAGAAATAGGCAATGCCTCCAGTCGTACAGTCACACCATACGCTAAACTGGTTTCAGAGCAAATATTTTACACTGCTAACAGAGGAAAGAAGAAATACACATCAAAAGTTTTACTGCGTAAAAGTGGCCAAACCATTGGTGCCAACACTTCGGACGTCCACTGTGAGATACTGCTGCCCATTCCCAATGATGCAACAGTAACCATTGCCAACTGCCAGATCATTGACGTCCATTACTATGTGTTGGTAAGCATAATCTGTGATTTCCCTAGGCACAAATGAACATCAATCTATCTGTGTCTGTCTGTCTGTCTGTCTCTCTCTCTCTCTCTCTATCTCTCTCTCTCTCTCTTTCTTTCTGGGTGCCGGCCTGCCTGCCTGTCTGCCGTCTGTCTGTCCATTAATCCAAGAGTAAAGCACAACATAGGAAATTGATTTATAATAATACCATTGATAATGATGATTACATACAGCAGCAATACACACCATGTGGAAGTGTTAATATTTATCAATATTTATTGTCTCTCTGGTCACAGGTGGGGCTGGATATCTCTCGCAGTTCATCCCTGGAGGTCAAATTCCCTATTTCGCTCTGCAGCATCCCGTTCAATCCCAATCAGCCTCCTTCAGCAGTCCCACAGCAGAACCAGTACCCGAATCAGTACCCTGCTCAATCTGGTCCACACCCAAATCCACAACCTGGTCAGTATCCCAATCCACAACCTGGTCAATATCCAAATCCACAACCTGGTCAATATCCAAATCCACAACCTGGTCAATATCCCAATCCACAACCTGGTCAATATCCCAATCCACAACCTGGTCAATATCCAAATCCACAACCTGGTCAATATCCAAATCCACAACCTGGTCTGTATCCAAATCCACAACCTGGCCCATATCCAAATCCACAACCTGGTCCATACCCAGCACCCCAACCCGGTCAGTACCCAAATCAACCTGGTCCATACCCAAATCAGCCTGGTACATATCAGAATCCACAACCTGGTCCATACCCAAGTTAATATGTTTACCAATGCCCTACCAAGAACCCAGGTCACTACCCATAACCCTCTGGGCCTATATCATGATCAATACTGAGCAGCTTATCTAAACTAGCCACTTCAGTACAACGCACAGTACATTTCCTTCTAAGTAAATATCGTCAGTCTCTTGATGGAGAAGAAAAACAAACAGGCTTACAGGTGGGTAACGTCAAAAGGGGAGAGTAGAAAGGGGAAAGTACTCAGAGTAAATAAGGTCATGTTGTGTTAGTTTGTTGGTATTTCATATGTCATAGATGCTTTGTTAGTGACATATGAAAAGGGTCACCGTACTAGTTACAATGTCTTAAAACTGAAAAACTGCTTTTGTGTCTATATATATCTGAGAGAGGTAAGCTATGATTCTGTCATTCTCATCTTAAGATGCCAAACCTGTCGTCCAAAAACTGCCTAGACTCCACCCTTACAGTTGGAGTTCATGAAAACTTGTTAATGAAAATGTATGTAAAACACATTTAGATGCCTTTGTCTCAACCAGAGATATAACTGGATGCCTTATTATGCTTTTCAACTTTTCAGCTTTAGTTTGTAGTTCATAGTATTTCTTCTCTGTATGGATTTAATGTTTCACTGCCTGGTGTGAGTTATACAGTGGTTGTTGTGGGCAAGGGGGGCAACTTTTCATCCTGGATATGTACAAGCTTCATAGGATTACAGTGTGAGAAGTAAGGCTACCACTCCCACTCCCACCGCACCCCAACCTCAGGCAATAGTCTACTGGTACACATCAGGAAAAAACAAGGAAGAGCGCTCCACACCCTGTGCTTCTGTGACTGGGTGCTTAAACTTTCTAAAAAATGTAAGTAAAGACTTTGAGAAGTAAAGCAAGCACTCAGCCGTTGCTATTGTTTTGTGTGAGAAATCGCCATTTCCCACACTGAAGAAGCCTAAAACGTTTGTGAGGTGATTAAAAAAGTGTAACAGAAACTGCAGTGTGCTTAGTGCTTGCTTTATTTCTCTAAGTCTTAACACATTTATGAAGACTATTGGTAAAAGCATGATGCCGTTCATGAATTCTCATATGTGTGCCATTTGTTGCTCTGTTAAACACTTTAAATTCTAATATTACACAACTGCCACAGGTAGTCTTGTTCACTCCTGTTTTTCACACAATATCTGTTAGACAACAGAAACCTGCCTCACATTTTATCACATCTGATTTACTGGACGGATGGGGCCGTCAAGAATAAGGTTTTCTTGGTGGCACTGAAAAACTGACTGGAAAGTGTCTGTCATGTTTGTTACAAATGAAACTGGTGCATACAGGGTTTGAACTCGTCAGGTTTTTTTTTATTTAATCAAAGCAGCTATGTTTTTTCTGGTGGTTCTAAAATTTCTTTTGATACGATATATGGTCGTGTCGAATGAAGAAAACAAATCTCTTGAGTTTTACTTCCCAAATCTCTTTAAAATGGAACACTGCCATTAGAACATGGCATTGTTAAATGTAGGAACACAGCACATGGGTTAGCAAGATTGCTAGCTTTATGAATTGCCACTTGAGCTGTTGTTTTGTTTACAAGGCGAGTCTATTGACTTTTAGCCAATTTAACTCACTATCTTCAGATGAAAACACTTAGTTTGTGTTGTCTTTAATACAGATTAAGTCAGAAAAGTTGTTAATGAGTCTTTGTGTCCTTGTAATGTGCTGCAATATGTGTGTTTTACTCCTGGTATGATCAGCAAACAGTGGAGTGTCAGTATGGTGTTCAGGTCGTTGTCTTGATCATAGAACCCTATTGACCAGACACCAAAGCAAACACATCCACCTTAAATTCATTAGGGCCTGCCAGAGTTACATTAAGGTTGTTTTTCATGTGCAATATTGAAAACTTTAGGTCAGCTATATACGCACAAGGTTTTTACTGTGTGAACCGAGAATTGTGATAAAACCAAATGATCTCACACTTTCTGTACGGTTATAAAACACATGAAACAGATAGCAGTGTTCAAGTAACTGAGCAATGCCATCACCCTTATATGTTAAATACATAGAGATACCAATCATTATTCTCAGCCATTTTACTCAGGGCAAGGACAATTTGATGTACCCACATTGTAATCAAATCCACTATTATCATTGTCTGAACTGGGTATCTGTCCCACTTCCTGCCCTGACAGTATATTGTATTATTAGCTGTACACTATCACACACATGAAGTCACAGTATGTTGCCTGCTGAGTTTAGTTAAGGTGAAAGGTGTTTTTTTTTTTTACAAAATTTTGAAGTACTTCCAATTCCACCCGCCCCTCCCTTTTTTAAAAGTCATTTTCACCACTCATTTATACAAAAGAGGAGCCTATAACATTGTATGATATTACGGTTATTATCTACATGGATCAGCAAGCCTTTGTCATATTTTTATGATGTATAAGCTGATGTGCTGTAGCATGTTACTGTATGCATTGCATTTAATCATCTAAACAAGATATAATACCCAAATGTACATTGTAAAATGTATATTGTATCATTTTTATGTAACCTGTTGAAATTTTAAGTAGCTATGACAATACAGATAACATACTGCAATGCCATTGATCACTACCATATTGAAGCTTGTTGGAGGCTATACCTTGTGCAACCTATGTGTGGTGCATTAAGTTGTCTGTCCTTTTTTTTTTTTTTTTTTTTTTAAAAATAGGCCTACATATTTTTGTATAGGCCAATAACTCTCCTTTTGTACCTCATTTATTACCAATAAAAAAATATATGTATATTCACCCACAGAGGTCTGTGTTTTTGATAAGGACTCAATAAATTGTATTTTCCTGTAGTAGGCAACCTGATAATGAATGAATTTAGTGCAGTTGTGTTGCTAAATTGACACAGATATTCTAAATATAACCCCAAAACAGCAGTAAAATGCCATGAAGCTCCAAACTGTTCATGTAAAAATAACTTGGAAAGGTCCTTGAGATAGCCAAACTTCTTTGCATTCAAACACTTTGTAAACTTCCTTTGCGAGGACTGATGGGAAGTGATACTGTGTCTTTGTTTTTTGTCTTAGGCCAGTTCTGCTTTCTTCTGCAAAGCAATAACACAAGTGGTGATTTTTACAGTCATGTACTTTCTGCATTGTGTAATGGCCAACGCCTGTCCAATGGTCTGTTGTGTCCAATCACATCGGCAAACAGTGTCCTCTAGTGGTTCCATGCAACTGGAAGTCTCGGCCTGACAGAAACAAAACAACTCAAGGAGGACGAAACAAACGGCTAAGATAACTAACTCTTTTGTCCAATTTTCAGCCGGTTTGTGCTGTGTGGCACAAACAGTAACAGCGTGAAAGTACTCTTGAGCTTTGTTTTTGATCTACCTATGTTATTATCCAATTGTGGGCTGTAAAAATCAACTTTTAACCCGATTAACGTGGGCGTAATTAGTTAGCTTACGTTTGCTAGCTACTGGCCGAAGCTGCTTTGTTGGTGTGGCGACACCCTTTGCCAGAGTGGCTGTCATTTGAGTTTCCCTGTATTAGGGCTTTATTTTAACTCATTTGGTTAACTCATTATTTATTTTTAACTTATCGCTGTACCCGAGTTGCTTAAACATGTTAAGATGTTTAAGAGAGTGTTTAGGACAGGTTGTCTCGTAAGAACTGGACATGTCATCCTTACTTGGGCGACAACACTGGTGTTGTTTCTACACGACACAGGTAACGCGAATGACAGTAAATTCAGAATATTGGGGGGATGTAATAACTCCAGCTTATATTTACAAATAAAAAAGGGTACCGTGGCTTTACATTCTTACTAACCCAAGTGCAACTGACTTCAACAGATTTGCGGAAGTATGAAGAGAGGGGGGAGTTGACATATCCTGTGGCCTTCGCGTCTCTGGTGCTCATCTCGGTGATGCTGTACTTCACTGTTTCTCTCATGGATCCGGGGTTTGTTGTAAGTGACGTGGAGGTAATTATTTAAATCAATTTTATAATCTACCCTACATCATTGCGAAGAATAATACACAATAGTAGCATGACATTACAGCATACACGCAGTTTTCTTGATCTAGATATTATCTATGCCAGATTACACCTACAAATGAAGAGCTGGAAGAAATGATGCCACAAACACCTCGCCTGAGACGGTGTGGATATTGTTTACTACTGGTATGACTGTTATATTGTGAATATTACAGTATGATAAAGCAGGCTTACAAACAATTTGTCAGCAAAGTATTTGTCATACATTAGTTTGCCTTACAATCACATTACACCTACCAATGTAAGAGGACAACTGGTGAAGTTGTTGTTCTTCCAAACAGCAACCAATGAGAGCCAAGCACTGCAAGATGTGCAACAGATGTGTGAGAAGGTTTGACCACCACTGTCCCTGGGTAGCAAACTGCGTGGGGGAGAGGAACCACCGCTGGTTCCTGCTGTACCTGGGAGTCCAGCTACTGGTCCTTCTCTGGGGCCTGCAGACGGCCTGGTGAGTGATACTGTTTTCTGTGGTTAGCATTTTTTAATTAGAAAACACAAGTCATTTCACATTTGCAGTTTGCCGTGATCACATAAATCAGAAACCACACCACAACACAGATAGCAGCGAGTAGCTACAGACTGTGGCTTCTTGAAGATTCTTCTATACACCACCACTCTGTTACGTTTGTAGGTGAAGCTGGGTTTTGGCAAGGTCTGCTCTGCACCCTTCAGAGTTAAACCTTTGTGGCTCCTGGCCAGACTTAATCCTCTGCCATTAATCTTTACACGATCTTAAAGGTGTAAAAAAGAAAACCAGGCCGTTGCTTTTGTAGCAGTTGTATGATCCTAATTCATATGCAAACAGCCAGCCGGATGTTGAAATGCCAGTGTTCACTACCCTGAGAAATATCACCCTGTACTATGTTGTATAATTCTATTGAAGCTAGTTTTTCAATGGAATTCTGATCTCTTCACGGATCTGCTCTGCCTATTGTTTGTATTTTTTAAATTCTATTTAAACATTCAATTATATTTTTTAGTTCTGATTCTTGTGTAACATATCGGTCTTGCAACCTCTTAACACCAGTAGTCATTTAACCACAACAATGCATGCAAGTGATGAGCCTGGCTATGGCACACCATGCTAAGACAGAGTTGTGTGTGTGTGTGTGTGTGTGTGTGTGTGTGTGTGTGTGTGTGTGTGTGTGTGTGTGTGTGTGTGTGTGTGTGTGTGTGTGTGTGTGTGTGTATGTGTGGCAGGTCAGGTATCGTTTTCGCTCCGGCGTGGAAGCAGTGGCTCGTGCAGAATGGGTTCCTGCTCGCTGCTCTGGGGGTGACCGGCGTGTTTTCGGGTGTCGTGGTTGTCCTCCTGGGGTGTCACCTGTACCTGGCCTCCAGCAACACCACCACCTGGGAGTTCATGTCCCGCCACCGTATCCCCTACCTCAAGCACTGGGACTCGGAGGAGAACCCCTTCGACCGCGGCCTCCTCTGCAACCTGTGGGACTTCTTCTGCACGTGCCGGACCGTGGCTTGGGAGAAGGTGTATGCCAAAGTCCAAGGGAGTGCATTGTGAACACTACTGACTACTGATGACAAAGCTGGGATGTTCTTTTTTTTTTTTAAGAACCTCAAATCTCAAGGCTCTGATTGGTGCTTCCTGAATAAACCCACTGTGTTCAGGAAGGAGTCTGCCATTGTGGTGTGCGTTAGACAGAGATCTAGACACAGCCTTGGGGTATTACTAAGCAACATCTTCCATCTTTGCATCTGGGTGCCTTGTCATGGACTTTATAATTAACATGATTTATAATAAACACATTCCGAAAACATCCTCTAGAACACTTACTTAGAGCACAGGTGGAAAATTCCAAAGGGAAAATCTATTTTTTCTTTTTTTTCCTCACAAAATTCCCCTCATTGTTGTTTGAATGATTTTTTGATAAACTCTACTAAAATCTGTTAATTGCAGCCATTTGCTAATTGCATTGTTTAATATAATGGAAATGGGCCTTTTGTACTAAATTTGTAATGATAAGACAAATTTGCAGTTACATACTGATTTCTTGTTTTACTGTACTTGTTGTCTAAACGTTACTTGTATTTAATTTAACTTTGAATAAATGTTTTTATTTATTCCGAGCCTTCTTTTGATTTACTAGTTTACAGTGACCAATCAACACCACCACACCACTCAAACATCTTAGCCATGAGGTCAAGAGTTTTGTCTGAAAACAAACAAAAAATACCTTTCAGTTTAAACCACTAACAAGTCTGTCAGATGGTTTAGTTGTATTGTATAAAGACTAAACAAGATAGATGACAGTAGGGGCTGTTGTGGTGCGATTAGGAGGCCTATACGTTGCTGGAAACTGACATGGGCTTTAAGTGGCTGTGCAACATACTTAAAAAAACATCTTTCTTTGTGTCACTGTTCATGGCTATTACTGTAGTTTGGTGTTGCTCGCCATTGAAATTTCTCCTACAGTGCTGTGCATCCTTACAGTTATGGCCAGTGTAAAGTTGTGTGAAATAAGCCTTTAGCTCTGTTAAATAGCACTTACATGAGTTTGACGATGATATAACAGCAAACATAACATTTTGTTGTTAAAATCTAGATCTGTAGGATGTTTTGCTGGACCAAAATCCCGCCCGTTTTGTAGTTTTTCCACACCACTCCCTATCTTTCGGTCCCGCCTATCAGGTCGCAGATTCATTCGGGAGCGCAAAACTCTGTAGGCTGCCTGCGAGGAGGCGGAGCACGTGTTCAGTTTGCGCTTCTTGCGCGAGGCGCGTTCTTACCGGGGGAGCGCGTGAGTGGCTAGGTTGTGTGATTGTACGCGTGTGTGTGTTTGCATTCCCTCGCGATCGCAGTACAGTTCTTTTCTTATTCTGGTCCTAAATTGCAGGCAGAGTAGAAAATCCGATCTGTAGTGTATTTTCGAGCGATTTGTTTCTCAACGAACGAAAATCATGTCAGCCTCAGCGGCTAAAGTCAGTAAAAAGGAGCTGAACTCTAACCATGACGGAGCGGAGGAGACCTCTGGTAAGGAATGGCGGCCTTGTGAGCATCGCCATTTTCACTTTCTCTTGTTCCTCAGCATGGAGTTATGTAAATGACTAGCAAATAATGAAATGATTCCTTATTTATTCCCAACAGTATATGTTCCATATGCATTGAAATAGTCGTGGCTAAGACATGGTTAGCGCTTCAGTTCCTTTGAGTGCTGGAAGGCACACCGGTGGTGGAGGCCATATTGATATCTTTATGCTACTTGGCTAGCTAGCTAGCATCACAATGCTGAATTATTTCACAATGTAAAGGGAGACAATTTATTTTATGGAACTGCATACAAGTAACGAAAAAATAACAATTTACATGTGCATTTATTACCATTTACGTTAGGAGGGGAGAATGTGTAAGCAGTGGTTCAAGTACGCCCGAAACAGTAACTTAATGCATTGAATGAATCACTAGGTCTGCGCTAGCCAACTAGCCAGCCACTATTGTTGTTTTGCCCCGCCGCCATGATGTCGCCAGCTAGCCAACACTAGCAAGGAAGCTAATGTTGTTTAACGTTGCTGCGAGTTGGTCTCAACAATTGACTTTGACTGAAGCGTATCTGTGCATATAATATTGAATTTGGTAATGAGACAACATTGAAAATAAACTTTTGGGCGTAGCATTCTCACCAGTTTTACAGTTTGTATTTGACCGTGAGCTTCTTGGCTAACTTTAGCACATAGCCCGAAACAGTTTCATTGCCGAAGCTTGAGCGGACGCCTACTGAGCTGCCGCACATTTAAACCACGCGGGCGGCACTTTCTCTGTGCGGATAACGTCGTTTGGGCGCTCTTAAATTCGCGTTAGTGTTGATGTGGTGCACGTTGGATACATAGTCAATTGAGGCGCCTGTGGAATGTTTTGTTTAACGCATGTTTAAGCTTGTCGTTGACTTTTATCAGGAAGGCCATGTAGAGCGCTGATTACTGTGAAGCTCTGCACAGAGAGTTTAATTGTAGGATGGAAACCAATGTTATACAACACACGGCACCTAATCAGACTTCCATGGAACTCGAATTAACTGGCTTGCATTTAAAGTTACATGTTTACCTGTTTGAAAGATCCCGTTTGTCAAATGTGTATTTTAAATCTGCAGAAAAAGAACAACAGGAAGCCATTGAACACATCGACGAAGTACAGAATGAAATTGACAGGTAATTACAAAAAATTACCTTGGTGAGGAAGAAATTGTGCAAAGCTGTTGCTTAAAAAATGATGCATGTGAAATAATAAAAAAAATAATAATACACTGGTGCTTTTTTTGCAGACTTAACGAGCAAGCAAGTGAGGAAATATTGAAAGTTGAACAGAAATACAACAAACTCCGTCAGCCATTCTTTCAGAAGAGGTCAGAACTGATCGCCAAAATCCCCAACTTCTGGGTCACAACTTTCGTCAACCACCCTCAAGGTGAGTGGGCTTCTGGATTTTTATCAGAGTAGCCATCCACTGTGTGCACAAATGTAGAAAAGATCTTCTAGGCATTGTCCTTTTGTATGTATGTGTGTGTGTGTTTATGGGATGTTTTTTGCCTCTTCCAGTCTCTGCTCTTCTTGGTGAGGAGGATGAGGAGGCACTTCATTATCTGACCAGGGTGGAGGTGACTGAGTTTGAAGACATCAAGTCAGGATACAGAATAGATTTTGTACGTTCATTTTTGTTTTTAATGTTTTGGAGTGTGTTTGCTCCTATTTCATGTAGCAATATATGAAATTTATTCACGTTTTGATTCATTTTACATTTTTGTTTCTGTTCTCCATTTACAGTATTTCGATGAAAATCAGTACTTTGAAAACAAAGTTCTGTCCAAAGAGTTCCACCTGAACGAAAGTGGGGACCCAACTTCAAAGTCGACAGAAATTAAATGGAAAGCCGGAAAGGTAAGTTACATAATCTGACTTAATAGTTACACTACACCCCCTGGTTTGTAGAATATTGGCCACAGTCATCCATCTTTGGAGCAAAAAAGAAGATCGATCCAGGAAAAAAAAATTGTGCAAATCCGTTACATTAACAAGTAAAACTGTCCAAAGTGTCATGTATAGTCACTTCCTAACGTTCCAGCAGCCAGTGATGGCTGTTTTTAATATCAGTCTGGGTAGCTCCTTCAGCTCACTGAGACGTTGGAAGACAGAGGTGAATTCCCCTAGCAGTGACAACGCAACACTTCTTTGCCCTGAGTCCAGATAGTCCTCTAACTCTCAGCTAATCATCAGGAAACACAGACCTCTGCTCTGCCGGGCTCACAAGTACTCCTGTGCTGCAGCTCAACTTAACCAATTATTTCATTATGTGGAGCACTACTAGCTAACCTGCTGAGGCAAACACAAACACACAGAGCTGAGCTTGTGACTCCTTTAGAAGTGGCGACATCGTAGTGTATCAGATTTTTTTGGGGGGTGGGGGTTAAAAAAAAAGATGGATGGTGAGGTGTTGACAATTGTAACTGCACCACAGAAAAGTGCTCTGACCTAATGGCAAAAGAGTGGATCAGAGGCTGGCAGTGGGGGAGAAGTGGATGGGTAAATAACCAGCACTCTTCTGCACTGTCATGCACGGCTGAGGTGCCCTTGAGCACAGCCTCCAACCCCACGTTGCTCCGGGGGCGCTGTGCCTGTACGCAGCGGGCTGCAAGTTGCTCTAGATAAAGACATCAGTCAGGTCACGTAATGTGAACGAGCAACAAGACATAAGTCTGCCTCAGTGTGTAACTATCGTTATTTAAAAACACCGCATGCGTGCATGTATGAAATGTTTGTAGCTGGATCATGACGGCTGGGTTTGTTGTCTCCGCAGGACCTCACAAGTCGGTCTGGGCAGACGCAGAACAAAGCGGGCAGGAAGAGGCAACACGAGGAGCCCGAGAGCTTCTTCACCTGGTTCACCGACCATTCCGACTCCGGCGCCGACGAGCTGGGAGAGGTCATCAAGGACGACATCTGGCCCAATCCCCTGCAGTACTACCTGGTGAGTGAAACACACACACACACACCTGCTCTGTGTCTAGGAAGTAAGCCTTTTGGAAAGTGGGAAGATGGCCAAGGCATGAGTTTGATTCAGCTCCTTATTTGTTTAATTTGTGTCAGTGTAGATGAGAGATTGTTTGTAGTCCTCAGTGGAGGAATAGTTAATAATTATAATCTGAGCTGTTAATTATAATCTTAAAAAATATGTCTAGTCCCTGTCTCCTCAAGGTATTTACGTTGTACACCAGTACAAGAACTACTGATTCAATCTGTGTTCTTTACATTGTAGTTAGTTTATAATAATCTAATAATTACAGACATATAGGTAGGTTTTGCTGCTTAGCAAGATTACATTACATTACATTGCATTTGGCAGACGCTTTTATCCAAAGCGACTTACAATCAAGGGGGAAATGCATTCTGGATCAGCACACAGTCTCTTCAAGGTTGGTTAGTGGGGTTGAAGAGGTAATGTCCAGTCAATGAGTGCCCTGGCTGTGTTAAACGATTCCTTTAAATGTCAACTGTGCGTTGTGTTGGCACAGGTGCCTGACATGGACGATGAAGGTGAGGGGGAGGATGACGAGGAGGATGAGGAAGGTCTGGAAGACATAGACGAGGAGGGCGAAGATGACGGCGAGGAAGACGAGGATGAGGAAGATGGGGACGATGGCGAGGTAGGGGTCAATAAGCTCAATCACCTCTTTACCCTTTACCCTGTTTTTACAATAGCTGTTAAGTTAAATGTAACTATTAGTTAAATAAGTGGATTCTGATTTGTTTACACCTCCACATAATATCTTGCAATGTTTTTTTTTAGTTGGTTTTCTACAAATTTATGGTAGTGTGTCCCTTTGAAGGAAAGCATGTGGCAAATACTGTAACTGTAACTGACTGTAGTAGACAAGATGTGGAGAGTGCACACGATAATGTAGGAGCTATCTGACCTTTGACCTCTACCCCCTGCAGGACGACGACGGGGAGGACGACTGAAGCGGAACGACGGGAAGAGCTCCGACCTGCGCCCCCCTCCTCTTTTTCTCCCCCCACTTGATTCTTCAGCATTTTTTTCTGTTTCGTTTTTCTTCGAGAGCAGGATGCACTCTCTTTATTCAGTGCTCCTCCCTCCCTCCTCTTCCTCCGTTGAACCACCTCCTACCCAGACTGTGCCATGTCTAAGGTCCCCTTCCCCTCCTCCTCCTACTCCTCCTCCTCCTTCTTGACGGACTCATAATAAACTGACTGCAAAACCCCCGCTGCCTCCATGGCACTCATCACCATGTCAGTTCCCAGGTGTATTTGAGGTAAACGACAAACGTAGCGTCAGCACGCATCTGGAGTAGAGCAACCAATAAATAGCAATTTATATATATGTACAAATATGTATAATTTTCTTCCTGTAAAAGGTTGTGTGTGGAGGAAAGAAGAAGAAAAAAAAACAATGAACAAAAGCCATGGTGCAGTGAACTGCTAGTTTTAGCGTTCTTTCGCAGGTTTTTTTTTCTGCTCAGTTCAGCGTTAGGGCCCTTCCAGACGTTTTTCCTGCCATGTGGTCTAACAATAGTAATTACCAGCTCATTCCTGTCACCTCTTGTAACATTGCTTTGAGGTCATTTTTGGGTGGGATGGGGTCTTTGAGGGTTGTGTATGGGAAGGGTGGGTTTGACATCATTATTTTGAGTTTTATTTTGATTTTTAACTGTATTGTTTTACAGACATCCACACGATTTGAAATGACTTTTTTGATAAAATAAAAACTAAAACGGGAAAAAAGATGCCTTTCGGCCCCACTGCCTCAGTTTAAGTTAATTGATTTCTTCAGCTATTCTGCTTCATATTTACACGGGTTAACTCCCCACGTGTTTTAAGTAACTTTGGTAAAAAAAAATAAAATTAAATGTGGACACAGGTGTTTCAGATTATTCCCAGCATTGACAGACTGTCACTTAGATGTTACTTTGGAGTAATGCACACTTTTGAAGATACGGTAAGGTTTTATTTAAGAAAATACAATTGGTAAGTCTGCAGACACTTGAAGCGTGAAGTGTCAACTCTTGAAGGACCTGGGTGTAACGAGAAGGGAAGAGGCAAAGTGCTCGCGAAGCAACCTGTGGATGATCAAGGCAACAAACGTCTGCTGTGAGTCTTCAAACTGTTCTGAGGTGATGGTCGAGGGCCAGTCACTTGGTTGAAACGCCCAACCTGGAAGGCACAAGGGCATTGTAACGGCAATTATTGACAATGACAGTGCAAGAGGACGCTTAACTCAATACTGAGGCGGAGGTGAGGAAATGGACGACATACCAAGGTGAGCTCTGCACCGAGGGCACGTGGCAATGGTCCAGGAGTGGCCAGGGAACCAGGTGAAGTGTTTCTCTGCTGGCCAGTGTTTCCGCACGTCTGCTTTCTTCAGAGTTAAGACCTCAAACTGATGGCCCTGGGGGTTCTCGAACAGTTGAACTGGGACCCTCTTCTCTCCAAAAACTGTGTCGTTTCGCTGAGACAGTGCAAGGCGACTGTGTACAAAGCTGGCGTCCGCCTCGAGCGCTATCTCATGTCCACAGGACCTGCACAAGAGCAAGTCTCCACTACCGGACGTACCACACGCATGGGTGTTTTCAGTGCGAAGCAACACAACCATACACTGTAGGATAAACGTGAACTGCGACCGCCAGGATACACCCACATGAGCGCAGCATCTTTGCGCCATACTCCTCTTATAGAATGGCGCGACCAATTATGTCAGATGTATTTGAAGTCCTGGGTTTTATCAGACGGAAATGTAGGTACAGCTCCGTGCTATATATTTCGTATAAACAAATTGGTTACTATGATGTCTGTAGAGAATAAGGCTTTGTTAGGCGTTGTCAATGTTGACGGGTCACCCAGAAGACATTTAAATATAAAGTTCAAAGTACTGACACCTTACTTTGACGTGTTCTCATATTCGAAAGCACTGTGCAGTGGAAGGAACAATGCAATGCATCGTAAAGAAATTCTGTAAGAAAACGTGTAGCGCCCCCTATTTCGGAGGACCTCATAGAAACGCTCCATTCGTCCTTCAGCACGAAATATCCAGGCCTTGAAATCGACCTCAAGCCTACGCAAAACATTCAAGATTACCGGGGGATGTTTCAGTGAATTAGTTGCCTAAAAAGGTGAACACCACACCATATAGCTAATATGGATGCAACATAAAAAACAATGCTGAATGTGGCTCTAAAGAAGGCACAGTGCACTGATTAAATCTAAATGTTCATGCCATTTTCCATTAGCCTAAAAGATTCGGCGCTTTAATTCATAGTTAATGTTATCATAAATTAGTGAGGCTGGTTCTGTGCTAGTGAGATGGGAGTGTGCAAGAGCAAGTTAAACTACCACTACGTCATGTACCAAACAAGGCAAAACAGATAGGTATATGATGCATAGTTGAATAGCCACGTAATTACTTGGTGCCCTGTCTTATTACATGAGGAAAAAAATAAAAATGCAACTGTGCAAGTGACTAAACTTATGATTGAATAGCTTACAGAATGGTCAAATGAGTCATTTCTGAACAACCCAAGGCCCTAAGAAAGTCCATTGAGGAAAGAACAAAACAAAATCAAGCACTTACCAATGTAAAAGCACAACAAAAGAATGATCAATTATACACCACACCATCTCTTCATGACTCTGCCTTTTGACTGGCCTTGTAGAACGTAATGTAATGACACCACACAAACTTGGAGGTCAAGATGTGCACACTTTAATACTGGTAAAGAATGCTTTATAAAAGCATGTACACAGTACCAATTTCATTTATGCACAAGTAGAATGCATCATCCATGACATTAAAATGCACTTAAATGTATGGCTTCAGCAGATTAGTCATGATTAACTAACAATCCATCCACCTAGGGCAAATAAATAAGACAACGTAGCATCAGTGCCCCCCTAAAATGAGGACACTGGAGACTTTACATCCGAGGCAGCCCAAAAACATTACAAGCTCTGTCTAACCCATCAGCTCCTGTCAGCACACCTGTACCATCATGGCTGACGTCACATACTATATAATGTGCCGGAAAAAAAAAACATTTTTTTTTTTTTAAAAACCCATGCATTGTTTAGACATATTTGTTTTCCTGTATAAGGCAGCGAAACACCCTTTAGTGGCTTAAGGCTTAACCCCACTGCGGGTGTCGTGAGCTCAGGCACAGCGCGTTCCTACTGACGAATAGAGGGGGCTGCTGGGTGCGTCCGCTGGGAGGCTGTTTAGCATGCAAATGTGAGCGCATGTATAGCATGCAGATGTAGCACGTGAGGGCTCTTTAGGCTGCAGCAGTTAGTCAGGGTGATGAGGAGGAGGATGAGGAGAAGATGGAGGGCCAGGGGATCCGTAGGGGAATACGCCAATGACCAATCAAGACCGTCGTAGGCCAGAACTCGGGAGAAAGCCACCAATCACGTTCTCCAGAAGCCTGGGACCAGCTGTCCTTTAGGAGGTGGGATCTGTTTGGTTCGCAGTGCATTCTGAGAAAAAACAACAACAACAACTGTAATAACAGGTAATATACAGGCAACAGTTAGAGACATAACCCTACTGTTTACATTAAATACATTACATTAAAACCAACATGTTTCCTGACATATAGCCTGTCTGAGACTGTCCAAAAGCATCTCAGCTCTCAGTGTTAAGCTAAAACCTGTGGAGCTCAACCTTAACTGCAATAGCACATAGGGCTGGAGCCTTCTGAAGCTCAGCTCTCTGCTACAGTATTATTGTAATACAATAGAGGGAGATATTGACCACTGTGAGGTACACTAAAGAAGGGCTCCCCCTCCTTACAAAAGCCAATTTAACCGCTGTTCACATTATGCGACAAGGCAGCGTTGCCGTACAGAAATGACTGATTTCCTAGTGCCGCAGTGTCATGAGTGATGACAGGGTTATGGCAGTGCTCAAGGGGTTATGGCCATGATCACAGCAGTATAAAAATGTTAATAAACTCATCACAGTGCTTAAAGGGTTCTTTACAGGGGTTCCGACAGTGGCGAACAGGGGTTCTGACAGTGCCTAAGCTCTATTTGAGTGCTCACCTCCAGGAACTGCTTCAGACGCATGACTGAGCCCATCTGTCCTGTGCTGGTCACAGCCTCAATCCTGCAACACATAGGTCAGGTCAACAAGAGCTGGGCCAAACTGCCTTACAGGTGAGGCAGACAAACAGAGAATACAAACTACACAAGAAAATGGATAAATCAAAAAACAATGGAGAATAAGTAAGTAAATAAGAGAATCAGCATTCACTGATAAAGCATGTTTATGAAATTAACTGTAGACACAGTCTAGCTAATACCAGTTAGCGTAGTGCCTTTATGTGCTATCCCAAGATATGAAACGATGCATTTTGTGGTTAAATCTAAAAAGTTGTAACTTTATATAAAAAAAAAAAAAACTTTTTTTAAAAACGTGTTTCTGAAGTAGCAAGTACCTGGGGAAGTAGTCGTCCTTGATGAGGAAGATGAGTTTCCAGAATTGGCCCTGGTACTGCTTCAGAAGGGCATGACCACACACCTGAAGGGATCCACATTAAAAAAGAAACAAATTCACACCTATACATTACTGTTTATGTGTACACAGACACTACAGCACCATGGCTTTGATCATAACAAGTGAAAACAGATAATGCTATAATTACTTGACATGACAACAGGAAGTCTAATTTGCCAAGAACGTTTATCCTGTTGTCTGTTTTAAACACAACCATTCGAGTGTTGAGAATCAGGAGAGGGTTTTTTACCTCGAGGAAGTCGAAAAGGAGTGTGGCAGTGACGTCAGCCAGGGGCTCCATGTTCAGCATCTGGGCCAACCAGCGCCAGCCGTGGTTCAGCCCGTGTGGGGCAGGCTAGACACAAGAGGACGGCACCAGAACAATATTAGGCCCGTAACCACGACAACACCAGAACAATATTAGGCCCGTAACCATGACAACACCAGAACAATACGAAGCCTGTAACCATGACGACACTAGAACAATATGAAGCCTGTAACCATGGCAACACTAGAACAATGTGAAGCCCGTGTAAGACCGGCGAGACATGAGGAGCACACCAGAACAAAATGAAGCCCGTAAGGATGCTGCTCAACTAGTATGGAGAACAAAAATAGATAAATATATCACTTGGATTCATCGGAACAGTCGCTCGCAGACTATACTGTTCCATTACGCATTACTGACAGGTACTCAGGCTGGATAACAGCCAAACTTGTCTGTTGAATGATGACTGTGTTTGTGGGCGTATGCATTTTATACCGCTGATTTCTTGGTAAACAGTCCTGTAAGCAGAATGACTATAAGCTACAATGGCCTAAAACCAATAAGCACAATGTGTGTGTGTGTGTGTGTGTGTGTGTGTGTGTGTGTGTGTGTGTGTGTGTGTGTGTGTATCTCTTAACCCTGGCTTGTTGGTGTAAGGCCATAATAGCTATGTGTGTGTGTGTGTGTGTTTCTCTATACCCCAGGCTTGTTGGTGTAGGGCCATCGTAGCTGAATGATGGCTGCGTAGAGGCGGATCATTCCGGACATCCTCTTGAGGAAGCTGTCCTGAGCCTCCACTCCTGAGTCCTCCACACGGTATCCCAGAATCCTGTGCGTGAGGACACACCAGAAATAAAACCATCACAAAATCTCATCACATCAGGTCCTCATAGATCATTGGGTCACTCAAAAAAGGCTTAAAATCTTTTGTAAAGAGCCTCACGCAAACTTGAGTCATGACCGCATACATAATATAACATACATTTTGCAAAAAAAAAAAAAAAGCCAGGCATTTTATCTCCAGTTCTCAGAATTGCATTACTCCATCTGCGCTTGTAGAACATATCCCATCTGAACAGTGATTTTGTAAGCAATGGCAATGGTTATGGGCTGTGTTTTGAGAGGTTGCTGGGCCGTGCAGTAGCAGTGCCAATTCTGTAGGTCGAGTGAATCAGAGTGGCATGCTCAACTCGTAAATGAAGTGAGTCTTTGGGTGCTGCTTTTAACAACTCTAAAGCATACTGGGGGGAAAAAAAACGCACCATCGTTGTTGTTGTTGTTTACTGGATCATGTCCATAAAAAAAAAAGTATGCATTTTGGCTTTAGGCCATCATCAGCGTTAACGACTGGGGTAAAGGGAGATCCCATCGTTTAAAATTTCAGCAGAGTCCACACCTCCAGGAAGAAAAAATGTTTCTCAATACAGCACAGCCAGACCCTCTGTACAAAACGAAATGAAGTACTAAAGGCTGGTTTACTAGGCCATGAGCAGCATGTATGCACAGTATCCCAGTATGCAATGCACTGCTGTAGGTGGCCCACCTCTGGTAGTCCTCTATGGAGGTGCCGTCCTTCATGGGGGGGTAGTAGGGCACGGAGTAGGGGCACTTCTTGTGCAGGTGTGCCAGGATGAGGTCGCCCACGCGGGGGTGGAGCTCCCACACACCTGAGGCCACCACGGCGATGGGGAACGCCGCCTCGTGGTGGGACGCCACCTCCTCCTCGCCTTGTTTCTGCCAACACACAGCACTCACGGGTCAGTCTGAGCCAGAGTTGTATAAAGTAGAAGTACTGTTTTGGATGTAATTACAACACTGGTAGTATGGCATTATGCAGTTGCAACTGCGTAGTACCGTACTACTTGTGTTGTAATTACATCCAAAACAGTACTTCTACTTCTACTTTATACAACTCTGGTCTGAGCCCATACACTACACTTTACATTACACTTAGCAGATGCTTTTATCCAAAGCGACTTACAAGAGGAGCACATAATAAGCTAAGAGAGGTGTAGAATAACACAGAGTAAGCAGCCTACACCCGTACACAGAGGGAGATACATGTGATGTGCCCCAAGTACATTTCCCAGAGCAGGGACAATAGCACCCCCTACACACACAGACTTCTAAAAGCACGAGGCACCTATACATTACATAACATACAGTAACTGAGGACAGCCAATTATGAGTACTTCCCCGAGTCATCTCAATCCAACAAGGAAAAGAGTCCGCACAATTGGAATTTATTTCATGGCGCAGGAGGGTGCGCAGGAGGGTGTGCCATGAAATAAACCAACAAAAGAAACAAAAAGGATTCCAAGTGTGCTGTTTTTTTTTTTTCTTTGTTGGATTGCCGATCAAGTTTTGCCCTGCACCTTGACACAGGATGTGTGCAGTCTTCCTGTTGTAAATATTTTGAGTCATCTGAGCCATCTCGCTAAACCGGTCGTTGTTAAATTATCAGCGACCCGACTTACCACAAACTTTTCGGCCAGTTTGTAGCTCACAAACTCCAGGCCGTGGGGGTGGAGGGAGGTGGACACAGACTTTCCCCCGGAGACCACTGGTCGCCCGGACAACAGCTTGTCAATCTTGTCAAACACTTCCTTTAACTTGGAGCCTGAAACACGTCATTGGGGAAGACACACAGATGTTACCAATAAGCGGATGTGTGCAAAGACAATCTGACTTTTTAAAAACAGCAGCCCTCGCAAATGAGTATTTAATATACTGAATGCAAGTGTTAAAAAATACTTTCCAAAAGATTTCTACCTAAAACTAGACCAAGAACCACACTGATGCCACCAATTCACACTGCTGTAATACAAACTACCATGATTTAAAGTACAGTGACCGCTGCTCACCTTTTACACAAGTTCTTTTTTTAATTAATATATGCATGCTATGTCACTACGCATGCAAAAAAAAGACATGTTTGTCATAACAATATTATAATTTATAATGACTACACAGTAATATATAATTATTGATTAAAATGCAGTAATAACTCAATAATACATACAGTACATGGAACATCGCGTGGGAAGGGTTTTTTAAGACTTAATCTATTAAATAAATGTTTTCTATGTGGTCTCGCTATATCGCGGATTTTCACTTATTGCGGGGGGTTCTGGAACGCATCTACTGCGATAGACCGGGGGGGGGTTGGGGGACACTGTACCGGTTAAAGAAAGCACACACACCGCCCCACACCCCACTGTACCGGTTAAGGAAAGCACACACACCGTCCCATACCCAACCCCACCTACCTGACACACTTGAGATTTGGCTCACAGGGATCGTAGCAGCCTTCTGGAGTTCCATTCGCACCTTCTTGGTCTGTAAAATACGTACAACTTAGAACAAGGCACCAAGCAGTCACCCTGCAGGTTCATAAAGAACTATAGAGAGACGGCCCACTCCTCCAAACTTAGTGCGGTTGTAGCCCATGGAGGGCGGCAAAGCAAATTCAGAAGTGCCTTTCACCTACTTAATGTTGCTTTGTAACATCTGAAACAAATGGGACCTATTAAGAAGTTGATGGATGACAAGGGCGGAACAAACCTGCATGTCCTTTGTGTTATTCAGGTCTTCAAAGGACTGCGCACACTGGTTGGCAGCTTCCTGTAGTTCTCTAAACCACTTCAGGGTGCTCTCCTCAGCACTGGCCTGCAAACCTGTGGAGCACAGCATGGACATCACATACGTCATGGTGCTCACAGACATCCATCTCTCTCAGGCGTCCATCTCTCTCAACACCAGACATCTCTGTCTCATAGAATCCCAAACATCTCTCTGATAAAATACAAAACCTCTCTTGCACGTGTGTATGCACCACAAAATCAAAATGGCAGCACATAAAGGTTGGTGGTGTTTCTTGCACCTGCCTTACAATCTGACTTAGAATCTTAATCTGCTTACTCTGTTCTCCTCCTGCATATCTGCAGCTTGTTTATGTCCTCTATTGCAAGTCGCTTAGGATAAAAGCGTTTGCTAAGTGTAGTGTAATGTAATCTACAAGGTGTTGATACACACTGTGATGACGACGGCCCTCTGACCTTTCGTTTTCCCCACTGTAAGTGTCTATGGACAAAGTAATGTAATCTAATCTACAATGTGTTGACACACATGTCGATGTAAGGTGAGCCCTTTGACCCTGTTTTTTGGCCTTCTCTCTGGCGGCGGCGGCGGCGGCAGTGGCAGTGTTCTTCTCCTGCTCCTGTCGTGAATTTATGCATGCTCTGATCCACTCGTTTTGGTTAGCTCGACCCTTCAATGACCAGTAAAACCATGAGGGTCGAATTTCACGTCTTGGAATGCTGCGTGCATATACTGCTTGTTGTGACCCACCACATTGTAAATAGAGCTACTAAAAGTGGTTTTTGACGGAAGGACCCCTTTAAGAAAAAAGCATCTGGTAGGTATAATGTAATGTATTCTACGAGGTGTTGATGTGGCGATGTACAGTAAGGCGGCTTCTCTGACCCTGTTTCTTGGCCTTCTCTCTGGCGGCGGCGGCGGCGTTCTTCTTCTCCTGCTCCTGCCGCGCCTCCTGCTCGGCCTGCTTGAGGCGCGCCTCCTCCTCCTGCTGCTCCCTCCTGCGCCGCTCCTGCTCCCTGGCCACCTGCTCCTGCAGCTCCCGCACCAGCCCCCGCATCTCCTGCAGCGCACGCTCCACCAGCGCCATGTCCTCCGCACTCGGGAACTCGCCCTACACACACACATACACATACACACACACACACACATGACCGTGCACGCACACGCGCACACACATGCACGCACACAAACAAACAAGAGCACACAATCAGGGCCACAAACACAGACACACACACACAACCACAAACACAAGCACATTTTTTAAAAACACGGACAAACAAACAAAAGCAAAATGCAACACAAATAGCGTACTGTAACTGTAAGCCTACTTTTGCTCCCAGCCCCCATTTTTTTTTTGGGAAATAAGATCATTTGGTCTCTTTTGGGGATGGTGCTGATGATTCAGTCTGTTTCAATGGACTATGCTAAGCTAAGCTAAGCGCCCCACTATCAGACTGGGCCATCCCCTGCATGCAAACCAGACGCTGATGGAGAGGGAAGGTCATGCCCTTGACCTTGACCTTGCCACTGACCTCTGCGGTGGTGCGCACCACCTCGGACACCTGCGAGCACAGCTGGTTGCCGCGGGTGATGAAGGAGGCGTGGTCCAGGCCGGTGGCGGGCTCCAGTGATTGGTGGAGCTGCAGCACTTCCTCCTGCACGGCGTTGAGTGCCCGCAGACGCTCCCGCCCCTCCGCCTGCCGCTGCCGCTCAAGCTCCGCCTCCCGCACACGCTGCTGCTCCGCCTCCCGCAGACGCAGGTTCAGGATCTGTCACCACGGAAACACACAGGCCGTGATTACAGAGTGCATGTGTGTGTGTGTGAGTGTGACTTCCTTTAACAGTACTCTGTTTCATGTCACTATTTTACACCGTGACACTTTGCAAACTGCCTCTCAGACACAAATTAAGTTTTTACAACAGAGCTGAACTGAGTGCGAATCTTATGGGACAGACAACAGAATGTAACATTTTGAGGTTGTGACACAAACTAATGGATGTGACATTAACGTCGCCCCATACATAGTACCTAAAAGGTTAGCTATGGTTCAAATTTATCAGTAGCTTTGCTGAAACACTGAAACACACAGTCAGATTCGTGTCTCTTGCAAAGATGCTTCAGCTGGAGTTATGATGTGAAATGCAGGAGAGACTCAGGAGAGCCACCCGCTGGAGCCACTACCTTGATTCTCTTCTGATGTTCCTCTTTGAGTTTCTCTTGGCGGCCGAGGCTCTCTTGTGCCCTGCGGAAAACAGGAAGGTTATGACTTAAAACAATATTACTAAACAATCCTGTAGACCATTAGCCTGGTAAACCAGCCCCTCGTACTTCACTTCGTTTGGTACTAAGGGTCTGCATGTGTTGTATTAAAAAACGTTTCTCTTCCTGGAGGTGTGGACTCTGCTGATATTTAAAAAAAGATTGGATCTGCCTTTACCCAAACGTTAACTTGAAGGAAGTTACGAAGCTTTCTGGAAACTAACAGACTAACGCTCACGAACGCTCGCCCTGTGCGCCGATTTGGCTAGGAAGGATTCTGCCTACAACCAGCCATTTCAATGAGACCAGCGCCAGATCCCCTGTACAAAATGAAGTGAAGTATGTGCAGCTGGTTTACCAGGCTAGTAGATGACGGCTCTGTATTAGTACCATGACAATGACTAGGTTAAGCCACAGCCAGCATATCAGTAGACATGTTGTTTGTCTTGTAGCACCATAGGCTTACTTTCAGTCGCAATCTGTTCATATTTTAACCTAAAGAGTTAAGAGACCTACTCTATGTCCAGCATGCCCATCATGGTCCAAGATCACTAGTGTGTCATGATCTACTCTTTGTCCCTCAGGATGGATCATGAGTAGTGTTTTGCAACTCTGTGTCCATTATGGTCGAACATGAGTAGTATTTTGTGACCTACTCTTTGCCCAGCATGTGTCTCATGTTCTAACGTGACTAGTGTGTCATGACCTACTGTTTGTCCCTCATGATCGAACATAAGTATTGTTTTGTGATCTACTCTCTGTCCATTATGGTCGAACATGAGTAGCATTTCGTGACCTACTCTTTGTCCATTATGGTCTGTGTGACTCGTGTTTTGTGACCTACTCTTTGTCCAGCATGTCCCTCATGGTCTGGAACTCCTGCCGCTGCTTGAGCTCTGCCAGCTCCTCGAAGCGCTTCAGCTGCTCCGACTCCAGCCCCGCTACCGTGGCAACCAGACGCTCCTGCAGCTCCACACGCCGGTTCAGCTCCGCCTGCCATAGCAACACCGGCATGGTTACCACAATGTGTTTGTGTGTGTGTGTGTGTGCGTGCATGCGTGCGTGCACGTGCACTGACACAAGTGTTGGTGGCAGTCGGTCATGCCAACATCAGCATGATCACCACAACGTGTGTGTGTGTGTGTGTGGTGGTCTTTGATCAGGGCTTGCAAAAAAACACAAGATGAAGCTGTGCTCCACGCTGGCAGTGCAAACATAAACGACATAATTGTTCCTAGGTGTGAGGTGTAAGGCCCTTATCATGATGTTCATGATGGTATCACTATACACTAGACACATCAGGACAAATGTAGGGTGGCTGTCTTGACTGCGTGAAAAAGAAAGATCCTAATATTAGGCTACTCTCAAATAAATAAACTTATGTTTGACTGCACCAGTAAAACCATAAGGGCTTAATGTATATAACAGTGCGAACCTTGGCCTTGGCGCGGTGCTTCTCCTCACACATGCGGATGAAGCCTGCGACCTGCGTGGCCTTGGGCGACATGAGGGAGATGGCAGGAGGGGGCGTCGGGTTGGCCACCGGGCTCAGGTCGGCCTCTGCCTGCTCCTCTTCCTCTTCCTGCTGGGAAAGATTGTCCGACAAACAAGATACTTCAGCATCATAGTCAGAACTAAGCATACATACACAGGAATCTAGAGAAGTCCAGCAATGGCCAAAATGGCATTCTTTGCCACATATATGTTCACTGACGCATTCATATATTCATCATAGTTAGGAATATGTCCTCAATGCTATTCTCGACACCTATGAATTTAGCAAGGCACATCCACACATACAAACAATTCAACATGTTTTCCATTAATAAAAATCAAGAGAAAGATTAATGTAGAGAAGGAATAAAAAAAAAAAAAGAAATGCAACTGAAATTGACTGAATTCGTTACAAAGTAAACATAATATGACTTTAAAAGTAACCAAGATTATTAATATTATTAGAAATGCTGGGCTGGATGGATAATTGCATTCCATATTAAACTACAGGGATGGATGATTGCATTCCCTCTTAAACTGCAGCGATGGATGGATGCATAACTGCATTCCCTCTTAAACTGCAGCGATGGATGGATGCATAACTGCATTCCCTCTTAAACTGCAGCGATGGATGGATGCATAACTGCATTCCCTCTTAAACTGCAGCGATGGATGCATAACTGCATTCCCTCTTAAACTGCAGCGATGGATGCATAACTGCATTCCCTCTTAAACTGCAGCGATGAATGGATGCATAACTGCATTCCCTCTTACCGGTTTGTCATCCTGCTGTGAGGCTGAGGGCGGTGGGGAGGAGAGGGTGAGGGGGGAGGTGGCGCGGGGGGAGGCTGGACTGAGGAGGGTGGAGGCTGGGCTCAGGAGGGTCTGGTAGGGGCTGGTGGGGAGCGAGCTGGAGAGCGGCGGCTCCTCGGACAGGCCAGGGCTGGTGTCCCGCGTGGGCGAACACAGGGAGCGAGTCTTCTGCAGCGGCCGACTGCTCAGCCTCTTCAGGATGAGGCCCGATAGAGGGGACAGGCTGGGCGTCTCACTGCACCCACTCAAGATGTCCTGGAGATGGATGGAGAGAAGGATGATTAATGGATGGATAGATAGGAGGGTGATTATTAATGGATGAATAGAAGGGTGATTGATGCATGGATAGATAGCAGGGTGATTGATGCATGGATAGATAGAGATGATTGATGAATGGGTGAATAGATAGAAGAATGATTGATAGATACACAGACAGACAGACAATAGCAAGGAATATTATAAACCATCAACATCAAAGGCGGAATTGCTGGTGTTGCATTTTAGCATTTGCATTCAAATGAGGTTACGTACAACACATAGCCAATAAGCACTGCAGAGATGACCACAATAACTGTTACATGAAGATTAGTCTGAACTAGACCGCCCATCCACCTGGAACATGCTGTGCGCTTGGTTCACCTTTGCAGAGGGTCACCGTGTGTAGATACCCAAGCACTGGTCTGATATGTTGGAATAACATAAATGTCTGTGTAAGTGTAGACGTGCAAGTGTATGCACACGTATGTGTGTTTGTGTGTGTGTGTGTGTGTGTGTGTGTGTGTGTGTGCGCGCGTGTGTGTGTGTACAGAGCTTAAAGCGACACAACTGTAATATCCGTGCCTCTGTTCTGCATAAAAGGATTTTTGACAATATATTTTTGGCACATTTTGAGCAAAAAAACCTACTTGACCGGATAACATAAAGGATACCTCCTTTTACCTTAACTGGTAAGACAATATTTGTGGGGCATCAACCAGGTTTATACAGTGTACACTGACCAGTTACGTTAAGACATAAGGAGAAGTAACATGGTAGTAATGTTGTTTTCTATATCTGCACTAGTACTACAGATACAGATTCTGTAGTGAAGCAAATCTTACCACACAATGTTGCATTTGGATGTGGTGCAGGGATAATGACACATTGAGTATCCTGCAGTAAAGAGACTATACCACTGGGGGTAGCTGCCTCATGATGGCCAATTCTTTGAGGGGTTCATAAAATATAAAGTGTACAAGAAATTCATCATACATCATAAGAAAACCTCAAAGACGTCACCATCAGACGATGAGAGTCCAGCAGATAGACACTATGCTGAACATATTCTCATGATGTAGTTAGGATGCGCTTTAGTGCAGTCCAACAGGTAAAAGCGATGAAAACCTCTGCTTAACACCACAAACGGACGTTAGAGGTTTCATTCATCTTTTCAGGCACAGCTTTCTGACATAGTCGACATGGTACCAAACCAAATACGGGTTATACTCGACTGGATCTTTAAATGTCGTCGTGTAAATGAAGTCTCATAGCCAAACTGCAGTGGCAAATAACCACCTGGTCATATGGTCGACGGATATGATTTCACGCCTGACTTGTCAACACGCTTGCCAACCATCTCTGGTCAAACATGAGGTCAAATGTAGGATGGCTAGAATTTTATCACCAGCTCGCAAATTCTCCCTGAACGTTACAGACACTATTGAAAGAGATTACCTCAGCTTGGCTTACAGTTAGCTAAGATTCACTACACACAGTATCTGAAGAACATCTTCACCAACTTATTAAATGTTAATGACATTGGATAATGCGCTGTCATCCAGCTAATCTTAGCAGATACTTGCATGCCATACCCTCTGGAATATTGGTTAGCATTAGCAAGCTAGCACACAAACGCTCGGAGTCAGGATCTTACCTCTCCTTTCTCAAGCCAATCCGGGTTGTATTTTAGTCTTCCTTTTGGTGAATTTTTCAGAGCTTCTAACGTCTCCCATCGCAAACTCTCCGCAGGCATTTCATACACAGAATAAAACAGAGCGATGAACTACAAACAATGCAAAAAAAACTGCAAAGTGCCGGGCAAGCTCCGTGGACGGGTTCGAAAATGACAGTCTGACGCACTTCCGGTTTACAAGTGAAGGCCTGTGGGAGGGAATTTGGTAAAGAGTAAAGGGGCTTTATTTATCCCGAAGGAAATTAAAGTATTAAGGTATTTGCTGTCTAATAGGCACTAATGTTTTTCAGCGTTTAGGAAACACGTGATAATCATTTCCAACTACTATCAACTACTTCGTGAAAAATATTGTTCATTAAAAATAGTAAAAATAAAAATATTGTTTATTAAACAGTCAAAAAAAGAAAGAAAGAAAACGGCTAAGCAATGTTTAACATTTTGGCACTTTTTATTATTTATAACAACAGCAGCAATAGTTCCAAATGTGTGTGGCATCCAACTTTGCATTGTGTCTGTGGAAATAGTGTAGCAGATAAATATAAATACAACAAAAGAGCATCTATTGTGCTTCAGACTGTTCGATACAAACACACCAGCTGTTTGTAGATTGTGTGGTAAATATATTTGCTACATACTGGCACATTTCCACAGCAAACAGGTGATTATATTGACAGAGGCAATTCTAGACTCTATTGGGGCGCCAAGCAAAAAATTCATAGAAGGCCTTCGAAGCCCTAGAAGCCCCAAGCAGTTACCAGTGTTGCCTATCGGCCAGCTACGCTTCTGTATTTAAATGTGTGACAACATCTACCTTCCTAGCAAAAATAGCCAGGTGTCATCTGACGGGAGCAGGAGAAAACGGGAGCAAGCCCTGACATTTTTAACTCCAGACCCGATCAAGGGCCTATGGTCAATACTAACCATGCTACAGGCACACAGCACCACAGGACACGTACTCCCAGTCATACTACCACAGTCAAAAAGACATCTCACACAAACACAGCATATATTATTGCGGTTTCGCACAACACGTGAAGATGTACAGACAACAATCAAGATCACCAATTAAGACAGTACAGACATCATCATTCAAGACAGGTACAGACATCATACAGACACAATTTCAGTCAGGTTTATTAAAAGTATCCCATCGTGCATAATTATCTAAAACGTTTGATCTCAATGTGGTGGTTGTTGTGGCCATGGTGGCCGACGTCATGTGTGCATGTGTGCGGTGCTGGTGAGCACGGAGTCTCCGAAGGTGGTGGCGAAGGAGGCCTTGAGGTAGTGCACGTAGCTCTGCAGGCTGCGGTTGCTGCTGTCAGACTGGTCCAGCTTCCTCTTCAGGTCCTCCAGACGCCCCTGCATACGCCGCTCCATCTGTGGGGAGGAGAGGAGGAGAGGAGGTGGAGAGCAGGAGAGGAGGAGAGGAGAGGAGGAGAGGAGGAGAGGAGAGGAGGAGAACACAGAGGGTGGAGAAGAGAACAACATGAAGGGTGGAGATGTGTGCAGGAGAGTGATGAGGAGGAGGAGAGAGAGGAGGTTAAAAAGGGAGAGAGGGAAGGAGAAAGAAAAGATTATGGAGGAGGTGATGGTGGGAGGGAAAGAGATGAAGAGGAAATTAGGACACAGTGGAGTGGGGAGGAAGGGAAAGGGAATGTAGGAAAGGGAGAGAGGGAGAGATGATAAAGGAGAGTATAAAAGAAGGGTAGAAAGAACACAAAACAAAAGGTGAAGAAGAACAGAAGATGCATGAGAAGAGGGATGAAGACAGGATGAATATGAACAGCAAGATATAAGAGGAATGGATAAGAGACATGAGAAGAGGTGTGCAAAAGGCCAAGGCATGAGAGATAAAGAAAAGATGTTTTTTTAAATAATAATAAAATGGCATAAAACATGCACTGTGTTGTGTTCTATTGTGTTGCACTGTGTTGTTTTACGTTGCTTTACGCTGTGTTGTGTTGCAATGCATTGTGTTGTGTTGCGTTGCGTTGCGTTGTGTTTTACATTGCACTGCATTGTTTTACGTTGCTTGACATGAAGTTGTGCTACTTTGCATTGCACTGTATTGTGTTGTGCCGCACTGTGTTGTCACCTCGTCTTTGCAGTGGCGTAGCTGGTTCATCTCGGACTTGGCCAGGCTCAGCTGGGTCTCCAGGTCCAGGGCTTTGGCCTGCACAGTCCTCTCCTTGGTCAGGGCACGTTCCATACTCTGCTCAACCTGCACCACAACAACAACACATATGTGTGTGTGAATGAGTGTGTGTGTGTATGCATCTGACTGTCTCTGCAGCTCACCTGAGCACAAAATATTTGTATGTGTTAAGCTAGCCATGAGACCCTTCATTAGTTTTGCATGTCTGTGTGTGTGTTGAGATAAAATGTAGCAGTTTTTGCACCTTGCGTGTATGTGTGTGTGTGTTTGTTAACGTGTGCGTGCTGAAATGCAACTCATCTGTCTCTGCATATCCCTGTGTGTGTGCATGCATTAAGATGCAGCTCACCTGTCTTTGAGCTGTGTGTGCGTGCTTGTGCGTGTTGAGATGCAGCCTACCTATTTACTTACCTATGTGTGTCTGTTTGTGAACACCTGTGCATGAATGTGTATGCGTTAAGATGCAGCTCACCTGTCTGTGGCGTGTGTGTGTGTGTGTGTGTATGTTGGTGTGGTATTAAGATGGCGCTCACCTGTCTCTGTGCGTCCCCGCGTGCCTCCTCCAGCTGCCTGGCGAGGAGCTCGTTCTCCCTGCTCTTCTCGTCCAGACGCACCTGTGAGCTCCTCATCCTCTCGTCCCGCATGGCCAGCGTCTCCAGCAGCTCCCTGTTCTGCCCGCTCGCCTCCTCCAGTCGCCTGGCAACACACAACAACACAGTTAATCAGTTAGTGAGGCCTCAGGAATAGGGCTACGTGCAAGATCTTTTTTGGTGCAACGTCTCAAGAATAGGACTGTGTGCATTATCAGGGGCTATGTTCAATATCATTCGACTCGTGTGTGTGTGTGTGTGTGTGTGTGTGTGTGTGTGTGTGTGTGTGTGTGTATGTACGTGTATGTACTGTCCTTGTGTGTGTATGTGTGTGTGTGTGTGTGTGTGTGTGTGTGTGTGTGTGTGTGTGTGTGCGGGTGCGGTGACTGACCTCTCCATGCTCTCCACGGAGCGTCTGAGGTGTTTGTTCTCCTCCAGCAGCAGCAGGTTCTTCTCCTGCAGGGTCTCTATGCGCGTGCTCTGCTGCTCCACCTGACCAGGATACACAGTAAGAGAGCGCTTTTAGACCTATAGTTTGATTGCTTTGGTCTGCACTAGTTACACAAATGTTACAATGTAGCAAACAGACGTGGGTACGGTTCGCTTTCACATACGCATAGTTCTAAACGAACCAAAAGACCATCGGCACCGGAACCACACTAAAATGCGCCACTTTCCGTAATAATAATGTATAATAATAATGTATTGTTATGTAGTAAACTCTACTGTTCCATCCAATTTGGCTTGGTTGCTTTCACACCAGAGGAACCGTACCAAAGGAGGGCAGATAAAGCGGCCCGATACCACCCCCTTTGTACCGGTCTCAGGCCGTTTGATTTGGTGCGCACCAAAGTACCGAGATTGCATTCACACTAATGAAAACGAACCGATTTAAGAACCGAATTAATAACTCCTTTTGGTTCGAATGGAATGTTTGGTGCGCTCCAAATGCTGTAAGTGTGAAAGCACCCTGCATATGAGAAATCTCCGAGGGCTCTGCTGTGTGTGTGTGTGTGTGTGTGTGTGTGTGTATGTGTGTGTGTTACCTTGAGTTTCATATCTGCGAGGGGCTTTGCTGTGTGTGCGTGTGTGTGTGTGTATGTATGTGTGTGCTACCTTGACTTTCATATCTGCGAGGGCCTCGCTGTGCTCTGCGCCCCTGCGGCGGTGCTTGTCCTCCTGCTCCCTGGCCTCCTTCAGCTGCTCCTCGGCCCTCCTCAGCGCCTCCTGCAGGGGCTCCAGCTCCGCCACGCGCCCCCCCAGCTGCCTCCGCAGCGCCTCCAGCTCCCGCTCGCCCTCCGCCCGCACGCCCCGCGCCTCCCGCTCCGACACCTCCAGCCTCGCCTGGTACTCCTCCGACTCCTGCCGCGTTTTCTGCACCTGCAAACAAAGAAACAAAGAAACAAACAAGCAAACAAACAAATGTCAACCAATTTTAAAATTGTGATTACATGGCACACCACACCACAGCACAGTCAGCTCACACAGCTTAGCACACAGTGTACACAACGAAACCCTTTGTTTAGATCAGGACAGTTGGTCAAGTCAAGTCAGCTTTATTAGGCCACTGGTTGTTAGCTTGAAGACGTTTCACCTTTCATCCAAACGGCTTCTTCAGTTCTGACATGATGGCATAACTCCTGGTTCCCTACCATCATGCCAGAACTGAAGAAGGCTTTTGGGTGAAAGATGAAACGTCTAGCTTTTGGTTAAAAAAAAAGTCTAGTTGCTTACAACTTAGCTTCTTTGACTAACATGACCTGGATGAATGAGAATCTTGACAGACTCTGGGACTAACCTGTGTTTTGTAGCCGTCCACCAGGTTCTCAAAGTCCTTGATGGTGCCCTTCAGCTGCTGGAGCTCCGCCTGCACCACGTCCAGCCTGTCCTCTGTTCCAGACAGGGTGCTCTGCAAGCAGCATTACATTACACATTACATGACATTACGTTACATTACACTTAGCAGACGCTTTTATCCAAAGCAACTTACAAAAGGAGGACATAATAAGCTAACAGAGGTGTAGAGTAGGGGTGGTTTTCAGAAATTTGAGGCCCTGGGCAAAGGACAATTTAGAGGCTCCACCTCATGATTGATGATAAATAAAATGTGCAGAAAACAAATATCATAACGTGACGACGAGGCCCCCCGTTGGCTGAGGCCCGAATGTTATGTGTGAATGTGTGTCTGAAAATGAATGTTGTGTTTCAATGTTTCTAAAAGTGAATGTTATGTTTGAATGTGTGTCTGAAAGTGAATGTTATGTGTGAAAGTGTGTCTGAAACTGAATGGTATGTGTGAAAGTGTGTCTGAAACTGAATGTGATGTGCGAATGTGTGTGTGAAACTGAATGTTGTGTGTGAATGTGTGTCTTAAAAGGAATGTGATGTGTGAATACGTGTCTGAAACTGAATGTTGTGTGTGAATGTGTCTGTGAAAGTGAATATTCTGTGTGAATGTGTGTCTGAAAATGAATGTTATGTGTGAATGTGTGTCTGAAACTGAATGTTGTGTGTGAAAGTGTGTGTGAAACTGAATGTGATGTGTAAAAATTGTGCCTGAAATTGAATGTTCTGTGTAAATGTGTGTCTGAAACTAAATGTTATGTGTGCAGGTTTTGTGTGAATGTGTGTCTAAAATTGAATGGTATGGGTGAAAGTTCTGTGTGAAAGTGTGTGTGAAATGTAATACTGTGTGTGAAATGTGTGTGTGAAAGTGAATGTTCTGCACCTTGAGTCTCTGGTTCTCCAGGCGTGTGCAGGAGGCCTCTGAGGTGAGGCGATGGAGCCGGTCCAGGAGCCCCTCTTTCTCCACACGGAACTTATCGCCCCCCGTCTGCAGCTCCTCCGACAGCTCAGCCACACGGCTAGAGGACCACACACACACACACACGCACACACCCAATATATATACACACACACACGCACGCACACACACACACACACACACACAATATATATATACACACACACGCGCGCGCACACACACACACACACACACACAATATATATACACACACGCGCGCGCACACACACGCACACGCACACACCAGGGGTGGAAATTAACCTTACAAAATGTGAACCTTTACTAGCCACTGACAAATAAATGGTACAATTTACGAGCCACTCAATAGAAAATTTTCATCCCTGACACACACACAATATATACTTCACGTAGGATGTTGCGCATATACGTCATCATCTATGAGCTCTAAAACATACAATGTGATGATTTTTTAACGGCAGACATACGTTATAGCTATGCTAAATTTAAATTCAAGTGTGTCGTCACTCACTTCTTGAGAGTGATGAGCTCCAGGTCCTGCTGCCTCCTCTCTCTGACCTCTCTGGCATGGCGCGCCCTCAGCTCCTCCGCAGTGGACAGGGCGTCCGCCAGCTTAGCCTCCTGGGACAGCAGACAAACAGGAGGATTACCAACTAGTGTACAGTGTGTTTTACAGTGAGATTACCAACTAGTTTACAGTGTTGTACACTGAGATTACCAACTAGTTTACAGTGTGCTGTACACTGAGATTACCAACTAGTTTACTGTATGTTTTACACTACAGCATTACAGCATGTTTCACCTAGCCTGGTAAACCAGCCGCTCGTACTTCACTTCGTTTTGTACAGAGGGTCTGGCGCAGGTCTCATTGAAATGGCTGGATGTAAGCAGAATCCTTCCTAGCCAAATCAGCGCACAGAGCGAGTGTTTGTGAGCGAAATGACAAACTACCTCTAACATTACAGCACATAAGGTTACATCAATGTCCCAGTGTCTGCAGTCCAGGCACCCACAGACAGTGTTTCTGTGATGTCACCCCACCTTCTCCATCAGCTGGGTGGAGAGCTGGGAGGCGTGGCTCTCGCTCTGCTCCGCCCTCTGCCTCTGTGATTGGCTAGCCTGGTGCAGTGCCTCCTGGTCCACCTGCCGGTGGCGCTGTAGCTCCTGAATCTGCTGACGTAGCGCCTGCATCTCCTCCCGCTGCTGGCCCAGGGTGCCCTCCATCGCCTGACACACACACACACACGCACACACACACACACACACACACACACACAAACACACACGCACAAGCACGCACACACACACACACACACGCACACACACACGAGCAACAGGGTTCAGAGTCAGACCGACACACAGGCACACAAGGTAAAGTAAGCAGAGCAGGACCAAAGGTTGTAGAGCACAGCACAACGTGCTCCTGAATCTGAAAGGCCAGATGATCGATGACTAGTAGGCACAGTAAAGGAAGCAATAAACAAAAAGGCTACAGAAAGACAGGTGGATGGGGAAGTCTGCAAACAGGGCTGATGTTGCTGTATGGTGCTAGTGCTGTTATTGTTTCTGTCATAAGAGGCTAATAAAAAGGAGAGGAGAATTATGCGTAGGTGTGTGTGTGTGGGGGGGGGGGGGTTGACAGGAAGTGAGAATTATGGGTAAGTGTGGGGTTTTTTTCACAGGGCCTTACCTCAACCTGTGCTCCGAGGTGGTCATTCTCTGCCTCCTTCTTGCGCAGCTGCCTCTGTAGGTGCCCATGAGTGGTCTCCAGAGCCTTGGTCAGATACCTGGAGCTCTTACCCAGGTCCTGGGAAAGACCCCAAAACAGGCAGAATTAGACAGCACGGCAGAGACAGACAGAACAGGCTAAAGGGCTGTTCACACCTAGCCTGATAAACCAGCCCATTGTACTTCATTTCGTTTTGTATAGAGGGTCTGGCTGTGCTGTATTGAGAAATGTTTTTCTTCCTGGAGGTGTGGACTCTGCTTAAATTTAAAAAGATTGGATCGGATTGGATTTACCCAAACATTAACGTAAAGGAAGTTACCAGAAACTAACAGACTAACAACTAACGCTCACAAACGCTCATGAACACTTGCCCTGTGCGCTGATTTGGCTAGGTAGGATTCTGCCTACAACCAACCATTTTAATGAGACCTGCACCAGACGCTCTGTACAAAATGAAGTTAGGTATGAGGGGCTGGTTTACCAGGCTAGTTCAAACCAGAAATGATAACTATTAATATTAATATAAATATTACTATCTACTATATTTAACCACTATCACAATGTATTTTTATAGACTGACACTTTTTGTCATTACTGGTATAGTTCTTGGAGTGAACGGGCGTTAATCTACAACTTAATTAAACAAAAAGTCAGGAACTGGGGAAACTGCTGTCAGTGTCAGCCATGACATCAGTAATAAAAGCCCAGGTCAGGGCTTCTCCCCCTCTACCTTTTCTCCATCCAAGTGTCCGGCTATCTGGTTGGCTTCTCTCATTCTGGTGTTGAGTTTCGTCTCCAGTCTCTAGACAAAACAAGGGGTTAGAGAGCAGTCACATCACCATCAGCTCATCACTTCATATCATTACATTTACATTTAGCAGACAGTTATTTTCCAGAAGCAACGTACTAATGAGGAAAAGGACTTCAGCTACAGTAGCAAAGGAGCGCTTGCAGTCACTGCTAATCTACCAAGTCAGCATATTATAGCAAAATGCACACAGGAGAAAATTATGACCTTGCGTTACACAAGCTCTGCCAGTTGAACTCACTTGTTTTAGGATGATTTGGTTAGGATTGGGCGGGGGGGGGGGGGCAGTAAATGGCTTATTGTCATACTTATTGTCACTGTGGCCTAGTGGTTAGAGAGTTGGTATTGGGCTTGAAAGGTCACAGGTTCAAATCTCGTTCCAGTAGGAAGATTGTGGGTGGGGGACTAAACAACTACTGCTCCCCTCCCCTGTGTACCCTTGAGCAAGTCATCTAACCCCGCATTGCTCCAGGGACTGTAACTAGAGCCCTGTACCTAAATAACTGCAAGTCGCTCTGAATAAGAGCGTCAGCTAACTGTAAGGTCATATTTAGACCATGAATAACGCAATGGCAGTGTGTCCTCAGTGTAAGACAGCATGTCCCTGCACCCACCGTTTTCTCCGCTTCAGACTCCGCCAGTCTCTTCAGAAGCCCCTCCCTCTCCTCCATCGCTCGCATCACATCCGTCTGTTGTCGGACACAACACGCATCACAACTCATTAAAGCAACACTAAGGCGTCTTCGAACGCCCTACAGGTTGAAAACAGAATTGTCTCTCGTAGACCACTACAGAGAGACGGCCCACTCCTTCAAACCTACTTCGTGCGGTTATAGCCCATGGAGGGCGGCAAAGCGAATTCAGAAATGCCTTTCACTCTGTTACAAGTTGATAAACAACTGAAACGATTTTGGAAACATTATGTTGAGGTTGAAAAAACTACTTATTGTTGCTTTAAAGCAACATAATCATAGGCTTCCATTAGAGAAGAACAAAAACACTAAAACTTGTGTTGTCTTGTCTTTCCAGAAAATCAAGTTTTTGTTCAATAAATATAACATTTTTTGAAGTAAGTACTCACTTGTCTGCTAAAATATATTTTTTATTATACATCTTTACATATAAATATATGCATATACACAGCAAGTGTCTGTAGAGACAGGAGTGTGTATTCATGTTCATAAGTGCGTCACCACTGTGTGTATGCATGGTGCTGTGTGATTGTGTGTACCTCTCGACCATGCTGGTCCCGTAGGAGCTGTCTGAGGGCTCGGTTGGTGTTCTCAAAGGCCTCCAGCTTCTTCACCAGCACCTCATGCTGCCGACCAAGCAGAGCTGCGTCCGGCCTAGACAGCTTCCGCTCCTGTGGGGGGCAACAGAGAGCCCACTGAGGTCAGCTAGCAACACTGGTCACTGGTCATCTCAGTGTGAGGGGTTCCACAACAGAGGCAGAGCCATGCCAATCAAGTGCTGAATACTGTTGGACCGTCTGGCTTGCCATTGTCATCTGGGGTTTAAAACGTCATTGCACCACATGGTTGGATACGATGTGGTATGGCAACGTTCGGACGAGACTGTCCAAAAACGTCACTATTTCAACCCGAGAATGGATTGCTTAAAGTCAAGTCAAGTCAGCTTTATTGTCAATTCTTCATATGTGCTACACATACAAGGAATAGAAATTACGTTTCTTATTGTCTCATGCATGGACAAGACAGGGCAACATTAAAGAAAAACATTAACAATAAATATTAAAGTGCAAAGACATTAAACATTACAGTGCAAGACAAGACAATATGGAGTACCATACAAGCCCTGTGAGTCTGCTCTCTCACCTTCTTCAGCTGACCAATCAGGTCGCGCAGAGCTGCCACCTGCTGCGCGGCCGCCTCCCCGTCTATCTCGGCCTCCACCAGCTTCCTGAGCAGCACGTCTATGTCGCTCTGGCCAGCCCCTCCCTGTGCCCTGGGGTGGGGAAGGAGCACCGCGACACGCCGCCGTCAACACAGAGCCCACTGCCTACCTCACTCACTTTGGTGTGTGTTTGTACTGTCCTTATGTTTTTTCTCTTGTAACGCATCTCTGAGTGACTATATAAAACTTATGTATTATTATTTATTTATTATTAGTATTTTATATATATTATTATTTTATATATTGTTATTACTATTTGGCCTGGAAAACTGGGTTCATAACAGAACTTTAAAAAATTAAAGTGCAAGACAAGAGCCTCCCACCTGCCCTGCTCCCCGTTCTCCTGCATCTGCTCCAGGGAGCGCCTGAGGTCTGTGTTGGCTCTCCGCGACTCCTCCAGCTCCTTGCTGGCCTCAGCCAGCTGCTCCTCCCGCACCCCGATCAGCCGCTGGCAGGCGTCCAGGTGCTCCGACTGGCGCTCCAGAAGCTGCTTCTTCTCCTGCAGCTTCACCTGAGACAGAGCAGCGGCGTTAGCTTTTACCTGAGACAGAAAAGGGGCGTTAGCTTCACCTGAGACAGAGCAGGGCCGTTAGCTTTTACCTGAGACATAGCAGTGGTGCTAGACACACCCGAGACAGAGCGGTTCATCAGTCACACCTGAGCCATATTTGCTGTGGGAACATGTTAAAAACTGAATGTGGCAACATGACATTAGCCTGGTAAACCAGCCCCTCGTCCTTAGGGTCTGGCACTGCTGTATTGCGAAGCTCTTTTCTTCCTGGAGGTGTGGACTGCTGAAATGCTGATTAGATGCTGATGCAATGCGCCAGATTGTGAAGGAAGTTATTAAGCTTTCTGGAAACTAACAAACTAACGACTAACGGAGCAAGCTGGAAGATAAAGATTTTTTCCGAACCCCGTGGGGAGTAGGGCAATGATGTGTCTTTAGCCTTGTTTACCAGACTAACAGGACATCACACTCTGCAAAAAAATACTTTAATTGGGAACATGAACCCTTTTCATCATTATCAATATCCAAACACAATTGTCTCCAAGCAAGCTTTTGTTCAGTGATGTGATATAATACTACCTTCAGTATAGACTACACACTAGCCAGTATGCACTGTACCTTATAGCACGTTGTTGTTACAATCTCAATTCAACTTGGACAGATATGAGTGCACCAAACCAGTAAAAGTAATACAGTATAGAGTAACCACCTTTCTCATCACTGGGTCCCCCTCTGACATGAGCGAGTCTGTCCTGTGGTCATATCTGGTCTTGGTGTCACCTCTCCCCTCCCTGGCATCCTTGGACAGGTCGGCTAACCTCAGCGGAGAAGAGCCCGAGTCGGACTGAGGAACGGGAGTGATTTCCAAACAGTGGGAAGCGCCCTAGAAGGCATCAAAGCTGCGTTGGCCATCATTCACATGGACATTTGAAACTGGCCATCATTCATCATTCTGCATTGACCATCATTCACAAGAACATTTGAGACCTGTAGGGTCAAAGTAAGATGTGACGCAGGCCAGACTAACCTCCCACTTGTAGCAATCCCGATGGGTGGTGTTCCTCCCAGGCGGGACCCAGGGCACCTTGGCTTTCACCTTAGCTGTGGCCCGCAGAATCGGTCTTTCATTCTGTTGCACAAAAGATTTAGGCATGGATTAAGTGTATTATATTGTGTGGTTAAGTACTGTAATGGTCATAGCATGGACTCTCCTCTGCCAAAAACAAGGTCTCCAATGATGCCCGGTGCACTGATGTGCTCTACATTGAAAGCTCTTGACAAGGTTTACTAAAGTGCTATACGTTTTGTTACTGTTGATAGTTTAAAACTCATCATTGTAAACTTTATGGGAGTGTGGGAAAGGCACTGGCTCCTGTTTATTTACAAGCCATTGTGAGGTAAATTACCTTCATAACTTACTTCACTTACAAAAATTAGACACGGTTCACATAATACAAGGTCACAGGATTTTAAAACACTTGAAACACCTCAAATAATATCTGAGGTTGGTAACTCAGCTTTTCACTTTTTTGTACAAATTAAATGTAACCAACTAAAAAGACGTTTTGAAATTAGACCAACTTGTGTCTGCAGACAAATTTAAGGTTTCAATAGTTGATACGAGTCCTGAACAGTGTTCTTGTTTTAAATTATTTTATTTCATAAGTACCTTTTTTCACTTTTTATTTATACATTTTGTTTCTTTTTTTCACCTGTTTTCGAAATCTTATGCTTGGATACACAGGACATTGCTGCAAAGGAGCTTGATGCTAATTTTGCCCTAAATAAAATGAATGATGATGATGATGGTCTTCCATATCACATACCTGATGCGCCTGGGAGGCAGTACAGCTTTGACCCCTCTTCAGATGGACATGCAAGGCGGTGGACTCGGGGACATGGACGTGAATCGGTGGCGAGTGCGACCGTGTTTTCATCCTTAACCTTTAGTAAAGATGCTGACTACTAGTTCAGCAAGTTTCTCAGAGTAAATTGACGTTTATAAACGAGCACACACATTCACCGGCGTTTCTCGTGACCTAACACGCAAGCTTTTTAACAAATATGTTGTCCTGTTTGCAACAGCTATCTCAACATAGCTAGATAAACTTTAGTTAGCTTTCTTGCTATCAGTTTGAATGGGTAGCTGTGATTGCTTGTTAGCGAACCAAGTTATCCAGGATTGTCCACAGAGGTCTCCGCCACCTTTGTTTCTTGAGTTAGGCTTTGTTTACTTACTGACAGAACTTAGTGGCAGTAATTTTAGTCCGCATTGCAGGATAACTCCACACAGTTTGAGTAAACCGTACAACTTTAGCCAATGTAGCCTATGTTACTGCATTGTTTACTAAGGACTGCGCGTTGATGCAAGACTCCGGTTGCTTCCCAAGCCACGCTAGCAGCTCGTTCATTGGCTGGTTTGAACTCCTTCCTGCAGCTGTTGCCGTTGACTACGAAACGTTGCCTTGGTAACGGTAGTACCAGTGTCTATGTATGTATTTTATTACAGGCTCAAGACCCACAAGGGAACACATTACAGACATCAATCATACAATACAATTCACAAAAGTATAAACATATTAAAAATAAAAATAAAATAAAAATAAAAATACAAAAGAAAGAAGAAGCTAATGAAGTAACTCATCCCAGTACTCCCAGATAATAGACAAGTACCTAACTGAGCTACGGCTTGGATCTACTAATTGTGCAATTAGCTTATTTGTAGAACAGTCCAGCCTGCCCATAAATTTAAAAGTGAGATTTCTCAGCAGTGCCATAAATGTAGTCAGACCTAGTTTACAGAACAACCCGCTCGCTCTAGTACTCCTTGGTTTCTTCAGGAGGATCCTGAGACAGTCATTGTAAGCTACTTTCAGCTTGAGCAAGCTCTCCTTCTTGTATCTAGTCCAAAGTGGAGCTGTGTAAAGAGGGGAGCAATAAGTTCTAAATAAATTGACTTTGACATCTGTAGTGCAGTGATGGAATTTTCTGACCAATATATTTGCTAGGACATATAGCACTCTCCTCTGTCTGCTCATGTCAGCATCATCCTCCAGTGTATCAGTTAGGATGTGGCCTAAGTATTTTGTGGCATTAGCTACTCCCAGCTCCACTCCAGATAAATAGAAGGGGGGGAACTTGATATTTAAATCCTCCTTAGTCTTACATATCATAACTACACTCTTCGTTGCATTATATTTAATGTCAAATTCTATTCCATAGTCAGTGCAGATATTTAGGAGCTGTTGAAACGGACCATGGACATGGAATGGACCATGGACAGAGAAGCCATAAAATAGTAATAATAATAATAATAATAACAATAACAGTTACGAGACTTTCAGACCACTCAAATAAAAGGGCACAGTCATGACTAAAAGATTCCAGCTGCATGTGGTTCTTTTAAGGCAACCATTAACACGTTTTGAGCATTTCTTCCCTCCACTCAAAAAGAGTACAGGCTACAAGAAGGGCTGTAAGGAGTCCTTAAGGACACATGACAGGACACAAGTGAGGATTTATAGGAGGGGGAAAGGATACAGAAAGGAGTGTAAAGGAGAAAGCTTCACAATGGCCATTATGGAGGGGCCAGAATGTATCTATGATGGATATATCAGGAAATATATATGTGAAGGGATTTCAATCTGAGCTGTAAAGGCAAAGGTTTTGAAATACCAAAACTGGATACTTTCCTGAACCACCAGTCATTGGATCTGAACGAAGTATGATGTGATCTTTTGGGAAACCTCCCACTCACATTACAAATTCAAGAGTGCCTGAAACATGTATGCATGTTTTTTTGTCACTTGCCATTTATTGTACATGTGTTATACCTTTTATACATTGTGCAAAGTGTTCATCCATATTCAACAAACACAAATGCATTGATGCATATTATGTTCTCTTTGTCTCTTTTATTATTGATCTTTTATAACACGTAATAAATTACTCCTTCAGTACTTTGGGGCAATGCATACAAAATAACCTTTTCCTCGCCAATGGAAGATCATTTCTTGTCCGTAAGTGCCAATAATTCCCCACCTGATATCCACTTGTTTTAATACAGCCAAATGTATGAAATACCACCGGCATAACTAAACGCAAATTCAATGGCAAATGTCCTTAGCTGTGTTGTATGTAAGGAATAGCATCAAACACAATCATGAAACCAGTCTTTCGAGCGGCAAATGTTGAATCCTGACTTCCAAAATTGGAGGTAGACATGGAAAAAGAGTTAATCAAGGTGAGAAATGAAAGAAATCACTGTTGAAGAAAGCAAAGTCAACAAGTTGTAAGTGAAAACCCACAGGCCTCAGTCTAGTTCTGATCTTCTCTCTAAACAGAAAATAAACCGTTAAGTTTAACTGATACAAACTGCAATATTGCGAAACCTCCACTGAGGAAAAAAAAACAGCTGGAAAACAAACTGCATTGGTCAAGAACGCTAAGACTGCCAGGACTTAAGTTCCGAGGCCCCCCTCAGGGTGAACCTTTTCGATGCCACAGGATGGACCCATAGCGGTTTGCATTACCGTATATTCATTCATATTGAACTGTGGCTTAAACACAGGAAGACCTCAGAATGCCAGAGATGCATAGAAATTAACAGGTTAACATTAGGGCAATGATTTAATACACTATTATTACTAAACATTAAATTATTTTTCATATTTTCCTTACAACATGTAATTTGTGCTTTATGTGTCCTTTGTGACGGCGGGGGGAGGGGGGGCAGAGAACGCTTTTAAAGCTGGTCAATAAAGAAGGAAAAACAAAACAACTAAACGCTGTTATTGCAACTGCTTTAGCATCTGATAGTATGCGCCCATAATCAGAACCAGGAAGTGCTGCATGTCATGATGGGTCATTGTCCGTCGGTGTCCATGGCGAGGCTGAGGTCACTGCGGCTGCTCCCGGTGGTGCGTGGCCTTCTCCATGCGTCGGTACCAGGGCTTGATCTTGGTGTTCTCCATCATGTCGTCAAACGCCTCTAGTCCTTCCATGACTCTCAGAACGCCAAACACTGCCTGCGCACACACACACGAACACACGCGCATACACACACAGACCCATAAGCTGGTGGATGGGAAATCACCATCTAAACCGAAAATCACACTAATATCCAAGATTCAAGAAAGGGGCTAAATTTGGCTTCTCTGGAACCCCATGGGCCTACTTCTTTACCATGCCTCTAAGACTGGAGTATGCCCAAGATCCACTGGGGGTTCAAACTATTAACTCTCTCTCCTCCACTTGTCTTAGGAGTCCATACAAAGAGTCAAAAACAGGAAGACTGCTTGTGACAATGACAAAGATGATCTTAGACTGCCTTCTAGTGGCGTACAAAGTACACAGTGCCAGTGTTCCCAACAGGTGTCCATAATTCGAATTACGGGGGGTACGGGTGGGTACCCCATTCAAGACCTAAATAGACCTAAATGACAGGGTTGGAGGGTACAAACATATTAATGTACTTAATGATAAACATAAATGGTGGTACCCCCCATAAAAGGTAGTACCCCCCCCCCCCCCCCCCCCGCCCCCCCCAATTATGAAGGGGTACTTCACACTCTGCAGGTATCCACAGACTCACCAGGTCTGCCAGGTTGGGCTCCTCGCCGCCCATAAACTTCCTGTGTTTGCCCACGGCTGCTGTCCAGTCATTCACAGCTTTGTACAGGTCCTGTCTCACGTCATTCTGCAGGTTGTGTCTGTAGGGGACAGACCATCATCTTACTGACATCTTAAATAAGGACAGCTAATTTAACAAGTTACAGGTTGGTAGTTGATCATGTGACACAAGGGAGGAAAACAAAGCGAACAACGCATTGTGATCATGACTTATCAGAGGAGACGCGCCACAGACACAAGAAGGCCACTCACCTATTTTTCAGCCTCTTGGAGATGAGCCACATGGCAGCTGCCCCCACGTACTTGGCGAAGAAGCCCTCAAACGTGCCAAACTTGCCCTCTCGCACGATGTAGTCGAAGGACGCCAGGGCCTCGGTGGGCGTGCGGTAGACATTCGGGGAGATGAGGTGCACCAACCAGTCATCTGCCCACTTGCGCCATTTTATCTCCTCTCTGTGAGGGACAACACAGAACAGAAGCTCAGGCAAAGCACCAATGGTCTCACCAGGTAGCCAGCACTGTGATGCACATGCACTTTTCATTCAGACACTAGGGCGCTTGTCTTGACACGCAGAAGGTTTAGTCCTGGGAGGTCATTTCAGAAAGGAAGGTCAATCTAGCCTGCCACTAACACTGAACCTGGCGTTGAGGGAACCCGACACAACTTACCCCAAACTGTCGGTTCCAGAGCACAGGGCATGAATTTGCTCAGTCAGCTAGGTGAATGAGAGCTATGTGTGTTTGCAGCAACCCAAGTGATATATGATCTACTCCATGTCAAAGCGTGTCATATAGAGGCTGGAAGATGGCTTAATTCCTAAACATGCCTATCGCTTTTAATATTTTAAATAAATCAATAAAACAGGGTCAACTCAGTCAGGGTGTATGGAGGGGGTCTTTCTCTACCAGCAAAGCTGAATTTACTTCCCATTACAATCACAAAGATGTACACACACGGTTTTGCTGTCAGCATAACTCAACATTCTAGAATTTTGCATGCAATACTGAGCAAAGATTCTAGAGTGCTCCTTTCCGCTGTAGAATCTTTGATAGTGAGTGAGGTGATGGGAAGTACTGGATGGACTTACTTCCTTGACCCCTTTTCTGGGTAGAGCTTCTCTTCGTCTGTACCGGTGATCATGACCCAGTACTTGTTGTTATACTCCACGACCTCCTTCCCGCTGTCGTTCTTTGACCGCATCTCTGGGTAGCACTCCAGGATCTGAGGAATGGTCCTCTCCCTGTCAGCAGCATATCAGAAGAACTACAACCTCCATATTTTACTAAGTTATATCCATTTTGGCATACAGTATAATTATATGTACGCTTATAAATATCACATTGGGTAGCTTCACAATCAGAAAAGGCTGTTTGCTTTATTTATAAAATCAAAACCATTTAAGTGGCATTGTTTTTTTCATGTATATCTGTAGAAATGTAGAATAATGTATGTGTATCTATAGAATCTGAAACGAATCTGAGTTTTAGCCATTAGGATGAATCTGGAAATTCTGTTGGTAGGTAACAGTTTAAATTAATGCACATCTGTGGTTTTATCTTTTCAACTAAATCAGTTCAAGTAATTTGGCCTTTTTCAAGTTCTCTCCATTTTCCACCGTATATGGCATTATTCTCCTCCCCCTTTTGTTTTGATATCACAGACTGTCCTGGTATGTTCCAGCTTTCTGCTGAATACAGGCCTGATGGTTTGCTCAGTGTGCTGTGTTTAAGTGGTGAATTTTTTAAACATAAAACATTACTTTGAGGCTGGAAATTTGTGGGGAAAAACTGCATTTGAAAATGAATGCATAGTCTTTTTTAATGTTAATCGGTGCTGTTTCCTGTATTAATAATGTATACATATGGTTGTCAGATGTAGTCAAATATTTTCAGGAAAAAAGATAGACGTGTGCAGTCTTCCTGATTGTGAGACAACCAATATGATACTTCTTCTCACCTGCTGGTTAGGAAGGTCTTCAAAGTGCTGATTATGACGGATGAGTCGTTAAGTTGCTGGTGGGTAGAAGACAGTAAAGAGTGACAACCAGTTCCTTTTTTTCCCGGTCTGTTTGTTTGTGAGTACACACTTAAGGTAACTGCAGCAGGCTCCATGGACTAAAGTTACAATGACATGACAATGCTACAACACACCTTCAGACTGCTTGTGTGTGTTCTAGCGGAGTCAAGTCCTTGTTCCACAACACTGACGTGTTTGTGACTTACCACTGACTCGTTCACCATCAGGATGGGAACCTTTCTGTAGCTGGACCACTTAATCTCCTTTCGCATGACGGGGTTCACCTCCACAATCTCATATGGGAGGCTGTGGAAGTCCAAGAATGCTCGCACCTTACTGCAGAACGGGCAGGTTTTGTACTGGTAAAGGGTCAACTTCACTTCTCCACTGCATCCAGATGACTAAGAGTGTACACAAAAACAACAACTAGCAAAACGTCCCTCTCGGTCCACAGATAAGTTCACTTTAACAATAGATGTGAGTGTCACCTGCGTATCGTCAAACTGCAAAAACAAAGCCTAAGTTGGTAGCTGATTGGCAAACTGGCTAACACTGTCCCACTACACAGGTTAGCTTTCAGACATTGCAATCGTGCTATTCCACATACTGGTCCGTCTAGACCTTAACGCCGTTAAGAATCACAACCGTGAAAAACTGGCCATTTCCATGCACGAATGCAAAAATTACCTTAGCCTCTTCCTCTGCAAGGTGACGCTGATACGTTAATTTAAGAGTGTGGTACAGACCCACTCCACCACCGAGCAAGAACGCACATCCCAGTACCCTGGCGCTGAGCGGCTGGGTCGGGAAGTTTTTAAAGGGTCTGGATCTGAATCCCTCAGTACCGGTTCCATATGCTCTTCTGGATCCATTAAGGGTAAACCTCGGCACCACGGCATGACAGTTCACTGCCCGGCATGCAGAAGTATCCAGTACAAGCCTACCGACCTTACCCAGCCTTCTTACACAGGCCGCTGCCATCTTGGATTTTACATAAACTCCCATGATGCAATTTCCACGTGAGGGAGAAGGAAAAGTAGCGGAGGGGAAGCGAAGGGAAAGGGACAGTTTCGTGATTGAAAGGGAGCAAGTACAAGAGTAGACAAGTCTCATATATTACATATTATTAAAGCTCTGTGTATGTACAATGAAAATGGTAATGCAATCTGCAACGTGTAGTTTAAACATACATCACATTAGCCGTGTTTGGATAAGAGGCGCGTTTGGATAAGGGTAGACGTCTACAGACGGCTGCAGCCGGCTGTAGTCAGCGATGCATTGTGGGATGGAAATGTTGCATTATGGTTAGACTTTGTGTCAGAGTTGCCAGAAAGGCGTGGCGCTGTCACAAAAACGTCACAAGGTCAGATGACCTAAAAACCCATGTGATGTAGCCGTTTGTAGCCGTCTGTAGACAAAAGGTGCAGCCGCTTGCAGTTGCTTTTTCCGCGGCTACAATCGTCTAACTAACGCCTCCGTGGTGACGCAACTGTGCCCTGGTTGGTTTAAAGTTCACGGATGTTGTGTAGCGCTCTGTCACGGAACTTCTCATCTTATATGTACGTTATTTTAGTCCAGTTTGAAGACATATCTTTTCTCTCTCTTTTTAGCTTGTTCTGGGGCGTGTATCTGATGCTGTCAAGCTCAATCTTTTATTGATTTATGTATTTGTTAATCTCATTTTTATTGTATTGCTTTGTGTCAGTAGGCTATACCTATTAATGATCTTTGGGTTATGGTTTTGCCGTGTTATTTTTCATCCTTGTGTTGTGCAGCACTTTGGGACATCTCTGTTGTTTTGTTTAAATGTGCTATTAAAAAAACGACTCGACTTGACTTGAAGTCTCAATGCACCCTACTACAACCGCCCGCCCCCTTCTTGTCCCTCACGCACAGCACATGACTTCTCCGCCATCTACTACGAAGATCAGGTGGTGTAAACAAAAGACTTATGTCCGACTTGACCGCCGCCTTTTAAACACCCGCCCATGCTGCGAGGCGGAGTTCTTGCTGACGCATGTAGCCGAAGTTAGACAGCCGTAGACAGACCGGTGTGCTACACGAACGAGCCTATCGTTTAATTACCAATTCATGCAGTTAATGCAGTTTGCAATCGCACAGTAGGCCTACACATTTTATTTTCGGTTACATGTCACTATTCAGACATGTCATTAGTCAGACATTAGCGTCCAATTGTCGGAGTAGCGACATTATCATTTTTTAAAAAACATATCATTATTCCGACATTTTTTTTTCCATTGTCGGAGTAGGGGCATGTTGCTATTTTTTAAACATTCCGCTTTTCCGACATGAATAGTTTTATTGTGACGCTGAAAACCAAGGCCTATGGAGGCAAAACCGACTGTAGTCAAAGTCCCTGTTAACTAGTTTTTCGGATTTAAGTTAGGGAAAGGAAAACTGGTCCGTGTGACAGCAGGCAAGGGATTTTTTTTCCTCTTTTCTTTTTTTTTTTTAATATCAATACAACGTAGAGATAAGCAGCAGCGACAGACACGTACAGCAGCAGGAGTAAACGGGATAGGTGCGCTCAATTAACAAGGAGTTATGCACTGTACGCGCAATAAAACTCAAATTAAAGAATCGTTTCCCCTCGTAGGGCCTATGTCTGTCACATCAGCATAGCGTTGTTGTCTGCAGTAGTCGTTTCATCCAGCTGTATGCTGAATGGATACTGACGCAGACATCACAACTGTTCCTCAGTATCCGATGCCATCTCGTTGATCCTCCGTGCCACCTTGCTGAGTGGCATGGCCCTCAACACCGATGCTGGATCTTGCTCTGCAGCACTGGACCTCTTCATTGACAGGAAGAACAAGTCTTTCTCCAAAAATTAACGGTGATCCCGATTTCGCAATTAAAAGAGAAATGCGTGATAACACCAACTCGCTCTGTGTTTGACTTCCCTTCCGACAAAACAAGGTAACAATGTTGCGCTTTGAATAGGCTAATGCTCCTTTAGGGCTTAGGGGAAAAAAACGTGGGCTATCCTCTGATGCCTTGCAGTGTGAATCTTGGTCAGGTGCTCGTTTCGTGTTTCGATAGGCTCGTTCGAGTGGCCCACCGGTCTGTCTCCGGCTGTCTAACTTCGGCTACATGCGTCAGCAAGAACTCCGCCTCGCAGCATGGGCGGGTGTTTAAAAGGCGGCGGTCAACTCGGACACAAGTCTTTTGTTTACACCACCTGATCTTCGTAGTAGATGGCGGAGAAGTCATGTGCTGTGCGTGAGGGACAAGAAGGGGGCGGGCGGTTGTAGTAGGGTGCATTGAGACTTCAAGTCAAGTCGAGTCGTTTTTTTAATAGCACATTTAAACAAAACAACAGAGATGTCCCAAAGTGCTGCACAACACAAGGATGAAAAATAACACGGCAAAACCATAACCCAAAGATCATTAATAGGTATAGCCTACTGACACAAAGCAATACAATAAAAACGAGATTAACAAATACATAAATCAATAAAAGATTGAGCTTGACAGCATCAGATACACGCCCCAGAACAAGCTAAAAAGAGAGAGAAAAGATATGTCTTCAAACTGGACTAAAAAAGCAACTGCAAGCGGCTGCACCTTTTGTCTACAGACGGCTACAGGCGGCTACATCACATGGGTTTTTTAGGTCATCTGACCTTGTGACGTTTTTGTGACAGCGCCACGCCTTTCTGGCAACTCTGACACAAAGTCTAACCAAAATGCAACATTTCCATCCCACAATGCATCGCTGACTACAGCCGTCTGTAGCCGTCTACCCTTATCCGAACGGGCCTATTGCCTCATTCGAAAACACGTTCACAAAGAAGGCATCGGGAGGTGACCATTTGTGAGTGAGTTGATGCTCGTTATGTAGTAGGACTTTCTTTTTCGCTGCCATGTTTAAAAATAATATATGCATAGGCTATATATTGATAAATAGTGTGCTTATTAAACAAAACTCAATGTAGGATTTAAGTAGGCCTACTTTCTGAACCAGCTGAACCCAATTAATCAAGCAGCCCCGCTTCGTGAGAGCAGCTGTCAATCATTAACTGTGAAAAAAAACTGTCGGAATAGCGGTACTAAAAAGTGTCTGAATAGCGGGATGTCTGAGTAGTGGGATGTCTGAATAGTGGGATGTCTGAATAGTGGTATGTCTGACTAATGACATGTCGGAATAGGGGGTGAATGCCTTTATTTTCATGTGCAGAGTAACAATAAAATCAAGCCAATATGAATTTTGATGAATATTGGTTTGTCATATAAGTACAGTGTGTCGCAGTGGAATATAAATGGTGGTATAGAGAAATCAGTACCATAACACACATAATTGAAATGTGTTAGTGAGGGATTATTAACACAGTTGTGTACTACCTGGGAACCCTTTCTGAGGCCCGCGTCGACCAAACGTGCTTTTTTGCACTGACAGCGTCTGTTTTCCACACAAATCCTACAAACTTAAGTGCTCACATCGGCAAGTGCCCTTAGCGACAAAAGCAACCTTGGCACTGAACGTGTTAGTCACAGCACTCAGCGCACTTCAAGTTGAAATCTGTTAAACTTTTAGAACAAAGCTCAGCTTGTCAACGTCAACTGTCACTCAATGATCCATTTAAGTCCTGGAGCTTTTCTCCCAAAACTGGACGGACCAATCAGATCCCTTGGATTGCCTATTCACAGTGGCCACAGGCCAGACCACACAATTTGATGTGGGCCGGCTTGTCTGACTACCATAGGCTTTCCTTAAAATATAAATAAGTGCATAACTACACTGCAAACACTGACGTCTTTGATATTGTAAATAAACACAAATGAATAAATAAAATTGTGCTGTGGTGAATTTTATTAATTTCTACATGTATATGGCATGACATATCTGATAACCTCTTTTATTAAATCATCGTTTCCCTATTTGCAAAGTACACATAAAAGACTACCAACACACATGTGCCCAATTTAAGACCTGTCATCTTCATCAAGTAGCTCAAATTTCTTCTTGACATTTCGCCTTAGGATGTAGCCAATCCCCAGAAGGGTTGTGAAGATGGCGGTAAAGATTCCGGTGAGAACACCAGACGGCAGAATTCTGTGAGGAAAAGCTCCATATACGTACACACTGAATGTTGTGGTGAGGGAACAGTAACTGGGGAAAGAAAAACAAAAAAACATGGATGACATACTTTTTTGAAAAGCCATTTGGAAATTAAAAACATCACCAGGTGGACAGACAAATGAACGGACAGATAGACGGACGGCCAGACAGACAGACAGACAGACAGATAGTTAGATAGATAGATAGATAGATAGATAGATAGATAGATAGATAGATAGATAGATAGAGAGACAGATAGAGAGACAGACAGACAGACAGACAGACAGACAGACAGATAGATCAAAATGTACTAAAGTATACCTGTAAGCTGGGTCCACAACTGTAGCTTGGAAAATGTACATTCCATTGTAGTTGGAAAACACAATCCTGTTCTTTGAGTCCCTGTTTAGTACCTGATACTCGGCATCAGGTTTCGTCAAAGGTGGACCATTATAGTCTTTGCAACTTTTGTAATTCTGGAAAGAAAACATTACCTGTGTATACAAAAAAAATCCCAATATACATATGTACGGTATATAAACATATAGTCGATTACTTGTCTGTTCCACGCGTCCAGGGCTTTAGTATAGTAGGGTCGAGTGCTTAACATGGAAACCCAGTCTTGAGGCTGAGACACACATTTCGCCTTCTTTGCTGTCTGCAAGTAGTGGTAATTGTGCATCCCATTAACTTCTAACACCACAAAGTCGGCCTTCACCAACTCCACAAACTTGTCCCCTTCCCACCTGAAATGGCAGAAAACACGAAGAAAAAACCCCACATGGTTTAGACTGCCTTCTTAGGTAGAGCATGTACCGCATGTATTTTACAGGGGGTACTACCTTTTACACTTTACATGAATTACATTAGATTTCATTATTACATTACACTAAGCTGACGCTCTTGTCCAGAGCGACTTACAGGTATTTACAGAGTTTCAGTTACAGTCCCTGGAGCAGTGTGGGGTTAGATGCCCCAATTATTACATTACTAATTACATTAATATGCTGGTAACCCCCAACCCTCTCTTTGAGGGGTACTGGGTCTTGATCAGGGGCTCCGTACCCCCCAGTATCCCGTGTAATTCGAGCTATGGGTGTGGCCTATAAATATTTGCACAGTCTGACTAACTGTCTGAAGTGGAAATAGAATTGTGGATGTTAAAGAAGGAATTTCAAAAACTGATTAAAACATAGGTGTGAACTTATAAGATGAAAGACGAAAAACCTTTACTCAAAACATATTCTAGTCATGTTTTTCGAAAATGTCATTTTCATCACTTCTGAAAGACGACTTGTACATCTGAACATATGCGCTTACTCAATGTCCTGCTCAGTATTCTTGAATTCTTGAATATCACAAATTTCATTTCCAATTTAGACAAATCTAATAATAATAATTATTATAATAATAATAACAACAACAAGAAAAAGAAGAATGTAATATAGTAGTATAATATGTGTCACTATGTACGTATCATTTTTCTCTACACTGTATCTTACTTACAGTTCAAACCCTGGCAGCCATGGCATATCGTGATACACCAGCACGGGGCAAAGGTAGTCGATATAATTATACAGCACCGTCATATCTTTATAGGCTGAATTGGGTCTGAACAGGTAGTCTGGGTCAAACACTTCCCTACAAACAAAACACAAAATCACCTGAACATTTTAATCTGTCTCACAGACATACAATGGTAATATTTATGACAGTAGATGGATTACACTATCCCTCTGTATTATATATATATATTTTTTTGCAAATGAATCTGAATCTAGGCCAACCTACTTTGGGATGGTGTAGTAAAAGTTATCCCGGAGCTGTTCTTGGGTCAAAATCCCTCTGGTGCATGCTGTCACATTCCTACAGTTCACAGAAGACATACAACTTACTATGGGAAAGATAGTGCGAAAGCACCATGAAGAGCACAATCTAATCACATGACAGTCAGAAAAGTCAGTACTGCAATGGGAAAGATTGAGGCACAGTATCAAATGTTGTAATGTTGTTTTGCTACCAACATCTATTTGTTGCATTTAGTGTGCAAAACTCTTAGGCCACATGGCTGTTTGAACTCATATGAAATGACCCATATGTCACCACAAAACCCTACAAAGCGAAATGACTCGAGTTTTTTTACTTTTCTAGGCGTGGGCAAATACAACTAATTGTACGTACTCACTGAAAGCGACCAGAGCGACTACAGCACCGGAAGTCATTATTTCTCTATGGAGAGGCAGCGAATTCAGCGAATAGAGTGAATTCGCTGGCAGTGAAGCTTCTTGGGCCACTAGAGCGAAAAAGAGAAGTTAAAAACCCGTTAACTTTATGTTAATGAGCTATGACGGGGTTCGGTGATAGCCAATTGGAATGTGTAGATTTCCCAACTTCCCAAGTTGACAAGCTAACACAAACATTACAAAGTTCTTGGCAGCGAAGCTTCTTCAGCGAGTTTGGCTGCTTCTTCGCTTTGGTCACTTTCGGTGCAAACGTACAGTTACACATGTCAGTATCTCAAAAACAGCTCGATGTAAAACTCTCAACTCTGCAGTACAGTAAATATGTTTGCCCTTATTTGATGTTGTATTACAGCAGCAATTCACTCACTTACCAAAATGGCCACCAATAGCCAATCAATGATCATTAAACACAGGCCTACATCAAAATGGCCATCTCAAAGTTTTGCGGGCTCAGTAACAATGGCCCCATCTCTGACTGCTTTTCTTCTCTCATATGCTGAGACCTGCTAGTGCCTTTTGTGGCTCACAGTCAAAAATCCTGAATACAGCAATCCATCTACTGCTAAGACAGTACTACTACTACTGAAAGACTACTTGTACATCTGAACATTTGCGCTTACTCAATATCCTGCTCAGTATTCTTGAATTCTTGAATATCCCCAATTTTATTTACAATTTAGACAAATATATTTAAAATAATAATAATAATAGTAATAATAATAATAATAATAATAATATAGCCTGAATACAGCATCTTGCTAAGACAGTTGAAGCCGTTGAAATCAAAACTCTATCTCAGATCAACTACCTGTTCTCTATGATCCCCATTACCCCTACAGATAACTGGTTTACAACACTCAGTAAGAACAAAATTATATTGGAATAATAACACACCCAGAATCTCACTTACAACTTTACAAAATAAAAAATGTAATGTTGGCCTTGAGGCACCAAATTTTCATCAGTATTTCCTTGCACATCAATTGCAGTACCTGATGAAGCCACAAAGACAAGCACAACTGCCCCTGGCTTGAACTAGAACAACATCAATGTAAAAGACACCTCTGTCACAGACCTATCCTTTCTCCCACAGTCAATTAAAAAAATCTAACATCTGTAAACTAAACACTATCTCCACAACTCTGATAGCCTGGTGGAGAGCAAACCAAATCACTAAGTCATCACTGGCATTGAATAGGTCCACCCCACTCTGGCATAATCCAACTTTCACCCTACAAAACAAACCCTTTCACTTTGTCACCTGGGAACAAAAGGGAATCACACACCTCCGTCACCTGGTTCAGAATAACCAATTCATCATTCAACACGCTGATCCAGACATATGGATTTGGGAGAGACCAATTTCTTTAATACCAAAAATTAAAATCAAGAATTACAAAATTAATGTAATTATGTAATTAACAAGGTAATACGGTAATAATGCACCAGTCTCCGCTAATTTAAGGACTAACCCAAATCAACAACCATAAAAAAAATGATTTTTAAAACTGTATACACTCAAATAGTACAATAAGACTTCCAGGGGGTGCTGGGGTGCTGTGGTGCAGTGTGTGGAGCACCCGTACCATGAATGGGCAAGTGGCCATGGGGACCCAGGCTCGAATCCGGCCTGGGTCATTTCCCAACCCTACCCCATCTCTGTCCCACTCACCTCCTGTCCTGCTCTTCCCTGTCCTATGTCAATAAAGGCAAAAAGCCCCCCAAAAAACAATAACACTTCCAATAGTTAGATGGGCAAAGGATCTGAAGCTTTCAGCAATACCTGCAGTGCACACCTCCCACCTAAATTCCTCTAACTGTCACTAAGAATAGTAGTCCTCCAGAACTGGAAATCAATAAATTTATGTCATATTACACATTGGGCTAACTTAATCTCAAACTTAATCAGAACACATTTCAATAGAAAAAAATCACACTCACCAACAGGAGCATATGTCAGCCTTTGAAGATATCTGGAAACCATTCATTACCTTTTTCAAATCCAACCAAACATAGCCTGCAACCGCGTATATCCCTTTTGTCCAACTTCAATACCTCCAACAGTCTAACAAGAAACTACCTATTCACTCTGCACAAGTTCTGTACTTTATCTTGTCTTGTCTGTCACTTTGTCTTGTCTCGTCTGTCCATCCCATCTGTCTTACACTGTGTTTCTGTTTTGTATGTATGAGACCCCCTTTCTGTTCTCAAATGTAAATGATGTGAATGTAAACTCAGTTGAGATTATGTAACATATTGTAGTTAAAAATAAATAAAGTTGTCCTCTGAAGAGAGGGGGTGGTTGGGGGCCCTGAATGCAAAATATGCTTGAACCCTGAATGTCACTGCTGTTTATGGTAGGGGTGCTCTGACAACTGCACCACAGCATGTTTGCTATACAAATCATATGAACTTTAGCCTTCACAGACCCACACACCCTCAGCAGGAAAAGAGCCTTTGGCCTGTTTTTTTTGTCATTCAGAGCGCTTTGAGTTAAACATCTGTTCAACTTTTACAGAAGCTTTTCAATGTTCATTGTCTCTTATTGTCCAGTCAAAATCGAGGCAAGGGCGGGACATACATCAACACCAACGTTGATGTATCTTGGGACTATACTGGCAGCATAACCGACAACTCATTCCTCTATGACCTGACCCTGAAGGATTATCACCAGACATTACAAATGAAGGCATAGAGGGATGTATCTGTGTCAGTTAATTGCTAAAGTTACTGATGACACTTTTTGTAACTTAGCAACAACACACACACTGAAGAACACCCTAAGAAAGCATCCTGAAAATTGGTGCAAAGCTGAAAGCTGAAAAGTCCTCACATTCACTTAAAGCAGTTTCAAAAGCAGTTTTGAATCATCCCTGAGCAAAACATTCAGCACAATTTCATATACTATTAAAATATGAAAAATAGGGGGAATCATTTGCAAACTTTTGAAGAGCAACATAAATAATGGCCTTTTACTTTAAGCTGACAAATTCATTTGTACTCTAGCACTGTTTAATGCATGTACGGTACATGATCCTGCTCATTTACAAAATCTCACCTCATGACCCGGAGGTGTTTGGAGGGTGGGCACCCAACCATGACGTGGGCTTTCTGTGCAGAAAAGGGAGAAACAAAAGATTAAGATAGGAAGTGCAAGAACATGCTTTCAATATTTAGGATGTTTTTTTTTTTTTACAATACGTGTGGTAAAAGCTCTTCTAACCTTGGCATTCAGCTCACTGCAAGATACACCTCTTTCCATCAAGTCCACAGTGATCGTAGATATGAATTGGCGTATGGTGTATTGCCTGCAATATGGTGACATTTGAAAAGTGACAATGGTCCATAACAAGTTAGTGAGTATTATTGTCATACTGCGAAGTACAGAGAGACTTTGCTGATTGCCATGACTTCCCAGCTCATTTTTTTCATTGGCTATTGCACAATTGTTTGTTTATATTTGTTTAAAATGTGGGCTTTTGAACCATTAGCCTCAATGTGCACTGTATGTTTTATTTAAATTAAATCACTCTTACAGAACTCCTGACGGTGACACCATCTGACGAATAAAAATCTCCTAAAAATCAGAAAAAAATAAGTAAACAAATGTGTTTGCACTATAAAACTATTCAACAAGGTATTTTTAGTATAGTTGAGCTAGAGTAACACCACGTGCAGTGGCGTGCACAGACATTTTGGGGGGCAGGTGCTCAGAGGGGGAAGGGGGGGCACTTTTTGCGCAGATTGAACGTCTGGACTTGAAAAAAATTTTTTTTTTTAATGTTTCAGTTGTGTGATGCGCTGTATGAGCAGGTAACAGCTCGCATATCCAGGCGTCTGACCTGGGAATAGGACCACGCAATGACAAGATGAAAGATAAAAAAGAAGGATCATCACCCTAAACGTCACAGTTAAAAAAAAAAAAAGTGGGAGCTTTAAAATCCTGGTTGAAGTGGACTTTTCTTTCATCATGCGCTGTATGACTGACACGTGCTATGCACAACAATAGACTATTTGCAGGTTGGGAGGGCAAACAACACGGTCTCACTTAATCTGTGTATCAGCGACAGTCTAATAATAATTATAGTTGTAGTTGCTGCTGCATTAGGCCTACCTGGCTGAGCTGGCTCGTGTGGGACACGAGAGGAGAAACGCCGTTCCTGCTACGACTGACAGCTTCCAGTCACTCAGCTGCTATGCTGTTTCAGTTGGCGCCACTTATTGGTCACGCGCTGTACCAAAAGACCACTTCAAAATTGCCCTCACTAAATTGTTAATACTACTACTACTACTAATAATAATAATAATAATAAAAATATATAAAAAAAAAAAAAACGTAGTTTCAAAAGGGCACTTTCATTGATGAGGGGCAAAGGGGCAGGTGCTTCAGCACCACCTAGCGTCTATTTGTGCACGCCAGTGACCACGTGTAATCTTTTTTTCATGACTTACCACTTTAAACTTCTTATATCCCCCCGGAGTGACTCCATCCTCAACGATCACCTCTTCAGCGTGTAGAGCATCAGCACTTGTTAAGGTCACCTTGCAATGCAAAGGAATTCGTGTAAATTAACATATGCAGTGCAGTACGTAAAAGTTTACTTTACACTACCATAGTCATTTCTGTGTTTGTGCTGGTCCAAGAAAAAAATTTACCACAGGAAAGAACGGACAGAGAGGAACTGGGACATAGACAACAGTCAGCTGGGCAGAACCTCCAATGTCAATATAAAACAACTTTCCATCGAAATTACAAGAAAATCGCTCGACCTGCAAAACAAAGAAGGTCACACAGGAGAGTGTAAACTTTACTGCAACAGATGACCATGATGTAATACACAATGTCAATACAATTGCCTGAACATTAAAGCACTGATTTGTGTACGTACAGGGCAAGATAACACAGGTGTCGGTGTAGTAATCAGATACTGCTGCACACCGACATTGAATCTACTAAAAGCCACTGTGTGAAAGGCGACATTGTACTTCGGCTTCAGAATCTGAAGGTTCCCATATTGATTAAAAGACAATACCATTTCCGAAGTAAAGTGAAACTGGATGTCAACCAGGTTTACTGAAAACTGTGGAAAAGCATACAAGCTCAAAGTCAATATTTAGACCTACATGTAAAATGCAATATAAATGCTACTCCAGCATGAAAGCTTAAAGTAAGCTTAAAGACACATTGCTCTCACCTTTACAACAGTAGCCTCCAAGCCAAGTCGACCATAATACAGTCCTCCATCATTGGTAATGAGACCTATGACTCCATTCTCAGCTGTAGACAGTGAACATATTTATCACTGACAAGAAACTAAAAACTGACAAGAAACTATGGCCATAAAGACATAAAAATCACTCATACACTGACAGACTGTCATGTTACTGTCAAAGGTGCAAAATCATATATACTGTATATATATATATCAGACTATATCAGACCTGTTGAGAGTGCCCTGATTTGAATTCCAGGTGGTGGTAGATAGCTCTGGTCTTGTCCGATTTCATAAACATGCAACATTACAACGCCTGCGAAAAAACACTTAAAATTTCAAAATGATTTACTACTACAAGCTTTTGTATTTACTGCATGCCAATGTCTTTCTGCAGTTTAGCTGAGCAACAACAACAAAAACACAAAGCATTCAGGAGCTGAGTAATCTTTACCACTGTTTGGGGAGTAAAGAAGCATGTTGGGTGACCATATAATCACATGACCACGCATGCCTCCTGTTTGGATCAATTCAACGTCTACCAGGGGGTTTTGTAGAGGGTAGGTGTCAGACAGACGAAATTCGTCAGTTAAGTGTTGGAGATGAAACTGAGAGAAACCAAAGATGTCAACAGGCCAAGTAATAAGAATCAGACTGTCATTTTTGCTGTTTAAAAGATTAGACTGCTGGTTAGAAGATCTTACGTTGTTTTCTGTATCTGCTACCAAAGCCACCAGCTTAGACAAGGTTGGCATCATGTACACTCCTCCAATAAAGCCCTGTAAAATCAACAGCATTCATATGTGGTATGCTGGGTAAACTTTGAAATCATAACTTCAATTCCAATAAGAACCCATCAAACCGTTTCTTCACTGTATGCTAGAGTCAATGGAGCAAAACTGAATCCCCCATCTTCCGAAAGAAATATTGGCTGGTCTTCAGGGCTACCGATGTAGTAAGCCAGAACCACGTTGTTTAGCCTCTGTGAATAAATGACAATTCAAGTTGCTATCTGTGCAATTAACTTGCTATGAAAATTCTTTTTACACTATGTTTAATTTAAAACACAAAAAATATACAGTACAGGCCAAAAGTTTGGACAAACCTTCTTATTCAATGCGTTTTCTTTACTTTCATGACTATTTACATTGTAGATTCTGACTGAAGGCATCAAATCTATAAATGACCACATGTGGAATTATGTACTTAACAAAAAGTTAAGACTTAACACTTTTTTGTTAAGTACATAATTCCATGTGTTCATTCACAGTTTTGATGCCTTCAGTGAGAATCTACAACGTAAAAAGTCATGAAAATAAAGAAAACACATTGAATGAGAAGGTGTGTCCAAACCTTTGGCCTGTACTGTACATTATGTGCATTGTACATTATGTACAAACAATTTACCTTGCAGCTTGTGTCATGCTTGCTAATGCAGCACTGCTGTGTTGAGACATGAGTGACAATATCTGTCACCCCTACATGAAAAAAGAACTTTAATGAACACCTGTAGAGAAACCACCACAATTGTGTATTGATGCTTCTTTGCACAGGACTAGCGCAGGGACAAATGTGAGCATATGTCTGGCATGTGTTGAGTGTTGAACATATCAACCTGACGCCATAATCCAAGTATCTGAAGAAGGTCTATACAAGAAAACCATGGTATCAACCACCATTGCAATGTAAGTCCAGGCAGTGTTTATGAATACAGCAGATGTGACAATTCCGTTGTATATCTGAAAACAAAGCACATAGAAAACAAAGCACAGAGAATTACGTTAACTTTAGCACAATGAATCCTCAATCCTGTTTGAAAAGGGGAAGCGTGCATCAGTCAGAGGGTCAGGCATGACAGGAACACTCACATGCGGGCCTCTGTATTCCAATGGAGGAGATGGACTATCAAATGAGGTAGCAGTGTAAACAATCCAATTCCTGAAAAAGCAAACAACACCGATGTAAAAAAAAAAAAAAAAAAAAAAAAGCAAATCTGTAAGACCTTACACAGATATGATAGAACATTACCACAAGTAGAGCGCTTCCTGGTTGTTGCATGTATTCCAAACAAGCATAGCGTGCTGCTTGTAATACACTAAATTTACCTATCAGACAAAGGGGATATTTTAAAGATGATTGAACAAGATTTTATTCAAGTAAGACTGATTCTCTGAGTGATACTAACTGTGTTTGTGCCCATCTGTTTTGCTGGTTTTTGTGGTTCCAGTTGAGTTTCCCTGTCAGACAGAAGCCGTTGGATTGAATGAGAACTTTAAAAAAGAGAGAGAGAGAAGTATTGATTGACAAACATGAACTTTTAAAAGGGAATGCAGACTTAATTCAGCAACCATGTACAAAATACATTAATTACCAGATTTAGGACATTTATCATTTCGACATATCCATAAGACATTTAGTTATTCACATATATCTCTACGTATTACAACCTCTCAGCTGCATTGTTTATAATGCTTCCATGACCTAGACTCGGAAACTACACAATGAAATTATTTCGCCATCAGGTTATCCACCTCGCTAAGCAGTTTTGCTATTTTGAACAATCTGGAATAGACGTTAAATTTGACTTTATTTTAACTGACTTAATCTCTCTCAGTTGAAGTTCAAACCAACCTTAACTGGCCTTAGCAACAGTCACTTTAAAATAGTGATGGCAGTTTATTCAAGTTAGGAAATAATTCAGTTGGCAGGGAGAAGTAGCTCTATAAAGAAATTCGTTTCACCTTTGTAAATAGCTATTATAGCAAAGTTGTTATAGTTAGCCTCATGGATACAGCTAGCAGGTCAATGCTAGCGGACAGGTTTTCACCACAGAGACAAAGAAACGGACCTTAATACTGTCAATGGTAAATACCACCATTCGTACCATACCTGCCAGCCATAACGGGGCACAGTAATGCTGTGGACAGAAATATTACTGTAGCACAACTTAGTTGCATTGTTGAACGAGAGCAGTTAGCCGAGCAGCCTATTTGTTTTTGTAGGCTAGTCCCCATACATTTCGCGGGTATTTCAACGTTCCAAAAACTTTACTACCGGTTTTCTCGCCTTGGCTTTGTAGGAAGAAACACATCACCAAAGAGTAATTTTTTACACTTTCAACCACTGATTGATTTACATTTTTTCCTTTAAACTAATTACTGAACCTAAGCCTGTGCTTTGTGTAGGTCACCTCAATTAGACCTATGTTTTGTTTTTGTTTTTTTAATTACTGGGGCAAGTTATACTCCCAGGCTATAGCCTAGACTAGAGTACACTCAGCAGCGTCTAAGGCAGGGCACGTTTATTTGTATAGTTCATTTAATACAAAGCGTTTCATGTGCTTTACAAAAAAGAAAGCACAAGAACAATATGTAAAAGCATGAAAGAAAAAATAACTGTAAATGCTTAAAATGGTAAAAGTACAATATGCATAAGCTAAATAAAAGACAATAATTAAAGGTAACTGAATTGATTTCTAAAGAGACTGGCATTTACTAAAGCACTGTAGTTATGCCACTATCATAATGCAGATTAATAACACTGGGCTGCTGCATGTTATTCACAAATAAATGTAATATCAGACAGGCGAGGTTATCTTATATAAAGATATAAAAGTGGGCAGGTAAAGAAATGTTAGCAAAAAAAAATAAAAACCTTTCCCAAATTGGACACACGGTGGAGCAATTTACCATTTTGACAGATGGGCACAAACTCACAAGAACAAAACCCAACCCCCCAAGCACACACACACACAGACCTCTCATCTGCTTGTTGTGTGTCAGTAACCTCCTTTGTTGCTCCTAGCTCTCTGTATAAGGAACATGAGATCAGGGAAAATGTGTGAATGTTTATCTGTCTAAAAAACTACCCAATGTCCCTTGACTACAGTGCAATTTTCTCTTGAAGTATTCAAACGGAAAGTATTGGGACGATTTCCCCACTGACAAGAAAAACAAATAATAGCTATTTTCCCAGGTACGCACCCACATCGGTGCTTATCAAATCACATAGCAACAGCAAAGTCTATGGCAGAGCCACTGCAGGAACGTGAATTGTTTCATGTCGCCATGAATCGCTTATATAAATAATAATATAATTACATGTATATATATATATAATAATAATAATTACATGTACGTATGTATTATGCATGTATTGCATATTTGTGTATCACTAATGTACAGAAATGGTATGTGCGATAGGTTCATGCTCTCCAGTGTTACTGAAATTATGCCAGCAGGAAAGTTAGACAGCAGCTAACAGCTGTGTTCTGGCATGGGTCTGCACCACATGCGGCTTGGTTCAATTGGAGGAAGAAGTGTGACGAGTGTATTATTGGCAAGGAGGCCGACTTTCCCAGGAGGCAGCACAGCGGACGACTCCTGGACTCCAGGACTCCAGGAGGAAGGGGAACCCTCTATTGTTTTAACTGAGTCACCTTTTTCAATGGAGGTAAACAAAAAACGTGAACCCACAGAAAAAAAAACACATAAACACCAGGCCTGTGCTTGTGTCTTAACCCAAGCTGTTACATAAGCCAGAAGGAAACCCTTTCTGTTGCCATGGTGATGTGAGGTAGGGGCGATGTGACCAGTGTGGTTGAGGGCAGACAGAGAATGGGTGTCGGGGAGCTGGCGCGAGACATGCCAGAGAGAATCGGTGTTAGGGTTTTGAGGGAATGGGTTTTGGGAAGATGACTGGAGACAGAGTAGAGGGAATGGGTGTTAGGGTTTTGAGGGAATGGGTTTTGGGAAGATGACTGGAGACAGAGTAGAGGGAATGGGTGTTAGGGTTTTGAGGGAATGGGTTTTGGGAAGATGACTGGAGACAGAGTAGAGGGAATCGGTGTTAGGGTTTTGAGGGAATGGGTTTTGGGAAGATGACTGGAGACAGAGTAGAGGGAATGGGTGTTCTGGAGCTATAGTGGCAGAGGGAATGGATGTGAAAGGATGGTGAAATGGATGGATGTGATGAATGCATGTGAAATGGATGGTGAAAGTGCACCAACTATGGGATGCCATCCTGGTACCTGGACCACTGAGTGAAGCATAATGACACAATGACACAATTGCAGTCCAGTCTACCTACTAGAGAAGTTCAAGTTAACGTTCAAATTCATTTATGTAGCACATTACCGTACATTGTTTTTGTCAGTCAATAGAAACTGATGTATTTCTTCTGCCTTTTTTTCAATAACTTTTTCTTTTCCTCGGCCAGATGTCTCCACTGTTGTCTGTGAAAATCGATTTAAGTTCTTCTACACTTAGCACCCTGTCCGTGTGGTACTGACTGCATCAAATTGGCCACCTGTTTGCCAAGTCAGTAGAACTATTTCACATCATTATGATCTAAAGTCAAGTTATTCTGTCATAGGGCGATAGTAGAATATGTTTTTTGTTTAAACGTCCTGAGTAAGGTTTAAGGTTCTAGAATCCATCATGGTGCATCTACTGGAATCTGGCAAACATGTGGCAGTGATGCAGATGGCAAGAGAGGCATGAATAGATGACCCTCTTTCTAAGTCAGATTCCTTTTTCTTTCTGCCAAGTTATTCTTTTTTGTCTTGTCTTTTCATTTATTCTTTATTCTATGATTTATTCTTTTTTTCTTTCTTACTTTCGTACTATTTGGATCATTGTGTTACAATAGAAGTGAATGAAATGAAGATTATGAAAGTGATAATATGAAAAGACTATCTGACAGGATTTCTCAGGACTGTATGGCATGTCATCAGTTCATCGATCTTCATCTTCAAGCCGTTATTAAAACTGCCTTGCTTGGAGCATGCAGCAGGCGAGCTGGCTCACTCCTTATTCGACCATCAGCCTGTGCGCTCAAGGACAGGGAATCAGTGTGTCAGTGAATGCCAGTCTCAATGTCAGGCAGGGACGGACTGGTAATCTGTGAGTTCTGGAAAAGTCCAGAACGGCCGTCCAGTCTACGGCCGTAAATTGGTCTTTTTTTTTTTC
>CM059271.1:29084539-29099539 GCA_030347295.1 Setipinna tenuifilis
GAGGTGAAAGAGCAGGAGGAGGAGCTGCACTGTCCCACAGTGCTTTGCTTTAAATGCCAAGAGCTGAGCAGTGTACAGAGCCGTTTACAGAAAGGCTGAGGGGCTGAAAACAAAGTCGGGGTGTAAATCTAAGGTGGGCCCCCCCGGCTGGTTTATGTGGGGGCTCTGCAGGCACAGACGCAGATGGGGCTTTCACACTGAAACACACACCTCTCTCCAGCAGCAGTTTGGGGCTGGTGGATCAGTGGGGAAACTAGGGGGAATTTTGTGTTCATCTTGGGGAAACCACATGGATATTTTTAATCACGCTTGTTGCCACAGCAAAGTGGTTGCTCAGCAGTAGCAGTGTTGGATACTTTCATTTTCGCTTCGCCAAACTCTTTTCTTTCGCCTCATTCGCGATGTTTTGACCAGTGCTTGTCAACACTGGGAACAGGTTGTAAGGCAGTAGGCTACCGCACACTCTCATTTTCACTTTGCTACCCTCCTCTCTCTCGGCCGCGGAGTTCAGGAGTTATTTACTCCCCTATTGCTGCTGCTGTTGCGTCAGCAGTACCTGAGAACACAGCATACCTGCCAAACCTGCTCCAGCGCCAGCGTCGCCACACTCTCACCTGCGAGTCCGGGAACAGTGCGTCGCAATCTTTCCCTGCGTGTGTCAGGACTACTCAGAAGTTAATGTTCTATGGTGCTGTTCCAGGGCTGTTGACACAGCTGTCAGGGTAAACACACACACTGACACACACACACTCTCTCTCTCTCACACACACACACACACACACACACACACACACTCATTCAGGGTTCTGACGGGCCACTGTATGGCAGCCCACAGGATATGCTGCTCCAGTAGTCACTCAGGAGTCTGAGGTCTGGACTGGGTGACTGCACTGTGTGGTTCTGGACTGGGCGGTTTTGGACTGGGAGCTTTTGGACTGGGTGCTTCTGGACTAGGCAGTTTTCGACTGGTCGCTTCTTTGCTGGGTGCTTCTGGACTGTGTGAATCTGGACTGGGCGGTTCTGGACTGGGCGCTTTTGGACTGTGTGCTTGAGGACTCTGGTGGCTCTACACTCTGTGGCGACTCTGACTGGGCAGTTCTGAACTACATGCTTCTGGACTGAATGGTTCTGGTCGGCCTGTTGTGTGGCTCTGATCCGGTTTTAGATTGCTCACTAACAGAGCCAGCTAGACTCTAATCCAGTTTTACTGGATTACTGCATGCATCTGGAACCAGTGAGGGACCAGGTGTGTGTGTATTCTGATCCGTATTGACTTTGCTGGCTTGGACCAGCACCAGTGTGTGTGGGCATGCGCTGGTCCGAATGGACCTGTGGTCTGCTGAGGGGAGGTAGCTGTTGGGGACCGGAGGCATGGAGTCCGGACGTGTACAGGATGGCCACACCTGCGGCACCTGATGGACAGGTAAGGACCCGCTGGGCTCACCTGTCTCTGGGCTCACCTGTCTCTGGGCTCACCTGTCTCTGGGCTCACCTGTCTCTGGGCTCTGCCGTCTGTGTGCCTGCCAAAACCATCTGGCTGGCCTGGCTCAGACCCGTTCGGTTTTAGTCCTCCATTTTGCTGACTTGGTTGGTTTCCTCTGCAGTTTCCATTTACTGTGTGTGTGCGTGTGTGTGTGTGTGTGTGTGTGTGTGTGTGTGTTTGTTTATTTGCGTGTTTATTTGCGTGTGTGTTTGTGTGTTACATACCTTCCTCTTCAAGGTATTAACAATGAATTTGCCCATGGTTACATTACATGCAGTAATGACTGTAATAAGGAAGAACACACACAGTTTCTTTCTCTCTCTCCCTTGCTCTCCCTTTCTTTCTCTCTGCCCCACTCTTCCTTTTGCTCTCACTCCCCCTCTCTCTCTCCTCCTTCTCACTCACTCTCTGTCTTTCTCTTTCTGTCTGTGTGTGTTATATAGGACAGAAAGACAGTGGAGGGGAGCCCATACGTTATGTTGCGTAACAGATTCCCATTGAGCACACCCTGACTGCATACTGAGCGTCCCTGTGCCAGAGGCTCCTTTACATTGTTGTGTCTCACTGGCTCATTGGTCTGTGTTGTTTATGTGTGTTGTGTGTTGGTTGTTATGGAGCAGTGGACATTGACCCTGGATGGAGGGCAGTGCTCCAGGGGCTTATTCTGATAGGCGTATGACAGACTCATTCAGGGACTGTGACGCACGCTACCTTTGATTGCTTACCACTTCAGAGGGCAGTATACTGTAAACACTATAAATGTGAATGAATTTCCTCATATGTGTGCACTTTTGGGTGTTAAACTCTATGTATTTGTGTGTGTGTGTGTATGTATGTGTGTGTGTGTGTGTGTGTGTGTGTGTGTGTGTGTGTCGTTGGATGAATAAATAGACAAGACCTGTTGATTCACCTGTTGATTGAACCTAGCTGTGTGTGTGTGTGTGTGTGTGTGTGTGTGTGTGTGTGTGTGTGTGTGTGTGTGTGATTGTGTCTGTGTGGTGCAAGAGAGATTAGAATAATTCTCTTGTTGTCTCAGACACTGGTGTGAAACTTCCCACTTGTTGAAAACACACACAGTGTCTTAATCCTCGGAGGGGGGTTTTCTCTTGTCTGGCACAAACAATGAAGAAGATTTATAGGTGCAGCCATGGGTTTAGAAGGACGCGTAGAGCAGGCATTCAAAACATGTATTATCAGTTTAACATCAACAAAGAGAGAGAGAGAGAGAGAGAGAGAGAGAGAGAGAGGGAGAGAGAGAGGGAGAGAGAGAGAGAGAATGAAATGGATACATACAGTGAGAGAGAGAGAAAGTGGAAGGTTGGTGGAACTTCTTTTGATGTCAGTTTTACATCAACAAAGAGAGAGAAAGAGGGAGAGAGAGAAAAAGAGGAAGAGAGAAAGAGAGAGAGAGAGAATGAAATGGATACAAGAGACAGTGAGAGAGAGAAAGTGGAAGGTTGGTGGAACTTTTGATGTCCTAAGTGTTGTGATGGCTGTGGAGCTGCGTGTGGTGCTGTGTCTATTTCTGTGGCGAGTCTGATTTCCTGTTCGCAGTGTGGCACAGGGGAAGTCCAAACACAGCCTTGATGGCCTGATGTTTCCTGCCAACCCTCCTTCTCTGGCTGCCCAAGGGGGCACTCGAGGCACCAGGAACACAGATGGCACAAACACGAGATACTGATGCAGTGTGCTGTTTTACACAGGGAAGATACTGATGCAGTGTGCTGTTTTACACAGGGAAGAGACTGCAGAATTGACCTTAGATGGACACACATATAACACAAACACACTCCTGTCTTCAAAACACAAACATAAATGCAAACACCACACACACACACACATACACACACACACATACGCGCACACACACACACACACATACGCGCACACACACAGTGTATCTTACTTAAAGCCTACTCTGTGTGTGTGTGTGTCTATGTATGTGTGTATGTGTGGGTGTGTGTGATGGTGCTGTAAGAAAATCACCTCTGTATGATGGTGTCAACACTGGAGCTGTGTATGTGTGTGTGCAACACTGTTCTGGCTATTTCTAAGAACACATAACTGTGTGTGTGTGTGTGTGTGTGTGTGTGTGTGTGTGTGTGTGTGCAACACCCTGATGTGTTATCGCTTTTTGTGAGCGTACATTTCTGTGCATGTGTGTGTGTGTGTGCAACACTGTTCTGGCTATTTCTAAGAACACATTACTGTGTGTGTGTGTGTGTGTGTTTGGGGTGGGGGGGGGGGGTGTATGTATGCAACACCCTGATGTGTTCTGGCTATTTCTAAGCGCACATTAATATGTGTGTGTGTGTGTGTGTGTGTGTGTGTGTGTGTGATGTTTTAGCTGGTGGCGAGCGTGTATTTGAGGTGGCTGACTGCATAACCAGTTTCTGAGTTTATCTGTGTTGGTTTGTTGTTACACACACCTCAATCCGTCAAAACACCTGCAGATCAAAGCTATCTCATGACTCTCCTCCAGCTCAGCTGCGCTTGTTAGAATGTTTTTATCACACGCCTTCATCTCTTACGTAGAGGCAAATCTGGCCTTGGGCAAAATAAGGAATTTGCACTGCTCCTGTGTGCAGTTAGAGTCTGTATTTTAAGGTTATTCCAGTGTTATATGTGTGGAATAAAACTACCCTACTGTACGAATGTAATGGCAAAGGTGCACACATGGACAGAAAGAAAGGCGGGAGACAGTAGAGTACAAATAAGACATCTTGGCAGAAGGAGAAGAGGAATGACAGAGAAAGAGAGAAGCAGACACTGAAAGAAAAGAAACAAGACAAAGATGTATGGGGAGAGCGAGAGGGCTTGAGGGAGAGAGAGAGGGAGGGAGAGGGAGAGAGGGAGAGAGAGAGAGAGGGAGAGAGAGAGACAAAAAAGAGAAGGGGAGACAGAGAAAGAGAGAGGCAGACACTGAAAGAAAAGAAACAAGACAAAGATGTATGGGGAGAGCGAGAGGGCTTGAGGGAGAGAGAAAGGGAGGGAGAGAGAGAGGGAGAGAGAGAGACAAAAAAGAGAAGGGGAGACAGAGAAAGAGAGAAGCAGACACTGAAAGAAAATAAACAAGACAAAGATGTATGGGGAGAGCGAGAGGGCTTGAGGGAGAGAGAGAGGGAGGGAGAGAGAGAGAGGGAGAGAGAGAGAGACAAAAGAGAGAGAGAGGAAGAAAGAGAGGAAGAGAGAGAGACAAAAGAGAGAGAGGAGGAGGAGAGAAAGAAGGAGAGAGAGGGGAGGAGAGAGAGAAGGAGAGAGAGAGACAAAAAAGAGAGAGAGGAAGAAAGAGAGGAAGAGAGAGAGACAAAAGAGAGAGAGAGGAGGGGAGAGAAGGAGAGAGAGACAGAGCCGATAGAGCCAGGAGTGATAGTGAGTGTGGGAAAGAGGGGCAGGGCGTCCTCAGACAGTCGTAAAGCATGCTGGCAGCACTGAGAGCAGCAAGCCATTTTGTTCACAGGCCCTTAGCAAGCGGCTGACTAATGGAGGTGGTTACATGCGTGAATTACTGCAGCAGTAGAGGCAGAGGCATAGGCATAGAGAGATAGAGAGAAGCAGGCAGAGACAGACAGAGACAAAGGCATAGGTATAGGCAGAGGCAGAGGGGTAGGCAGAGACAGATGCAGGCAGAGACAGATAGAGACAAAGGCAGAGGCAGAGACATAGGTATAGGCAGAGTCATAGGCAGAGGCAGAGACTTAGACATAGGCAGATAAATATTCAGAGGCATAGAGAGAGGCAGAGGCAGAGACATAGGCAGAGGCAAAGGCAGAGGCAGAGGCTTAGACATAGGCAGATACATAGGCAGATACATAGTCAGAGGTATAGAGAGAGGCAAAGGCAGAGGTATAGGCATAGGCAGAGGCTTAGACATAGGCAGATACATAGGCAGATACATAGGCAGATACATAGTCAGAGGCATGGAGAGAGGCAGAGGTATAGGCATAGGCATAGGCATAAACCTGCCCCTCTCAGAGGTCATTCAGCAGAGGCTCCTGCCTAACTCCCACACCTGTGAGTGTGGAGAGTTACAGTAATCCATACATCAAAACACAAGAAAACGGTAAATCTTTAAGAAAAAATCTCTGAGTTTCTCCCTCATCTTACCTTTACAGACATTAATCTGCAAATATTTAGTGCAGGAGTCGTTGTGTGGTGTTGTAGTCACGCAAACATTTTGACAGGAACAAAAGGTCAGAATTCAGTTTGCTGATCACTGGATGGTGTACTGTGCTGTGTACGTGTGTGCGCAACTATCTGTCTGTCTGTCTGTCTGTGTTTGTATGTCTATGTGTCAGTGAAATGTGCTTGTGCTTGTATGGTGTTGTGCTTTTATGGCAGTGTGTGTGTATCTGTGTCAGTGTGTGTGTGTGTATCTGTGTGTGTGTGTGTGTGTGTGTCTGTCTGTGTCTGTGTCTGTGTATTTGTGTCAATATGTGTGTGTGTGTGTGTGTGTGTGTGTGTGTGTGTGTGTGTGTGTGTGTGTGTACATGGGTGTCCTTGGGGACAGAGTGTTCCCTCTGGAGAGTGTCTCCCTGTTGGCCTCAGCTTGTTCCAGCCCCAGTTTCGCTCTTCTCATTAGCATAGCCATCGATCTGAGCATGCTCACGGCAGGCACGATGCAATTAAGCAAAGCCTGGCTAAGCCCACCCCCTTTGCTCACACATCACGCCCCGCCGAACCCCACTGAACCCCACTGAACCCCACTGTCAGCGCTGGGCTTTGATTCCTTCCTTTGATTCTCTCCTCTCCTCTCCACTGGGTGCTGTCAAGGAATGCAGGTAGTCTGGGCTATGAGACAATTATTTACTGATATGACTCATCTCTCTCTCTCTCTCTCTCACACACACACACACACACAAACACACACACAGACACACATACACACACTCTCTCTCTCTCTCTCTCTCTCTCTCCCACACACACACACACACACACACACACAAACACACAGGTCTATCACACTATGGTATTGACCTATTATAAACCTTATTGCTCAGTACATGCACAGCAGAAGTTTATGCTCACTCTGCCATGGATGAAGATAGTTAGTTAGGTGGTGTTAGCTCTCCATCTGTCTCTTACTTTGTTAGCCCAGGATGGAGCCTATAGTTAGTTAGATGGTTAGCCCCCATTCTGTCATATAGTTGGTTAACCTTGGATGGTGCTTATAGTTAGTTAGCTGGTTAGCTCTTCATCTCTCTTCAGGCTGCATTGCAGAATAACAAAGATGATGCAATGTTGACTGTGAGTTATGAAAGCCTTTGATTTGGGCCAAGCAATGCAATAGTTTCCCCAACGGGAGATTTTGGTCTTTGGGGGTTTCATTACCACTGTAGTGTGGAAGTGTGGAGTTGCTGTGGGTCATAAGAACACAGATTAACACTTCAACAACAGTTCACTTCACACACTTAACAATTAACAATTAACACTTCATTTAACTGGGCATCCTCAGATGCAAGTTAAGAGCACTGAGACATAGTAAACATCTCTGATGTTGAGGAAGAACACTGTAGTTTCTGGTTTGTACATTTTAATGCAGAAGTCTAACATTTAAGGTCACATCTAACATCAAACGTCAAAGTCAGCTTTATTGTCAAAAGCCATATGTACAGGTTGTACACAGGATTTGAAATTGCAGCGCTCCCTAGGTCCACAGTGAACATTAAACATCCTATAAACATGACAACAAAAACATAACAATAACAAAACATAACAATATAAACATATCAAAAAGCACAGGCTTGCATGACTAGAGTGTAAGGCAGTAGAGAGGCTTGTTTTCGTGGTAGGAGTAGGCTACTTATGAATGCCCATATTGTGCCCAGTTTCTCAGCCAACTTTCTCCCACCACTGCTCCATGCAGCTGTTAGGGTTCTACCCCGACATCACACTTAATCTATGTGCTCAGAATGTCACTCAGGGAGTTTGCGGCTGTTGTGAGAAACAGCTGCTGTTATTTCTCAGGGCCTCCGACGGAGATTCGTGCCCTATGCTTGTGCCAAAGCGTCACCTGCTGTTTAACCCTTGTGTGTGTTCATATTTTGTCACTGAGCCAATGCCCATGGATCTAGCGGTATTGCTGTATTATTGGGCATTTCTATTTCGGCCACTGGGTGGCAGCAACACGCTAGGAAAGCATGAGAACGGAATTCCTCCAGACTTTGCAAATAGCCTTTGTCAATCGTTCAGAATAAAACGTGTTTTTCCAATAAAATACATTTTCCAATTATAAATCAACGTTCAGGAATAATTTACGATGAACGATATATTCAATTTAAATAGGCTATTTACCCGAAGCTGCTTAGGGGAGACAGACAGTGTGAATGAATCAGTGACAGATCAATTGTGGATAAGAAAGACTACGGGGGTAGATGACCTTTTATGAAATAAAGACCAATTGAGTTCTTATATAGCATGGCATTTTCAAATGTCACTTTATTTGATTACAGGGAAAAAGCACTAAAGATGTGCTCTAAGCTATGTCCAACCTAGCCCTAGCACTGAAGTCATCTGTTTCAATAAATTCCTTCTGATCACTTCAGGCTTGCAATGGCCTACACAAAATAATTTCATTGAAATGGCCCTCCGTGGAACAGATTTATGAATCAGTTTGGCCGGGCTACAGCACAGCCTTTGACTTTTAGGGTTTCCCATTTAAGAATCTTTTGGTTTACGTAAGTTTTGAAAAAAAAAAAAAAAGTTTGGAAGGAGATGTAGCTATTTGGCTTCACCGCAACACATTCCTCTGTGATGGGTTTTTGATTACGTTGCCATGTACGTGACATCATCATCAGTTCCTCCCCTGGGACGCTACGTAGTGGATAAACTCAACTGGGCGGAGTATTCACGGGCTTTCCCCGACTTACCTACTCAACTTCACTCACTGTGACAGAAGCACAAACACAGATCCGCTTAGAAGCGCGAGGAGAGCAGTGACAGTCCGAGAGTGATACGAAAACATGATGGACAGGAGTACTCACTAGGATCTGGAAGTTAACCGTTGTGTGTGCGAACTTTCTAGCTTGTTAGGTCTGTGTTAGTAACCGAAACTAAGCCCTATGGTGTACATGATGGGGATGCAACCAGAGGGTCCTCGCGCTCGGCGGCGCTCCTCGGTAGATGAGTTGTTTGACGCGGGCGCGTGGAGGATCCGGAGTATTTGGGATGGGGTGAAGCTCGAGATTGCGTCAGCGGAGGAGAACCCCGTGGTCCTGAACAGTTTTACCCATTTGGACCCCGACTTCCCCGCTCTCGAGGTAAGAAACCCGAAACTGCTTCAGATACCGCTGATCCCGTGGAGAGATTGTTTTGAATGGGCAATATGACACTACAACAACAGATAACGATTTAGGCCTCGCTGTTGAACTGCTACACCTTATGTTTACCAGTTGTTAAGTGGTCTATTGCAGGACATTGGTGGAGTTTCTTAATAATGTGTTGACATGCTCCATTCTGCCTTGTAGCTTGTATTGTATTCTGTGTAATGACAACAGAATAACGCCCTTATGTGTTTGTTTTGGTCAAAGTCTGGTGTTATCACACTGTACACATGGGCTTGCCACATCATCATTAAGAGCATTAAGAGTTCATGGCCTCATGGCTGGCCACACACTAGGTGATTAGGGCCTTCTGACAACACATCTTCTGGAAGATTCACACTACTCCTGTGAATGCTGTGTAAGACCTGGCTATATGGGTATCACGTATTCAGACCTGCCTGACCTGAGAGTAGCATTATGGGCAATCAGAGTTTCCTGCTGGGCTGTGTGGCAGCTTTGGGCTGGCAGTGTAGGTGGCAGAGTAGTGGGAGGAGAGGAGAGGAGAGGAGAGTTTCTCCCCTGCAGTATCTGCTGTGATGTTCCCACTAGCGCTCGCCAACTTTCCCCTCCATAAACCCGGAGAAGGAAAAAAAACACAGCCTGCACCCTCCGGGCTCTGGAAACCAAATAATCACGCTCACCAGGCTCACCAAACTCACAGTCCAAGCTGCTGTTTGCTGCCTCAAAAAACATAACTCAGAAAAATAGGAAAAATGCAGCATTTTTATCCTCTGCTGCAGCAGTCACTGTGAGCGGCATTATTCGATCCACCAGGAGGGCTATGAGACAGCACATACTGTTCTTAGCGGGCAATTACTAAATGGACAATTAATCAAATTTTCTGTGCTTTACATAAGACCACTTTGGGAGATCGGGCAAGGGCAGGAAGGCAGGCACCAAAGACTCATAGACAGACTCCACATTTACTTGAATGTTTTCATGCTTTTGTTGTTTTATTTTCCTGTTGATACCCACGTAGATGACCCATCCAATCAGCCGTCAGTATGCCGTAACCATGGCACTTGTGGGGGCTTAACCTCCTCCCTGCCTAACTAACAGTGGTCACATGCCAGCTGAGATTGTTCATTATGGGTCAGCACATTTGAAAAAGTGGCAAACTCACTTAACAAGCCAGCACCTGTGACCCAGTTTACTGTTGGCATGCCAACACACACACACAGGCACACACACATACACACACACAGGCACACACACACACAAGACAGATGGAGTGGCACATATGACGAGGAGCGCTTTGGAAAATAAACGCTGGCATCTCCATGCGAATCCCGCTGTGGTTGAAGCCTGTGAGGCTCCCTGTGTGTCTGTCGTCAGAAGCTCCCTCTCTCTCCTCTCCTCTCCTCTCCTCTCCTCTCTGTCCTCTCCTCTCCTCTCTCCTGTGCTGTCCTGCGCTGGCCACGTCTAATCCGCTCTCATAACACAATTAGCTCACAGCTAATCCTGCCCCCACAGCACAGACACACACACACATACACACACACACACACATACACACACACACACACACCCGCACACACACACACACACATACTCACACACACACACGCACACATACACACAGTTGGGCCAGCTATTCTTAACCCTGGGCAGGTCGGGCTAACAGCTAAGTGTGTGTGCACCTCACAGGGCAGGGAGGAGGGCAGAGCAGGGTGGGGGGGGGGGGGGGGGGTAGGGGCGGTAGAGGAGAGGGGGTAGAGGAGGGGGGTAGAGGGGGTAGGGGGGGTAGAGGAGAGGGGGTAGAGGGGGTAGGGGGGGGGGGAGAGGAGGGGGGTAGGGAGGGGTAGAGGAGAGGGGGTAGAGGGGGTAGAGGGGGTAGGGGGGGGGGGTAGAGGAGGGGGGTAGGGAGGGGTAGAGGAGAGGGGGTAGAGGGGGTAGAGGCTGCCTGTAAACTGATTACTCACTGACAGGCTGAAGTGTATGCAGTGCCTGAGCCCCTCTCAGTCTTATCCTATTCATTTGTGCTTAAGAGGGCATGCCATCCATCCCCTCTCCTCTCCTCTCAGCGGGAGAACACTTGCCCCTTTCATGAATCTCGTCCAGCTCCTGCTGTGCTGTGCTGTGCTGTGCTGTGCTGTGCTGTGCTGTGCTGCGCTGTGCTGCGCTGTGCTGTGCTGTGCTGTGCTGTGCTGTGCTGTGCTGTGGTGCTCAGGGAAGCTGGGCCATAAATGAGCCTTAATGAAGCCAGCGCTGCTGATGCTGCTGCTGCTGCTGGGAGAGTGTTACCGTGGGTTACACTGGTACTGCTGCTGTGAGAGAATGAGGGCTGGATCCCAGGGTGCTGATGAAATCCCTCCCTAGGGTAGTTCAGTGCCCAGAGCAGCGCAGCAGTTAGCTGAGCAAAGAGACAGCAGACAGCTTATGGAAAGTGTCCCCCCCCCCCTAGAAACAGCCTATGAGGACCCTAATGAATCCTAGAAGAGGTGCCCCCACACCCCCACCCCCACCCCCCTCTCATTCCTGGCTCGGCCCCAGCACCTCCACATTGCAACTCCAAGACTAGGACAAGTGGAGGACAGTGCAGTGGAATGGACACTCGCCTCTCTCTGCAGCAGATGCTGAGGCTGGTCATGTCCCTGAAAGAAAGTCATTTTGGGCCCCCACCCCAACCATATCACAGTCTTCTGTGGGCCCCTGTGAAGCTCTGGGCCCCATGAGTTGTCCTGAATTGTCCTGATCTACCCCCCCCCCCCTTTAGAGGCATCCCTGGTCCTGTCACATCTAAGTCCTCAGGCTCTGTCACCAACCACACCCTATTGCCCATAACCTGAGGCTCTGTCCCCATCCCAGCCAGCCACACCCTAGTGCTCTTAGCCTGAGTGCTTCTTCATAAGTGTGCCTCCAGAACATAGCTCAGAGTGGCCATTAGCCTCTCATGGCCCCTAATCCACACACCGAACAACACTAATAACGTCCCAACCAGCACAGGCCCACTCTGTCCGCACAATAACAAGCCAGGGGAGTTTTGGGCTCTTACGCAACAACACTGCACATTACATAAAAGGGCCAAAGGAGACCTTAGCCCTCCAGCAGTGGAGTTTTTGAACACTCGAGAGGAAGATCTGGACTAGAGCGATGGATGATTCTAGAATCCGACATTCTAACAGCCCCAGTGTTCTTTAGAATGTTCTCCAACTCTCCAGCTCTCCAGCATTCCTGTCACAGTGACACCAGCCCAAACATGGTCAAAGGGCAACACACTGTAGAAGTTTCATTTGTAATTTAACCTATTAATATAAAACCAGGCCCTCAAAATAAATATCTGAATGAATGAATGGATGGATGGATGAATGAAGGAATGAATGAATATATGGATGAATTAATGAATTAATTAATATATGCATGAATGAATGGATGGATGGATGGATGGATGGATAGATGAATGAATAAATGGATGGGTAGTGTGGACATAGCCAAACACTGAGGGCCACTCACAACACTGAGCTGCTTTCAGAGCCCTCCATCTTTTGTCCTGTGTTTGTCAAAACTGTTTAGGAATGACTTAAGCTGGCTGAAGAGGCTTTTGTGAGCGGAGCCCTCAGCATAAACCCAGGGGTGTGTGTGTGTGTGTTTGTGTGTGTGTGTGTGTGTGTGTCGGTCCGGGTCAGGTCGGTCCGCAGTAATGAGCGATCAGGGCGGGCTTGTACATGGGCAGGCACAGAGGGGCTTTTGTTTGGGTGATTCAGCAGGAGCAGGGAACAAAGAGCGAACGAGCAAAAGGAGGGAGCGAGAGGATAGAGGGAAGGGAGGATAAGAGGAGAAAGAAGGGTGGAAGAGTGGAGTGGTGGGGGTGGGGGTGGGGGTGAGGGGAGGCACACAGTAGGCAGAGAAATAGGATGGATGGGGGGGCTAGTAAAAGTGTCATTGCTAGTTATGATTAACACACCGTGTTTCCAGAACATGGCCGAATCTGGGCTCTGGCTGTGGATAGCACTATGAATACAAATAACCCAGTCAGTGCAGCTTTGCAATATAGCAGCATATGGGCTTTGAATGGGATGGGAATACGATCACGCCTATGGGAATGACTACAACAGTGAATATTAGTAAGACAAGAATGTAGAATGTAGAAGAATGTAGCTGTAGAATATGGTAGAATATGGTAGAATATGGGCCGTGGCTATTACTGTGGATGTAATAAACTATCCTAGAAAGTGACAGAATATGCGCTATTGAGATTAATATGGGCTATGAATATATATGAGTATATGAATGTGATTAACATACTGCCCTGCAGTGGATATGGCAGAATATACCATAATGTACATCACATAGCCCTTCAGAATCACTGTGTATATCCCCAGCTCCAAACGTTTTCAGTTATTTGTTAGTTCCCTGGTTGGCGTTTACTGTTCTTTGCGTTTCAGTATGTGGACTGTAGAGTTTGTTTTGCCCCCTGTCAGAGAGCACTCCTGTTGTCTGGTCACCTGTGGCCGGTTAAGGGGTGGTTAGATCGCAGTGGAAATGTTTATTTTCTCCCCAAATCACAGCTTAGTGGGCTGAATGAGAGAAGCAGACTGCTGTGTGCAATTTCTCCAGATTGCAGACTGGAAAAGTGTGTGTTTGCATGTGTGGAGTGTGTGTATGCGCCTAGCATAAGTGTGTGTGCAGTTTCTGTTTGTGTTCATTTCAGTGTATGTGTGTGTGAGGGGTTTATGTGTGCATTAGTGTAAGTGTGTTTATGTGTGTGTGTGTGTGTTGGAGGGGTTATGTATATGATGTTATGTAAGTCTGTATGCATGAGTGTGTATATAAAGTCTTACATAGAGTAAACCTCAACCCTAGCCTGTTATTTGATAATGTGTGTGTGTATGTTGGGGGGGTCGTGTACTGAATGGGGAGAAGCCTCTTAAATAGATCTGTCTTCTACCTCAGCCTCTGTCTTCAGCGAATGAACCCCTACCCAGCCTCATTTAGAGTGAATGTCTACTGCAAGCCTCCTCCATATACCAAAGGCTAACCCCAGCCTCTAACATAGACCAGAGTCCAATCACAGCCTCTAACATAGACCAGAGTCCAACTCCAGCCTCTAACATAGACTAAAGGCCTACTACAGCCTCTTCCATAGACCAAATGGTAACTCCAGCCTCTTCCATAGCCTCCATGACCGGGGGAAGAGGCATCTCTGTGTCTGGCCAGGTCTGTTATCGGCTCCACAATGCCGCCATCGCTCGACGTACTTCCTCAGGAAGCAGCGCTTAACAGCTAAACAATGACTTCACTTTTCTCCCCGTTTAAACATTTGGCTGGTTAGTTAGTAATTAGCCAGCAATGTGCAGTTTACTCAGTGTTCCTGGGCATCTCCCCACATTAGCTTGATTGTATTGTACAAACACCAAACACACTTGCTATAATACACACACACACACACACACACACACACACACACACACACACACACACGTACACACACACACGTGTACGTATATGTGAAATGTCTTACCAAGGGTCTTGTGCGTAATAATAGATATTATGTTTTGTGTTTAGGATGCATCTGTGTAGGAAGTGAGCAGGAGCTCCTTGTGTGAGGGAGTTTTTAGAGGCATTGTGAGACAGGGGCTTTGTGTGTGTGTGTGTGTGTGTGTGTGTGTGTGTGTGTATGTGTGTGTGTGTGTGTGTGTGTGTGTGTCTATGTGTGTGTGTGACAGGACCTTTGTGTGTGAGGGAGTTTTTGGGGGCATTGTGAGACAAAAGCTGTGTGTGTGTGTGTGTGTGTGTGTGTGTGTGTGTGTGTGTGTGAGTGTGACAGGAGCTCCGTACTGTATGTGTGAGGGAGTTTCTAGAGGCATTGTGTGATAGAGGAAGCCGGACGGCTAAACTGGGCAGCCTGACTATTGACTTGGAGCACTCAGCCTCTTTATCAGTCTCTCCTAAGACACTCTCTTACTCTCTCACTCTCTCACTCAGGCCTTTCCCCCTGCCCCGCACATATGCTTCCTAAGACACTCACACTCTCACTCTCTCTCAGGAGTTTCCCCCTGCCCCGTACATATGCTTCCTAAGACACTCTCTCACTCTCTCAGGAGTTTCCCTCTGCCCCACACATATACTTCCTGCATGCACATCTGCAGAAGGCTGCGGTGGTGACAACGCTTTTAGCAGACCCCAGACCCCCGCTGCGTCTTGTCCGGGGTGTTATTGTTGTTGGCTGGTTTATAATAATAATAATAATAATAA
>CM059271.1:29104539-29129539 GCA_030347295.1 Setipinna tenuifilis
ACACACACACACACACACACACACACACATACATACAAACACTCACACACACACATACATACACACACACACACACGCACACACACACACACACACACACATACACACAGCTCTCATCTTAGCTTTCCCCCTGGGATAACACCAACACCATTTACCTCAACATGTTTTTAGATTAGAGGTCAAGTACCTTTCAAAAGAGATTTCCCTTTTCCTTGGAAACCTTGGACATATTTATAACACGTTAGAAAACAGCGTACAACATTTATAGTATTTACATAACAAGGCCAGGAAGACGCATGTAGTGGTAGTGGCTGTTTGCCACCATTGTCCAGGCTTCCTGCTGGAGCCGCATGTCCTTGCTGCGCTGGTGATGGATGCAGTGGACGCATGTAATGGACGCATGTAATGCAGCTCTGGGTGCGTTTGTAAACTGCCACTCTGAGCACTCGAAGCCCACTCTGGAAATAAACATAAAAGCCCACATTTACCTTCAGGGCTATTTGACTTAGGTCCACTTATGTAATAAAAAAAATATATATATGTTTGTTTATTCTAAGGGAGATGGACTGCTCAGGCTTTTTTTCAAACTGCGGAGCTTAACTCCATGTTCAGAGTGGAAGATTGAATTTACGAACGCACCCTGCTGTGTCTCACTGCACTATTAGAGTGACAGGCATTAGTGTTGCCTCTCAGAAAACTTCACTGCTTACTGAAGGTTGACCATTGTTAAGCTGAGTCGGGTAGGCAAAACTGACAAATGAATAAGGGTCTGTGTTATTGTCCCTATGTCCCAAAACCTCCTACTACACTGCAATTCGTACACAGGGTCTGGCTGTGCTGTATTCAGAAACATTTGCTTCCTGGAGGTGTAGACTCTGCTGAAGTTTAATCTGTCGGTGCCTGTGTCCCCAAACCAGGAGCTGTTTAAGAGGGTGGTGCCGTACCACTGCCTGGGGGGCATCTGGTCCCAGCGGGACAAGAAGGGCAAGGAGCACCTGGCCCCCAGCATCCGCGCCACCGTGGCCCAGTTCAACAGCGTGGCCAACTGTGTCATCGCCACCTGCCTCAGCCAGCGCGGGCTCAAGCCCAGCCACAGGGCCCGGCTACTCGAGCGCTGGATAGAGGTGGCCAGGGTGAGTTGGCCTGCACACACACACATGCACACACACGTGCACACGAATGTACACACGTGCACACACGCGTGTGCACACACACAGGCACACACACACACATATGTGCACACACACACACATACACACACACACACACACACACACACATCTTACACTCACACACTCCAGAGAGTCAGTTCAGTGCATTGTGATTGAATCGAGTTCAATTCTGTTCAGTTCAATTCTCCAAAATGGAATTGTATGCAAAAGGATATTGCACTGGGACTTGAATAGTAAGTTGAACTGAACTGGTAGAGTCAGTCTAGCTTTGTCTGTTGTAGTGCATGGCATTTCTGGTGCATGCTCTGACTTCGGTCTTTGTGTTATAGCATGTTTAACAACAATGTATTGTCCAAGAGTGAGCCTAAAGCTCTGTGTTTTTGCTGTTTGTTTGTGTGTTCAGGAGTGTCGCATTCTGAAGAACTTCTCATCTTTGAGGGCGATCTTGTCAGCACTGCAGTGTAACTCTCTTCACCGACTCAAGCGCACCTGGGACGAAGTGTCCAGGTACGATCAAAACAAGACGAATGTCATGAACAGTAGCAAATTTCACACACACAACTTTGTATGCTTTATATAACGACATACAAGCGGAATGAATTAAAAAGTTAAAGATGAAGAGGTAAAAAATACCATCTGATACAATGTAGAAGTAAATAGGACAGTAAGTGTCGAGAGGAATAATTGTCTTTTAGTGGCACTGTCGTACGCCTCAATGCCAGGCCCTGTGTGCTTAGTGTGATACTGAAACCAGTGAGTAATCTGACTGACTGACCTACATAAGAGCAGGCCTGGTGCAGAAGATCACCGTGCTCAGGTGACATAGAGCACAGCACAGTAAGATGGCCGTATGATAGGGGGGCTTCACTGCTCAGCAGACTCCTAACAGGGTGTCGTTTTTCCCAATCAGGGAGAACATCCGCACCTTCCTGGAACTCTCCGAGATCTTCTCCGATGACAACAACCACTCTGTGAGTCGCGAGCTGCTGGTCAAGGTGGGCGTCTCAAATGATGAACTTTGAACTTTGAACTTTCTAGAATATTCAGTGTCATGTGTCTGTTTGTCATAATCAATTTGTTTGGGAGATGCTATGAGGTGATGTTTGTCTAAAGAGTTGAAAAAACAGCTAAAGCAAAGGTCTGTGGTAAACATATTTTTGAAAAAATAAATTAGTCTGGGTACTGAAGTGTTTTTGTGTTGTGTTACATAACATGTTATCAGTTGAGAAAGGCAACAGGAGTGCTGCAAGCCCCTAAGAAACCGTTGCTAAGTCAACAGTCAGGAAGTGGTTTGTCACACGAGGTCCATGTGCTGTGAGCGCTGCGGACAGGACAGCTCTTCTCTCTTCCGCCTCTATCTCCCCATCGCTCACCACAGCCAGCTTTCACATGTTATGCATTCGTCCGCTGTCTCCATGGCGACGCAAACCACATTCGAAATTCAAAATTCAAATGACAAAGCAGCCGTTGCATGCACGTTGAGGACACAGTCATCGTGTGCGTGTGTGAGTGTGTGTGTGTGTGTGTGTGTGTGTGTGATGTCCTGGGCTTGGTGTGTGTGTTGGCCACACAGATGCTACGTGTGCACTGAACACACAGTCATCAGCTGTGTGATGTGCCAACAACAGTGTAGTCATCATGTGTTTGGTGTTTACAGTAGCCATGATATGTTTGATGTTTACAGTTAAAACAGCCATCATGTATTTATAGTGTGCAGTGACAATATAGTCATTATGCGTTTTACGCTTGCATTAACAATATAGCCATACTGTGTTTGTGTTTGATGCACACAGTGAGAACACAGCTGTTAGGCGTGCCAGTGTTTTGTAGTAAAGTTCATTACAGTTAATTTCAGTGCTGGTCATGACGCACCAGCAGAAGGTGAGATCACCTGCTATGTTGAAATGAGTTACATGCGATGACATGGACGCTTCTATTTATCTATCAACTTGTGTGCTCCCTCCCTCCATCTATCTATCTATCTATCTATCTATCTATCTATCTATCTATCTATCTATCTATCTATCTATCTATCTATCTATCTATCTATCTATCTATCTATCTATCTATTTATCTAAGTCTCCTTGTGTGCTCCCTCCTGATGTGCACCGTAGGCTGCTCCTAACTGCTATGCCGTTGTTTACTCGTTGTTTGTGTCCTGCTTTTGTAACTGGCTTTGGATAAAAGCGTCTGCTAAATGTAATGTAATGTAACGTGATGACCTGAGAGTAAACCAGAACAGCTTCACCTGAACCAACACACACACAAACACACACACACGCATGCACACACACACACGCACCTGAGAGTAAACCAGAACAGCTTCGCCTGAACCAACACACACACACACACGCATGCACACACACACACGCACACACACCGCCCATCTCACAGTCACTCCGCTGCTCTCGAGGAGTTTCCTAGGAGATGCTGCAGCATAACAACACAGCCATTAGTAAAGCCCTCGTTCCACAGCTCCGTGTCAGATAAGAGTTTCACTGCGTTAGCTGCTATGGCCAATGCTGCGTAATGTGTAGTCATAATGGCCATGTGTTTCTGTGTGTTACCACTCTTATCAGTCAGTGGGGCCTCAACCTCTGTTAGAGCTGTGGAGCAATGGCTGGGGTTAGTGTGAAGGCTGTGTATGTGTGTGTGTGTGTTTGTGTGTGTGTTTAGAGTGAGTGCAAAGGGTGTGTGTGTGTGTGTGTAGGGATAGTGTGAAAACTGTGTGTATGTTTGTGTGTGTGTGTCTGTGTATGTGTAGGGTTAGTAAGAAGGGTGAGAGCCTCGAGCACTCAGAACATGACGCAGGAATGCTGCTGGTATGCGGACATGGGTCCTTGACTAATCTCCTGTGTGCGTCTGGTATGTGCGTGTGTGTGTGTGTGTGTGTGTGTGTGTGTGTGTGTGTGTGTGTGTGTGTGTGTGTGTGTGTGTGCGGACATGGGCTCTTCACTAATCTCCCTGTGTTTCTGATATGTGTATGAGAAGCATCAGGGCAGGTGGGGCTCGCAAAGGGCTCACACACACACACACACACACACAACAACACACTGGGCGCCATGGCAACGGGAGAGGGATTCCCTGGTGAGGTCATAATCAGGGTGTGGTGCGTGAAAAGGGGGGGAAGCCATGTTGTACCGTACCAGTGAACAGTCCCACCCCCCCATGTTGGTGAGGTCATAACCAGGGTGCGGTGCGTGATAGAGGGGCATGCTACAGGGTTTCCCATTCCCTGACCCAGGGGCTCCTATCTGCTAGAGCCCAGCACTCCTGTCAGCTCAGGGGAAGCCTGCAATACCGAGCGTCCTCTTAAATCTCTCCTGTGTGTTTGTGTGTGTTCGCAGGAGGGGACATCCAAATTTGCCACTCTGGAGATCAACCACAAGAGGGCGCAGAGGAGGCATCAGCAGCAGAGAGAGCTGGTGAGTGTGCAGCTGTACAGCTGTAGGTGCCACAGCACCACCTTGTGGCCAGAGTGAAGAACGATGTTTTCTTTGTCTGGGCGTTATCGTTTTACACCAGAAACGCAGTGCCAGTCACGTTCTTGTCACGTCGTGTATCAGTGTAATCCATCAAGACCACTGCTGTGTCACCATTTACCCAATAATGTGTGGTGTATTCATACAAATAAAGTGGCAAAAGTGGCGTTTTTCTCTATAAACTTTGTAACCATAACAATGTGTGTTGTTCTATGGCAGGGGGTCATGCAGGGAACCATCCCCTACCTGGGCACCTTCCTGACGGATCTGGTGATGATGGACACTGCCATGAAGGACCATGTGGAGGTGAGTCCGTCACAGACACTACAAAGTAAACACTTATGAACACTTATAACCAGTGGCTGAGTTGGCCTTTTGTAAGGAGGTGGAGCCCTTCTTTACTTACAGTGGTCAATATCTCCAGAGGTGTAAATCCCAGGTTCAGAAAGTAAAAGTCCTGCCACGTTTTCCTTTAAACACAGGTGACTTTACTGAGTAGCTGATCTACCTGTCTTGAGTGCTCATTATTATCAGCTGAGTCAGAGCTGGTTGGATCAAATTTGTGGCAGGATTTTTACTTTCTGAACCCGGGATTGACACCTCTGAATATCTCCTCTACTGTACTCAGCGTGAGGTGGGGAGGCGGAGCTGAGCTCCGGAGGGCTCCAGCCCAATTTAAACTGCTCATAATCAGTATGTGACAGTATGACACAGTGTACTACCTAATACTGTATGTGTATGAGGGGAATAAAGAGCATATATGACCCGTTAAAACCGCTTCACCTAATCAGCCTCTTATCTCTGTTTCAGGGTGGACTGATCAACTTTGAGAAGCGCAGGAAGGTGAGTCTTACTGCGTGAATTTCTATGAAATCATTTATGTATTTATTTGTGTGTATGTGTGTGTGTATGTGTGTGTGTGTGTGTGTGTGTGTGTGTGTGTGTGTGTGTGTGTGTGTGTGTGCACGCGAGTTTGTGAGCGGTACTGTACTGTACTGTATGTATGTATGTATGTATGCATGTATGTGTGTGTCTAAAAGGTCTGTTGTCTCAGTGGGAGCTGCTGTGTTCGATTCTAACATGGCTGCCGTGTGTGTGTGTGTTGCAGGAGTTTGAGGTGATTGCTCAGATCAAGCTGCTGCAACTGGCCTGTAACAACTACAGCTTCAGGCGAGACATGCGCTTCAGAGAATGGTTCAGCAGCGTGGAGAAACTCACCGATGCGGAGAGGTAAGGACTGGAGAGAATAAGTGTGAAACGGGGAGAAATAGACAGAGAATGAGACAGTGAAGGGGAAGAGAGATTAAAAAGGGAGCTGATAGATGGATGTGCTAAAAACAGAGAAAGGTAGATGAGAGGGAAGGCAAGAAAAACACAGAGATAGAGAGAAAAAGTAAGAGGGGTACAGACTGGAAACATATAGAGAGGGAGGGAGGGAAAGAGAGAGAGCGAGAGGGGTAAGGAAGACAAAAGAAAGAAAACCATTACTTGGTTGTGTCGTGGTAGTTTTTCTAATCTAATGTATGTGTGTGTGTGTGTGTGTGTGTGTGTGTGTGTGTGTTCCCCACAGCTACACGCTGTCGTGTGAGATCGAGCCTCTCTCCGAGTCGGCCTTCAGCACCCTGAAAGGCAGGAAGTCCAACGCCGTCACCAAGCGCATGAGCGAGTGAGTACCCAGAGCCGGTCATTTTCAGAATTCTAATTTTAGATAATTCATCATTTTCAGAATTCTAATTGTGGTTGTCTTGGTCGATACATTACCTTCTTAATGTCTGATAATATATTCCTGTATAAAAATTATGATTAAAACAAGCACTTGGATGCGTTTCGGCTAGAAGCCTTAGTATTTATTAAGTTCTACATTTTATTTAGCCCTTGACCAAAGAGCACCATCTAACAGCAAAGTTAGATTCTCCAGGCAGCTCTCCAACTCAACAGTTTTGTTATCACTGCATATCTGCGGTGTGTTTTGTGCTTGTGTTGATTCTCACCACCTGTACCCCCTCTCTCTCCCCGGCGCCCCCTCTCTCCTCTACCCCTCTCTCCCTGTCTCCAGCCGTCAGTGTGAGAGCGGAGATGGTGGCCCCTGTAATCGGGTGGGCCCCCCCCACTCTAAGTCCATGGACCAGCTGCGGTACCCCTCCCCCCAGGCCAGGTCAAAGGTCAGCGCGTGGGACGGCGGGGACTCTCTGAGCGTGACCTCGGCAGGCTCCAGCAGCTCGGACCTGGAGGGGGCCAATGACAGCTTCCTGTCCGACTCCCCAGACTCCGCCCCGGACAGGAAGGTGAGCGACACGTGTGTGTGTGTGTGTCTGTGTGTCTGTGTGTGTGTGTGATTATGTTTCCTCTGTTGTCGGAAGCAGTGCTTATTTGGGGTGATGCAGGCACAGTGGCAAACTGAGCTGACACGTGTGTGTGTGTGTGTGTGTGTGTGTGTGTGTGTGTGTGTGTGTGTGTGTGTGTGTATGTGTGTGTGTATGGGTTGGTGTATGTTTATCACTCACATGTGTGTGTGAGTGTGTGTGTGTGTGTGTGTGTGTGTGTATGTGTTTGTGTATGTATATCACTCATGTGTGTGTGTGTGTGCGTGTTATTAGGGTAAGGGTGTGTGTGCATGTGTTTGTGTATGTTTATCACTCACCTGTTTGTGTGTGTGTGTGTGTGTGTGTGTGTTTGTCCCCACAGCAGCTGTGGGAGTCGACGTCTCTGTGCTCCCTGGACACCTCAGGCATGGGCTCCAGCTCCACCTCCAGCTGCACCTCCTCCTCCTCCGTCTCCTCCACGCCCCTCCCCCCGTCCTCCTCCTCCACGCCCCTCCCCCCGCCCTCCTCCTCCACCCTCCTCCAGCCCTCCTCCTCCTCCTCCTCCTCCTCCTCCTCCTCCTGCTCCTCCTCGCGCTCGCACAAGCGCTCCGCCTCGGCGGTGTCCTGCTCCTCCTCCCTCTCGCTGCCCGTCTACAACCAGCAGGTGGACGACTGCTGCGTCATCCGGGTCAGCCTGGACCTCAACGACGGCAACTTGTACAAGAGCATCCTGGTGAGTGGGCCCACGAGTTTTTAAACATGTGTGTACATAAGTCAACCTGATGAAGCTACTGTATAGTCTCATTCACCCAAATAAAATCACCAGCAAAGACACTAACAGCTGTGTGTGGTGATGACTGTCACTTAACATCCGAGCTTAATGTGTTTTTATATGCGTAAATGATTTTTTTTTATGTGAAAATGACTTTGCTGTTCATTTGTATTTTGACTTTGTTGTTCACCTGTGTGTTGACTTTGTTGTTCACCTGTGTGTTGACCTGTTTTAGGTGACGAGCCAGGACAAGACTCCGAGCGTGATCAGGAAGGCCATGGCCAAACACAACCTGGAGACGGAGAAGGCAGAGGACTACGAGCTACTGCAGAAGGTCGCAGAGGACAAAGGTGTGTGTGTGTGTGTGGAGATGTTATGTGTGTATAAAGGTGTCGTGTGTGTGAAAATGTTATGTGTGTATAAAGGTGTCGTGTGTGTGGAGATGTTATATGTGTATAAAGGTGTCGTGTGTGTGTGGAGATGTTATGTGTGTATAAAGGTGTCGTGTGTGTGTGGAAATGTTATGTTTGTATAAAGGTGTCGTGTGTGTGGAAATGTTATGCGTGTATAAAGGTGTCGTGTGTGTGTGAAGATGTTATGTGTGTATGAATGTGTCGTGTATGTGTGGAGATGTTATGTGTGTATAAAGGTGTCGTGTGTGTGTGGAGATGTTATGTGTGTATAAAGGTGTGTGTGTGGAGATGTTATGAGTGTTTAAAGAGGTGTGTGTGTGGAGATGTTATGTGTGCATAAAGGTGTCATGTGTGTGTGTGAAAATGTTATGTGTGTATGAAGGTGTGTGACGCTGACCCCTTGTCTCTGTCTCCTTCTCCCACAGAGCTGAGAATCCCCGACAACGCCAACGTGTTCTACGCCATGAACTCCTCGGCCAACTACGACTTCATGCTGCGGCGCCGCGACGCCCCCCGCACCACCCGCTCCAAGAGCATGAGCAGCGCCAGCAGCTCCACGTTACCACGGATACGACAGAAGGGCCTCAAGATCGTCAAGGGCATCCTCTAAAAAAGGCCCCGCCCACCCCCCGCCTCCCGCCCCCCGAAGAGGTGTCCCCCCCCCTCCCCACAGACGCCTCTGCTTTGGGGAGGTGTAAGTCGTCTGGAGCGTCTCTTCACTAGGAGACCGAGAGAGAGAGACAGAGAGAGAGAGATGGGTGGGGGGGGGGTCCTGTCAATCGATGGTGCCTGTGATCGAGTCTTAGCTAACCGCCCCCCCACCACCTGCTGTCGCCCCTAAGCTGCACCTGTGTGCCCAGGGGAGAGAAGGCATGCAAGGGGCGGCACAGATGGGACCGGGGGGGGGCCCTGGAATATTCTGGCCATGTGAACAAGACTCACTTAACTCCACAAGGACATTGTGTGTGTGTGTGTGTGTGTGTGTGTGTGTGTGTGTGTGTGTGTGTGTGTGGACATGCCAATGACGTCTCATCACGTTTTCTCAAGTTATGCTTCACACTGCACACAGTGCTTTGAGGCACGCCACAGACACAGACACACACACACACACACACACACACACACACACACACACCACCCACTATGTACATGCACTTTAAAAGGTCGTTTTGGTCTCTCAGTGAACACCAAGCTTACGTCATAAACTCTACAGACTGTTTCGCTGCTTTGCTACTTGGCCCTTACCTGAGCTGTCCTTCCTCTCAGCTGATGTCTCCAAACAAAAGGCACTCTAGTCCAGCCCTGTACACCACTACTCAGTGACATTATGCTTTTATACTCGTATCGGGAGAAGACAGCTACAGTATGAGCGGCTGTTTGGCTGTTTGACAAATTTCAATGCAACTTACAGGACTGCAGGACCTGACAAACTTTAATCTTTTTCTCGGAGAAAGAGATAAAGATGTTTCCTGTACAGTTTCAAACAAGGTCTGTTACTGTTTGTTTTTATAAATGCCCCGAGTGTTGTGTTTGTTGCGTTTGTTGTGACCGAAGCAGCCCTTGTATATAGACCAGTCTCCAGTGACCACATGATGTGACAGCATGACACAAAGGTCAAAAGGTCAACAGGGGACCCGATGATGGTGACCTCCAGTCCGCAGCGTTCTGGGCTCCCCGACCCAACCCAGTCGGTGACCCGGACTCTGGACTGTGGAGGTTCCCAGATGGGCCGCCTCATGAGTTCTTGATCCTTGATCAGATGTGTGTGTGCGAGGAGACCACCCTTAGGACAGACACACAACAACAGGGGACAGCAGGACAGTGTCTGCCAATAGAATGGCCTGTTGTGTCCTGTTCCTGAGGACAAACACTGGGGTGGACTGCGAAAACAAAATGGATGATGCTGTGCTTGCACTTTGCTCAGAAACAGAAACACATGTACTGTACCTGTGTGCTCCAGCTGGAGTCCTTGTGACCACGCTGAACACTGTGACCGGCTTGCTGCGCTGCTGTAAGTGTGCTGTGAATGACCCTCTCTTGCCAGTGCTATAGCCACTGTGACCCGCCTGTGTCAAGCACTGGGATTGGCCCTTTCTTGCCTGAGCTAAGCGATGCGATTGGCCGTTTGAGCTGTGACTGTGTCTTTATATATATAAGCTTGGTCTGCTTGCCTCCTGTCTTTCTCCTGTGCTTTCTCTCTCCAGTGAGGTAACAGACATTACTCTGGCGGTAAACAGCATTGCTAATAGCGCCCCTAGTGACCACTTCAGACATGACACCCACAGGCCATCAGCCGAGTCCTCAGCGCATGTTTACACAAGTCTGACATGTTACATGTCCATCCCTAAGAGGTTAATTGCCATCTGCTTTTTACCAGCAAGTATTACTAGACCCGACCTGAAGATGACGAGCCAAAGACCACCCCTGTTAACAGACAAAGCATTATTTTATATGGAATTATCAATGTGGAACCATTGGTCTTTCTTAGACTGTTTCTCTGCCTTGGATGCTGGATGGTTTTACAGTTAATGTTTACAGCAACTGCGCCCCCTGGCTTACAGGAGTATGACCCAGAGGTTAAGCAAAACGCTACGTTTACATAACACAGAACAAACAGAGAGCCTGCCTTGTGTCATCAATACAATGTACTTCAGTATTGAATTCATATTGACATTCATTACGATTTGTCAGCCATCGAATTGTAAGTCTGTGTATGATCGCCGAAATTCGTTACCGTAATAAGTTGATGTTTTATGAGAAACCAGCCCACCTTTGGTACTCCTGTAGACGTCACGTAACATTCATTGGCCAATTCACGATGCCACATCCATGTCCTTCCTCCCTCTGTTTCTGGCGATGTTGTGCCTTGCTCTTATTTATTATTGTGTATATATTGATACCACCTTGTACAGAATGTATTTTTCGATTGTAATTAAAATTAATATATGCACATTTGTATGCAGAAACACTAAATTTGTAAGAAAATGAAATAAATGGAGGTTACCTTAATTAACCATACATATTGGTCCTGGTCTCCGGTCTCTGGTCTCGATCCACAGCTGCAAAACACTGTGTGTGTGTGTGTGTGTGTATGTGTGTGTGCGTGTGTGTGTGTGTGTGTGTGTGTGTGTGTGTGTGTGTGTTTGGGGGGCGGTGGAGAAGGGGGGGTTGTAAGGGCCTAGCATTGTACGAGGAGGTCTTTGAGAACACCAGTACAACATGGGCTTTGGATTCCCCAAAAAGCACAGGCCTGCACCATCATGTATGAAAACCAACTGTGCTACAAGTTCAACTGCGCAGTTTAACTGTAAGACTGTAAAGGTATTTTTTATTTATAAATGAAAGTGTTCTATGGGTTGCTTAGGTGATCTTTTCATATTAATTTCTCTCTATCAGGTCCGATTAGGCACCCAGAGACATTTACATGTAAAAGACCCAAAAGCGTTTGGGTCACATAATGACCAGCAGGTGTCGCTATTTATCCACGTCATCAAATTCCTCCCCTGTTAATCAGAACGCAATCTGAGCGATCATCTCCAACAGCTTGTGAGGGTTCGGTTTGGCAGTACAGCTTGTCTCTTCATGAGAACATTAGGCACTGAGTCCTACATTTAAAATAGGTTCATTTTAACCTAGTCAAGTTGGCTTCGTTACCTGTTAGGGTTAGGACCTAAGAGGTAGGACACATGAATGAGTTATATGAATAAGAATGACTAAGACTAAAAATATGATAAAAAAAAGTCAGCCATTGTTGGAATGATCAGCTTCAAAAAAGACAAAAAAATGGTCAATTTAACTGAATAATTTGGGGCCTGTGAAAGAATGACCTCTGATATTGACACCACCGCCTCCCAATGACCGCCCTAATTAAGAATCGATGCCCCCCCACCCCCCCACCACACACACACATACAACGAGCCCCCTAATTAAGGACCGATGGGGTCCATAGTGTGTGATGGCCCAGTGGAGGACATGAGTAAGTAGGAGGAAGGCTCTTTGAAACCCCCACCACCACCATAACCACACACATACACACACACACACACACCAACACTTGAATAAATGCAGCACAACGATCACTCATGACCCAACAAGACGCCTGTAGCCTTTTGTAATTCTTCTCATATTGGACCAGCAAAAGTGGTTTGTGTTTAATGGTGCACTTGGTGTGTGTTTTATGGTGAAACTGGGGCCCTGTTCTGTAAAGTGGGTCCTTAATTGCCTCGATAACTGGCCTGTTTAATGCCTGTGCGCCTGTGCTGTCTTGAATGTTAAGTGGCTGTTTAAGCCAGGCCGGGCTATCTGTGTGCGATGTCCTTATTTGCCCGTCTAGCTCAGACTGTGCCCACCTGTTTTTGTCGTTTGTCGGTGATGCATATCATATTACTTCTGCTGCCTGTCGGGCTTCAGCTGTGCGTCTGAGCGTAGCTACCGCCACGCCACCTCTCCAGCGCTCTCACTCTGGAGGAAGCTCACCACAGTTTGCTTTTTAACTTTCCCCTAAAATATTCATTATCTTCAAATACATTACATATTATCACATGAATTACTCTCAGTCAAACAAACCATGACTAAATGGTGAAACACAGAATGGTTAAACAGAAGTGGAATAGACACAAGCAAAGTATCGTACAGTACATAGCCTAAACATAGCATAGACCCTTGTTTAAGACAAACAATCACCAATTTCACTGCATGTCCTACTCTACCCAGTATGCCTATGCATGTGACAATAAACCACCTTGTATCCTTTTATACTTGTATCCTTGTATCCCTGCCACTGTGTCATGGAATGGTATCTTCATTCTGAGGAGAATGGTATCCGTAGAAACAATGTTTGTTTGGGGGTTCCATTCCATAATGTTGTCCACACTCTACTAGGCCACTCTTGTGCCCCTGTCCACCATCTCTCTCCCGTGCCCAACCACACCAGGCAGCACTGAGGAAGCGGTGGCCCCTTTCATCATGGGACCATTTTTCTCTCATTTCATCATGTCTCATTTCCTCTCTGCCTCCCTCTCCATGTGGCTGGGTGGGTGTGGGGTGTGTGGCTGGGTGGGTGTGGGGTGTGGGGTGCGTGGCTGGAAAAGGGGGTGAAAGTGAGTCAAATCAGAGTGTGAATTACCCCTTCATAATTGGGAGGTACTAGCTTTTACGGGGGTGCTACCCTTTATCATAAAGTATATAAATATGGTTGTACCCCCCCAACCCTGTTATTCTGGTTTCTTTAGGGCAGTGGTTCTTAACCTTATTGGAGGTACCGAACCCCACCAGTTTCATATGCTCATTCACCGAACCCAAGCGGGGTGTGGCATCACAAATTGACATGATGAGTCATGTGTATCTTGACCTCTGCGGCGGAGGCTCCACCGAACCCCTGAGACCGACTCACCGAACCCCTAGGGTTCGATCGAACCCAGGTTAAGAACCACTGCTTTAGGGGGTACTAGGGTGTACTGTAATTCCAACTATGAGTCAAATGGTACTAATGTAGTTGGTGTAATCACTCTCACTGCCCAATGTCTCTATCTAGAGACAATAAAGACTCATCTTGTCTTATCTTATGGTAATTATACTGTACATGTGGGCAAATCATTGTTATTGTTTCTCCTTTAACATGTTTTTGCATTTCAGATGTATTGTTTTATGTTTTATATGTTTTATATTTTATGTAAAAAAATAATTTGGAAAATCTCCTTTCCCTGTTTGTGGCGTGTCATTCACCCTCATATGTCACAGCCCTGGTGGCTTCAGGATTTATTCTGCACAGTACAGTATGTTATTAGCTGTTAATAGTATCTGAATAGTATGTGAAGAGAATAAAAACAATCACACAGAGTGACATGTGGTAATGATTTTATTGGCACAATAGTATATCAGAATACGTTGTCTATATCAGAGAGACTGCTTAAACTTATCCGAGTCGAAATACAAATGTTGCACTCAGAAAGAAATGGTTTGGTCAAAGCACATTTGGTGGTATAAAACGGGACAGATGCTTAGCAATATTTATTACGCTATCTTAAATCTCTACAAATACATAGAAACATCCCAAAAAAAGTTTTCGAAAAGTTTAGATCTGTGTCTAATGCAAGCCATCGTAAGTTATTACACACTGTTCAAGTCTAGATGGTTTTAATAGCTGGTTTTTCCTCCTCAGCCTATAGCCCTACTTCCTGAACAGTGTCTCTGTGCTTCCCCTGCACCCTGCACGACTCCTCCCCTCCGCACTCAACCCAGTACCCTGATCAACACCAGTATGCTTGCTCCCAGTTAAGACTTTATATATGTTTTGATACCTAACTCCCGAATACCTGACCCCTACACAACACTGATACACACAGTCTATGTTGCACACATAGAAGTGTTTAAAAGAACCCTCAGCATACATTAAAGTTTTTTATTCATCTTACTTTTTAAGTTCTAAACACAGTAGCGATCACTGCTATATACCAACAGTAAGCATATCCTCTTGCTTGAGCGTAACACACACACAAACACTTCTCTCTTCCACACACACACATACCGTCACACCACACGCTTTGATATTCAACTGTAATAATAACTTGTTCTCACATTGAAAAGGGAGACATCTTAAGAACACAGTAGCTTATGCAGTATTATTATTTTATATAATAAAATAGATTCTAATAGACACAGCCACCTTTCTCATCCGTCTTGCACAGAGATGAGCGCAATGAGCCTTCACAACGATTGCTTAAGACAAAAGTGCTAGACAGTGTTTCAGCAGGGGGGGGGTTCACACCATGTGCCAGGACATGTGTGCACACACACACACACACACACACACACACACACACACCACTGAGGGATCCACTAGTTTACACATCCCACAATAATCAGGAAGTGCTATCTGGCATCTTATCTATACACACATGTACTGTACATACATATAGAAATGTGAATCTTACTGTATGTGTGTCGTAATAATAAATAATCTATGTCAGTCACGACAGCACAGCACGCCTATGTACCAGTGCCAGTGGCTGAACACGCAGTAGAGGGGTGTGGGGGCGGGAGGCGCGGGGACGGGGTGGGGCGGGCAGAAGGGGGGGGGGGCTGTTGCATATTCAAGCGATACACAAAGGAGCAGAGATCATTACAGGGTCTTTCAAGGGGCCCGGAGCAGCATCGCTCCTGGAAAGATGGGCTTGAAGCACCCTGTGCTGATGTCAGTGCTGAAGCCTGGGCCCGCCCACACCGCCTGTGACGCTGCACTGAATGACGCTCTCAAGCCAGTCTGGTTTCTTTGCCTGAAAAATCAGGCACCAATGAAAAAACGTACTCGTTCAACGCTTTCGTCATCAGAATCAGTGGTCTGATTGGTTGTAGCTCTGTCCAGTTGTACACAGAGGCATTTGAAATGCACCCGTTGATCCCGCCCTCTGAGAACTTCACTTCCTGTCTGTGGGTGGTTTGCCAGACTAAGCTCCGCCTACGTGTCGGCTGGGGCGACTGCCAGGCTGGAGGTCAGTGTTTCCTCCACTGGGACTCAAGGCAGCAGGCCACCACTAGCAACACAGGAGGCAGCAGGCCACCACTAGCAACATTAGAGGCTACAGCTCACTGTGCACGCCCTGAAAACACACCACCCTCATAAGAAGAAGCGCACCGTTAATTAATCGGAAATTAAACGGGGGGGTTGGGTTAGAGTGGGGTGGGGTGGGGTGGGGGGGGGTAATTTAAATAAGTGGAAATTCAAAGGGTCCAGTAAAGCGCTGAGCATAAAGGCCAGTGCCACGACACCAGAGTGGATCATCATTATTACTGTAGTATTGTCATCTATTATTATAAGTATTATTATTATTAATTCTGGAAAAGGCAGTGAGAAGAAACTCTATCTATCTACTATAAAATGCAGCTAGGTGCCACATGGGCACGGTGTTCGCTATGTACAGTGATGCATGCTAAGGCTAGGCTACAGCCCTGGGTGGCAGGTGACTCTCAGCCGGATCGATGCCAGAACTGGGCCGGAACCAGGCCAAACCCGGGCCAGATCAGAACCGGAGTCAGCTGCCCCCCTGGGGGCTCTCGTATTGGACCAGAACTGTACAGAGTCCACAGATAAATAGATGTTTGCAGTAACAATACGGCCTCACACACAAAGCACGTCAAGGACATTTAGAAAATACTGAGTGAGACTGGCTACATGTTCACGTCTTTAGTGTGTGTGTGTGTGTGTGTGTGTGTGTGTGTGTGTGTGTGTGTGTGTGTGTGTGTGTGTGTGTGGGTGTGTGTGTGTGTGTGTGGGCAGAAAAAAACACAGCACCACACACTATTAACAATATGGTTCACAGCATGTGGTAAACTCTATAATACATCAAAATGAATGCATACACTGTGTCTAGCTCATGGAAAAGGACATCTTATTTGACAGTGTAGAGTTTGGCGAGTCATGATGTGTTCTTATCAGTGCAGTGGAAGATTATAAAAATAAACATAAAGCTATTGTTTGTGCAGGGTCACAACCCCTGGGTGGTAGATGTGATGAGTGTGTGTGTGTGTGTGTGTGTGTGTATGTGTGTGTGTTTGTGACTCCAGAGCTAGTTGTCACAGTATGACTCTGTGGTCCAATGCTGTTGTGTTGTGGGGGGAGGAAAGACTCTGTATGTATGTGTGTTTGTGTGTATCTGTGTGTGTGTGTGTGTGTCTATGCGTGTTTGTGTATATCTGTGTGTGTGTGTGTGTGTGTGTCTATGCGTTTTTATGTATATCTGTGTGTGTGTGTGTGTGTGTGTGTGTGTGTGTGTGTTTGGACAGTGGCTCAAGTGAAGATGTGATGCTGGCTCTACATCTCTATGCCCCTGTCCCATCCTTTCCCAAAGTCTCTCTCTCTCTTCTTCTCTCTTCTTCTCTCTGGTTTCTTCTTCTCCTCTTCTTCTTCTTCTCTTTCGCTATCCCCCAACCCCCCGTTTCTCTCTCTCTCTCTCTCCGTGTCCCCTTCACACCACCGTGCTGACGGAGGGGTCGGAGAGGTTGAGCTGTCCCGTGATGTCCGTGGGGTAGGGCTGAGGACAGAAGCAGACACAGGCACAGACAGCAGCAGTCATTCACACACATCACGCACTGCACACACCCACATGCCCCTTATGCGCACACACACACACACACACACACACACACACATACACACACACACGCTCACCCACTTCACACACTGCGTACACCCACATGCCCCTGATGGTAACACACACACACACACACACACACACACACACACACACACACACACACTCCTGGGAGGTGTAGCTGACTCTGCTGCTGACTCTTGCCAGATGTGGTGTTGGATGTGGACTCCAGACACCAGATCTGCACTGAGCATGCTCCAGAGTCACTAGCACCCGCTAGCAGGGCACCATGGCTTATTTCACTAGTCATGTACTTCACTAGTCACGTCCCCACCTCGGCTTCCAGAGCACAGCTCCAGATGCTGCCTCCAGAGAGTGCTGTGTGCCCTTGACTCGGCATGCGTGCGTGGCCCAGGCTACAGACACATACTGGACTGGACTGGACCGGACTGGGACAGTACAGACCTGAGGGGGGTGACACCAGTTTGCCGAATCACTGACAGACCAGGAGAGACTGATCCTGGAACAGATCGAACCCTCGATCCACTCCATGTTTAGTCTCTGTCATGGTCCATGTAAATATTTAAATGTGTGTGGGGTAAAAAAAAGGTAAAAAGAATGACCAATCTTTGAAAATAGTATTTTGACTTTTTTTGTTGTCACTATGGTCAATGATGTGGTGTTAGGAATGAGAATTAAGAGCTGTAGAGTGTTAGTCTTGGTGACAATGTCATGTAATCGCTAATAAATAATAGATTAATTAAATAATTACTTTGGTATTACTAGCCAGTTTAGCTGTCAACATGTTATGAACCCAACTGTTTTTTTTAATGTTCTATTGTTTTTCAAACATGCTCGAGTTAATCATGTCTAATTTCATGGCGGAATTCCCATTCGGTTACACCACACGCTATTTAAACCCGTTACTTGCAGTCATGTCGCTAACGAGCCCTTGCCACACAGCTTCATCATTCCGAATCAGGGACCACAGCACCCCCTGGCCGCAGGCAGTTGAACAGCATGAGAGAGAGTTCTAATCTACTACAGTTCACAGGCCATGCTGAGAGAAAAGGAGAGAAATAGTGTGGTATGTGGTGTGGACACCGACAGTCAAAACTCCATTCAAATCCATTGATAAAGAAACACTGATATCAAATAAAACGATGGATCACGTTTGAGATGGGGAGACAGTAGAGCTACTGTAGGAGATGTGTTTGCTCTCCCTTCTTCTAACCTGGACACACGCTGACACATTCTCGTCTGAAAATACCACTCTGCGCACAGAGCACTAATTAAAACTAGCAAAGTGATGAATCTGACACTGTTTTGGAGTGACTGAAGTCGTTTGTCACCTGTCTCGCTCTGTTGCTGTTGCTTTCTAACTCTGAGAGAGTCAGGCAGCAGTCAAGTACTGTACGCCAGCAAGAAGTTGTTATTCTGCCAATATGGTGCAAGATTACACTGTGATATATTATTTACAGGTCTCTGGCTGTAGTGCAGCCTGACAGCAAGGGAGGGGAAAAAAAAGAAATAAAAAGAGGGAACTTCTTAACTCTATGTCCTCAAGTACTCTATTGCACACTGGTCATTAAAGTTTAACACAGAATTGATCTCAGCCTCCTTCTAACAGATATTCAAAAAAGGAAAAAAAACCCCAGAAAGGACACAGTGTTCTCATTATATGACCTGGTGCTGGGCTTGTGTGACCCTCTCTGGACCCACACAGAGACCAGCAGAACCTGCCACCCAGAACCAGTGGTCATGTGGACCCAGTGGAGACTGGCCGTGTAAATGTGTGTGAACCCATGGAAGCTTCTTGATGTTTCTGATTTCGTCAGTTCATACTGAGCGGCCAGAGAGAGAGAGAGAGAGAGAGAGAGCCTTCTCTCAAACTGAAACATCGGCTGATCTCGTTTCTTCAAAAACAAACTTCTGCGAACTCTGAAAACTCAGTATGAAAAATGAAGCGAAATCTGTACCAGCGAACAGGATCAACCCATCAGAGCATGGCTGCGAAAAAATAAATAAAAAAATAAAAGAAGGCACTTGTGACACTTGTGAACGGCTGGTGCCTTCACCTTCTGTGGAAGGAAAGGGGTCAAGGGTCATTCTATTGTATCTTTTATTTCTTTATTGGTTGTCCAAAGCATGTGGGTCTCTGGCCGTAATGGTGATGCTTTGCGTTGCGTTGTGTGGTTGTCATGGACACGTGGCAGGACGACACAGCGTGGAATGAGACAGCGAGTAAGGAGGCAGGTGACATTAAGGAGGCAGGTGCAGAGGTGACAAGGACAGAGACTGTGTTAGGGGACAGCTGACAGAGGGACAGTAAGGAGGGCTCAGGTGGTGGTGGTGGTGGAGGTGGAGGTGGTGGGGTGGGGTGGTGGTGGGTGGGGTGGTTGCTTGGAGGGTGGGGTTGGTGGTGGAGGTAGACATACGCACACACATACACATATATAAAAAAACAACCAAAGGGAAAAAAAAGGTGGAGCACAAATCACATCCAGGTTAGCAGCAGGAGAAAGACCAGCGCGGAGGACGGCTACCCTACCTTCAAAAACCCCTTACCCCACGGGGAGGTACGCTGGAGAGAGAGACCAGCATGGAGGAAGGCTACCGTACCCTAAAAACCCCTTACCCCACTGGGGCGTGGGGCTGGGGGTTGGGGGGTGGTTGCTGGGGGGGCATCTTGTCTACTCTCCTCCCCACCCCTTTCAGCAAAAAAAATAAAAAATAAAAATAAAGCAAAAACCCTTTGCCACTAGCAGCTCCCTGGTGCTGCTGGAGGAGGATGATCCTACAGTGCATCTGCTCTACAGCGCACCCTAGTGTTCTGAGTGGGCTTTCCCACAGGAGTCTGGATGGCATACTGATGGCTCCTATAGCGCCCCCTAGTGTCCCTGTTTGGGCTTTCCCACAGGAGTCTGGATGGCATACTGATGGCTCCGACTAACAGACAAGTGGCCATGACTGGGCTCCATGTGTGAGGTGAGAGAGAGTCTGAGATGAGACCGGTTGGAGGAGAGATGAGATGACAGGAAAGAGAGAAAGAAGGAAAGAAAGAGAGAGATGAAAAAGGAGAAGGAGTGGGAAAAGAGAGGTGCAGCCTTGAAGGACTGGAAGGAAAAAGAGAGAGAGAGAAAGAGAGAGAGAGGGAGGGAGAGAGAGCGGGATAGCGAGATAGAGAGGTTTACAGGGAGGGCGTGATTTCTTCGTCTTCTTACCGTGTCTTTGGACGACCTACGTCTCTTGATGTTGGAGGCCAGGGACGTACTGATGGACCTAAAAGAGCCTTTCAGTTTGGGGTCGGGCTCTGCTCTACCACTTTTTCTATCCTAAAATAAATATATGTAACAGCATTATTTACGTTCACTGGTGAAGCGCATGTGGCTTAACTCTCCAAGCTCTACCCCCCAAGCCCCCCCCCTTCTGAGTCAACCTCTCCACTACACCTCACATCATCCCACCCCCCACCCCCTCCACATGCTCCCCATAGGTACAATAACCCAATGCCACATTATTATCTTGCTTTACCTTTGCATTGCTTATACTTATATATATATATCTTCATTATTGCATACTCTATGGTATTCATAAAAGCACATCAGCAATCCACATCAACACAATCTACAGTAAGCATAATCTAATCTACTGTTCATCTTATGAGCATACTATTCAGGACTCTGCAGATAAACGCCCTCTATAGTAAGCAGCCCAATAACACCTCCAGGTAGAACCCAAATCTGGCCCAGATATGGTCTAGACCCAGTCTAGATGTGGTCTAGATCCGGTCTAGATGTGGTCTAGATCCGGTCTAGATTTGGGTTCTGTCTGGGTGCCGTGTGTCCTGCCTGCCTGCCTGCCTTCCCCTCAACTATGCTCTGATCCTGCAGAGGAGACATCAGAGGGACTACTGGAGCTCCTCTGGGTGCCAGAACTCAGAGAGGCTTTGAGTGAGAGAGAGACAGAGAGAGAGAGAGAGAGAGAGAGAGAGAGAGAGAGAGGGAGGGAAAGACAGAGAGAAACAGAGACAGAGAACAAGAGAGAGAGAGAGACATGCAGAATTCAGAGAGGCTTTGAGTGTTTGGACAGAGAAAGAGAGAGAGAGAGAGGGAGAGAGAGAGTGGGAGAGAGAGTGAGAGAGAAAGAGAGAGAGAGAGTGGGAGAGAGAGGGAGAGAGAGAAAGAGAGAGAGAGACTGGGCTGCATTTCAAACTACCTAGGGCTCGCTTACTGTCTAAAACCTAAGCAGGCAAGAGGGCTCTTTGGATGGCACGGTAGAAAGAATACAAAACCACCATCCACAATTTTCCTCACAAAAAAGCACTAGCAAAGAAAAGCAAGTGAAAAATAAAAGGAAATAAATTTTAAAAATGTATATTTAATTAATAACAAGGCAGATAAGACAAAAAGCGGTCACTTTGGAGAAGGGATGAGAGACTTTAGAATAAAAAACATGGCTAACCAATCAGTAAAGAGAAAAAACTCAGGACAACCGTAGTGCATTATACCCAAGGTATTATGGGATATAATGCTCTTCATAGCGCAGCCTGTGGCGAGAGCGAGGCATTGAGAAGGGGGTGGGGCAGTTTGGGGTAAGGGGAGGGGAGTGGGTGGGGCAGGGGAGGGGCGGAGGGCGGGTGTGAGTTCAGCCATTGGACATGCAGTACATGAAACTCAAAAAGGAAATGCAGAATGAATGATATGACATTTTTTTTTACCAAGGCCAACGACATCCCATTCAATCTGTCAAACATGGGCTTCAGTGCACTTGATGGACCCAAGGAACTCTGCAGCTTCAGACCAGTGGTCTGAACACCATACCATGATCCCCTGACTCATAACACTGTACCTCAGGGTACCCGTACTGATAATGTCTTTTCTCTCTTTTCTTACCAAGACATGGATTGGTTTGTTGTTGAAGCTAAATCTACAATCAGTTAACCTTTTTTTTTCTTTTTCAAAAAGAGAAGAACCCTTTTTAAGAGAAAAAAACATTCTTAGATCTTCAGTGTGGTGTGGTGGTGTGAGGCGAGACATGGGCTTCTTGGCTGGAAGCAGATGGGCCCAATGAGACTGGGGATCCAGATTCTCTTTGAACTCCCATTGTGCTGCTGTCCGCCCCATCATCAGGCACTAGCCAAAGACGCCCAGGGCCCACACCTGCATCCACCTAATGGGGTTTGATGTGCAAATGTTGCCCCTGGAGGAAGATTCAGCCAATCCGCACCAGGGCTAGAATGAAGGGTTGGGAGCCATATCGCCATGGTGATATTGCTGATTCTAGAATTCTGGGGTGGGGATGGGGTTGAGGAACCGTGTTCTTTAACAAACGCAGATTCTAACTGAAAATGGGAGAGTTTATGATACAGTGTGTACTCTTGTGAACTCAGTAATCACATTCAGACTTGTATGTGGGTGTGTTGAAAACAGCCCAGTGAGCCTTGACCTGACACGGGATGTTAGAGATCCTCGAAAAATAAATAAATAAACAAACAAACAAACAAATAAAATAAAAAATAAAAAAATAAAATAATAATGGTTTCCCATTCTCAGCGGAGCTGAAGGCCTTTTTGTTCTCACAGCTTGTTTGTTTTTTAGACTGATTATAAGTCTCATGGCAGCAGTCCTGGTGGGCGGTGTGGAGGAGGTTCTGGCACTCGGCGATGAACTTGGCAAACGCTCGAATGGAGCCTCGACTGCGAGCGGCTCTGACTCCGACTGGCGCTGTAGACGTAGTCGGCATGGTGGAAAAACAGCCTTTTTTCCCCCCCTCTGGGCCATATGTTTGAAAGATGCTTCTCATATGCTCTGCTCTCAGTTAAGTGCAGGGTTAGGTCTATGTATAGCATAGCACGGCTGTATACAAGCTTTCGAAATGTTCCTAACGCGACTGTTAAGGAACATTTGCCTTTTGTAGCATATGCTTGGTACCATGCTTTAAGTGGTTCAGTGCCCCTGTCCAGAGATGGAGAGGAAGTGTGGAAACCTCAGACAGGGGGGCGAAGGTGGGTGGGGGGGGGCAGAGGAAGGTGGAACTCTGGCAAAGGTATCTGAACTTCTCATGTCGTCAGTTGTCATGCTGTAGTTGCTTTGATCTGGTTAGTTTTTTTTTCCTTTTGACCTTCTAATGTCAAAACAGTTCAAAACTGGCATGTCTCAAACGCATCCACATGCACATAGAACACATGCACAGACAGAATATTCCAGAAATCAGTAGACCAGCGTGAAGTAGAGATAGACATCTATGCACACTAGGCAGGATAGACATCTATGCACACTAGGCAGGATAGACATCTATGCACACTAGGCAGAGCCATTGTCAGAAACACTCGTGATCAAGGTTTCAGTACTCAAATGTGATTCATAAACACACTTTACTTTTCTTAACACTTGGCCTGTAAAAGCTAGCTGGTCTTAGGCTCTGTTTTGGCTTCTTGCTTATTTGGCGGTTGTGTGTATTCAAGTAGGCGACTGTGTGTGTACGGTGTGTGTGTGTTTGTAGTGTCCCTGCTCCAGGAAACTTACTTAAGGCACACTATTATTTCCTCCTTTTGTACTTTTGTATGTCTGTTAAGTGTAATGTAATGTAATGTAATGTATGAAACTGCATGTAATATTAGAGTTTATAATCAATAATACTTTGTGAAACGTCCAGAGTGAAAATGCCCATGTAAAGCTCAGGCAATTGATTTTACTAAACTAATGTGTAAATGTGTATATATACAGTAGGTCCACAGCACTTTCAAAAGTGTGTATGAGCAAAATGCCTCAGACACTGACATTCTGTTTAGTTTTGACCTTGAATGACCTTGTGTGACCTTTCCCTGACATGACATCTAAAGTCAAGACGCATTATGATGTCATGAGTTAGTGCCGAGGTCAGGGATAGCGGGTTTCTGGAATCTGACATTGCTATATAGGATAGAACCTCTAGGTGGCGTTTTAGCAGGTTTCGATAGCCTGATATTGCAATGTGAGATAGCATTTCTAGGTTCAATGTAAAAGAGCATTTTTATATGAGATGGTGCAACAGGATGATAGGTTTCCAGAACCTGATGTTTTAATGTTTTAACACCTCTGGATAGCAAGACTGGATATCCTGATGTATCCAGGTGGGATAACATTCATAGACAGCAAGTCTCTAGAACCTCACACTGTAAAGTGGAATAACATCTGTATATAGTGACTCTTCAGAGCATGGTGCTGCCATCTTGAACACCACCTCTAGATGATGCTGTGAGGGGGAATAGACCAGTTCTAGTTCTGAGCTGGATTCCCCCCCCCCCCCCCTCTTGGCTCTAGGACCTGTACTGCCCCACTACTATACGTTGTAGTGTCTGGCTCCTATACTGCCCCCTACTGCAGAGACTGTGGTGTCTGGCGTCGGTGCTGCCCCCTACTGGAGGCTCTGGTGTCTGAGCTCTATACTGCCCCCTACTGTAGGTTGTAGTGTCTGGCTCCTATACTGCCCCCTACTGCAGAGACTGTGGTGTCTGGCGTCGGTGCTGCCCCCTACTGGAGGCTCTGGTGTCTGAGCTCTATACTGCCCCCTACTGTAGGCTGTAGTGTCTGGCTCCTATACTGCCCCCTACTGCAGAGACTGTGGTGTCTGGCGTCGGTGCTGCCCCCTACTGGAGGCTCTGGTGTCTGAGCTCTATACTGCCCCCTACTGTAGGCTGTAGTGTCTGGCTCCTATACTGCTCCCTACTGGAGGCTGTGGTGTCTGACACCTATACTGACCCCTACTGTACGTTGTAGTTGTGTGGC
>CM059271.1:29134539-29137039 GCA_030347295.1 Setipinna tenuifilis
GTGTGTGTGTGCGCATGCGTATGTGTGTGTGTGCACACCTGAGAATGGCTAGGGACACGTTTTGCTTCCAAGGGCTATCCTTGCGCATGCCAATCCCGAATCCAGAGCGGAAGAACAGCTCCCCTGTAGTAACCAGGTCACACTTCTGCGAGGCTTCAAACTCCAGCACTGCTGAGTCCCAGATGAACGCGTGGAGTTTGCTGTTGGTGCACAGATAAAAACCACATCAATTCAACTCACAGAATTTTGCAATCTTATGAACTCACCACATGCAGTTCAGCTTTGGAACCAGCTTCCAGAAGACATCAAAAAAGGCTACTACTGTTGGAAGTTTCAAATCTAGACTTTCTGCTAGTGATTTACCTTTAATTCATTTATTATTTTACCTCTTTTATCTTTTATGCTTACATATTGCTCCTTGGTTTTTAATGTCTTTTATTTACCTTATACTTATTTTACACCTATTTTATCTTTTTTGCTTTTATATTGTTCTTTGCTTTTATTTTTGTGAAGCACAGTGAGCTGCCTTTGTGTATGAAATGCGCTATACAAATAAACCTGCCTTGACTTGACTTGCCCATAGGCCTTCATCTGAAGCATGCATATAACCAACTGAGTGACTGCAAATTAATGTTTTAACTTCCACTTTTTATCTGACAGCAGTGGCACAGATTTGAAGTGATTAACTGCTCCTCCTAGTAGTAAACATCAGCAATTAAATGTATCCCCCACAGTCGTTCCCGTGTTTTGCCGACCTGCTGGGAATGTCCTGTAGGGTAGTGGGAATGTCCTGTAGTATACTGGGAATGTCTCTGTAGTGTGATGGGAATGTCCTGTGCTGTGATGGGAATGTCCTGTAGGGTAGTGGGAATGTCCTGTAGTGTGATGGGAATGTCTCTGTAGTGTGATGGGAATGTCCTGTAGTATACTGGGAATGTCCTGTAGTGTAGTGGGAATGTCTCTGTAGTGTGATGGGAATGTCCTGTAGTGTGATGGGAATGTCCTGTGCTGTGCTGGGAATGTCCTGTAGTGTGATGGGAATATCCTGTGCTGTGCTGGTAATGTCTTTGTGTACTGGGAATGTCCCCAGAGTGTCCCTGAGAGCCTGAGCCACAACATGACCTAGCTTCGCATTGACAACAGCTCCAACGGGGGACAGCGGAAACTGTGTCAGGATGCACGGCACACACACACACACACACACACACACACACACACACACACACACACACACACCTACACACACATACACACACACACACAGTCGCAATTAGTGCTAGCCTGCTGGAGCCCGGCGTGTTTCCTCCACTCCAGATAACAGCTGAATGTGGAGCAGCTGAGGACAGGGGCGTGGCCAGAAATCATAAAGTGGGCGGGCCCAGCAACAGTCAGGAGGAAGACCGAGCCCAAACCACATAGGTTGTCATTATTAATAAAACAATCAATCAAACAAACAGAGCCTTCTGATTGGGTGAGGCACAGCCCATCACAGGCTACGCCTGTGGTTGAGGCCCTGATGTGGCACCGATCTGGCCCAGATATGGCCCTTAATGTGGGGTACCCTTCTCTTCCGAGACTGCTTCCCTTCCTAACAAAACTAACAATCACTAAACCAACTCTCTCTTCCTCTGTCCCCATGTGGGAGTATGTGTGTCTGTAGTGTCCCTGCTCCGGGAAACTTATTCAGGCACATGCATCTCCCTGTATGCATAAAGGTAGTCTGCTTACTCTGCGTTCCTTTGGATAAAGGCGTCTGCCAAATGCAATGTAATGCAATGGGTGATTTGGCCCTGATCTGGCTATAATTTGGCAACAGTATGGTCCCGTTTTGGCACAGGTCCGTACCAGGGATGGAAATTAAATGTACAAAATGTGTAACCTTACCAGCCAATGACAAAATAAATGGTAAAATTCTTCAGCCAGTCAACAGTAAAATCATCATTCTGCGCCTAAAATCACTTTCATATCTCACCAGCATTTGGCTGGTGCCCGGTGCCAATTTCCATTCCTGGTCTTAAGGCTTAAACTATAAGCCTTAAGTTTAAGCCTTAAGACCATTCCTGGTCTTAAGGCTTAAACTATAAAATAAAATGTTTTCTGTATGCAATTGCTATATCACGAAATTTTCGTGGGAGGTTCTGGAGCATAAGTACCACTAGACTGATAGACGAGGAACACTGCTTCTGGGTGGTACTGACCCGTCACACACACATACACACACTGTCTCACACACATAAACCACACTGTCCCACACACTTAAACCACACTTAACACATTGCTACTGGGTGGCAAATGGCCCATCCAGCACAACATGGATAGCTTCGGTGGTTTTGGACACACACATAAACCACACTGTCTCACACACTTAAGCCACACTGTTTCACACACTTAAACCACACTTAACACACACTGTTACTGGGTGGTACCTGCCCATCTCGCACAGCCTGGATAGCTTCGCCAGTTTTGGACACACACTTAAACTATACTGTTTCACTCACTT
>CM059271.1:29144539-29149539 GCA_030347295.1 Setipinna tenuifilis
AAGCAGAGAAAGAAAGAGAAAGAGAGAAGAAAAGAGAAACATAGACAGAGAGAGAGAGTAAAAAAGCTAGAGAGTGATAGAGAATGAGAGAGAAAGAAAAAGAGAATCATAGACAGACAGAGAGGGGGAGAGAGAGAAAAGAAAGACAGACAGAGAGAGAGAATAAGAGAGAGAAAGAGAGAGAACAAGGCGAAGGAGAGTGGACACACTCTCTCCTGTGTGAGAGGAATGTAGATGGCAGTGATTATCCTGAGTACTCACGCGCTCCTGGGTGCCAAACTTCCCATCCGCCACGAGATGGACCTCGTAGGTGAAGTTCATGGTCATGGCCAGCTTGATCAGGAGGTCGATACAGAAACCATAACAGCACTGCGGCACTGTAGGTCTGCCTGGGAACCAAAGTTATCAAAGTCAAAGTCAAAGTCAAAATCAACGTCGGCTTTGTTGTCAAAAGCCATATGTACAGATTGTACACACAGGATTTAAAATGGCAGCGCTCCCTAGGCCCACAGTGAACATTAAGCATCTTATACACATTACAATAAAACATAGCAATATAAACATAGCAAAAAGTACAATAAAGCTTGTGTATAATACAAATAAGTAAAGCACACAATGTGTACCGTAATAAAGCTCAAATGGTACCATTTAAGCAGCAGTGTCGTTAAGTTGAAATTACTGTGGAGCAGTGGGAAAGCAGTGGAACTCCACAGGACAGAGATTGGGGGGGGGGTCATGATGTTATGGTCGTGGTGTTGTGTGTGCTTGTGACTTTGTTGTAAGATTCTTTAGAATATGAAGTGACGTGTGGAAAAAGATTATCCCTATTGGGCAGTAAAGACAGCCAGAGGAGCCAGACAGAGACCACATCATGGCCACTCATCCCAAACTCTTTAGGATGGTGGAGTACACTTCCCTAGGAGCCAGACACAGATGAAATCATGCCCACTAATGCCAAACTCTTAAGGATGGGATGGCTGCCATCAGGCACAGTGCAGGCTCACCAAATGCATTATTCACACACATCAGGAACATCATTTTTACATTACGCTTCCATTAGACAGCATTAGCTAATGCTGTAATTAATATTCACTAATCATAAAACTGCATAAATAAACCATGAGTTATATTAAAAGCTCGTGTTTGTGGCTCCTTTGAGTCGATAAACTAATAGATTAAAAAGTCCAGCCAGGGTTTCTTAATGAACTCTTCCTGTCACCTTGTCCAAAACAAACACTAAATTAGATATTACATCCAGCCTTTATTAATTAATATTGTGTCACCTTGACCAACACAAACAGGAAGTTAAACAAGAAACTCAAAACATTAATACAGTGCATCACCTCAGCTCAGGACAAACACAATGTAAACTCCAACATTACTAAACATGAGCTAGGCTAATATTAGCTGCTTGGTGTGAAGTATTTAACACTAAGGTGCTCAGGGTTAAAGTCTGGCACATTTGGTAGTCTTGCATTTAAATGCTTTGGGCGTCTTGAAAAGCTCTATATAAATGCAATGCGTTGTTGTTGCTGTTATATTTGCACAAATTGAAACAACCTTTTTAAGAAAGGAAGCAACTGAAAACAGGTGTTTGTCCCGGACAAGGTGATAGGAAGAGTTAATTAAGAAATCCTGGTTGGACTCTCTAATTCCATTCTATAATAGTTTATCGACACAAAGGGACCACAAACACACGCTTTTAACATCACCTATAGTTTATTCATGCAGTTTTATGATGAGTGAATATTAATTACAGCATTAGCTAATGCTGTCTAATGGAAGCGTAATGTACAAATGATGTTCCTGATGTGTGTGAATAATGCATTTGGTGAGCCTGCACTGTGCCTGATGGCAGCCATCTCATCCTTAAGAGTTTGGTGTTCGTGGGCATGATGTGACCTGTGTCTGGTTCCTAGGGAAGAGTATCACCATCCTAAAGAGTTTTTTCATTAGTGGGTATGATGTGACCTGTGTCTGACTCCTAGGCAAGCCTACTGGGCCGTCTTGAAGAGTTTGGCATGAGTGGCCATGATGTGATCTGGGTTTGTAGAGAGCAGAGAGAAGCGTCTTTATTGCCCCATTGGGATAATCTTTAGGTTACTGCTGCAAACGGCCCCATCACATAGCATATTGATAATGGGCACTGCATCCTAATCATACCACCAGTCGTCCTTACTAACTATCAGATAATGTGCACTACATCCTTACTGCATGAAATAGTGTACACTGCATAGTCCTTACCTTATCAGATAGTGTACACTGCATAGCCCTTACCTTATCAGATAGTGTGCACTGCATAGCCCTTACCTTATCAGATAGTGTGCACTGCATAGCCCTTACCTTATCAGATAGTGTACACTGCATAGTCCTTACCTTATCAGATAGTGTACACTGTGTCCTTACCTCATCAGATAGTGTGCACTGTGTCCTTACCTCATCAGATAGTGTACACTGTGTCCTTACCTCATCAGATAGTGTGCACTGTGTCCTTACCTCATCAGATAGTATGCATTGGGTCCTCATCAGACAGAGTGCATTGCATGTGTACCTGGAATGTTTTCGTTGGGGCCACTACAGATGACTTTCTTACCTGATCAGATAGAGTGCATTGCGTCTTTACCTGGAATGGTTTCGTTGGGGCCGGTACAGATGACTTTCTTGATTAAGACTCCGTTGACGGTGTGTTCCGGCTTGCACGTGCCGTCACGCCGTGTGGGTTTGACGTACACAAACGGCTCCTGATGAATGGTGACGATCTACACATGCACAGAAGCAGGAGAGGTCAGGAGAGGTCATGAGAGGTCATGGTCATGGCAACTGTAATTGTAATTTATTTTATTTTGTTTACAAGGGACCATGCACAATTTTAAACACAAATGCTGCCACTTGATGCATTGTACCAGAGTTAGCCTAGCCTCGGGCTAATCTACATCTGCAGCAGTCCCCTGGCAGGGCATACAGCTGTGGTACCGCTATGGTACAGCTGTGATACAGCTATGGTACAGGGCATACAGGGTACAGTCGGCACACACAGGAAGGACACCATTCTCCATTTCCATTAACCTAAAGGCACTGGGGTCACTTCAGGGTCGATTAAGGGAGGCCCCGCTGCGGCTCTGCCCCAGTGGTAGGCAATTCCCTCAGACATGAGACGCATGGATGGTTTTAGGAGGGCGAGCTGCCCCTTAAAGGCACCCCTTCGGAACAGTACTGTATGGTAGATCTCATCCCTTAAACCAGCGCTATTGCACTCATAAAACAGGAATGTTGGATGGCTGGCTGGCTGGATGGATGGAGGGATGGATGGATGGATGAATGGGTGGATGGATGGCTGGATGGATGGGTGGATGGATGGACAGGTGTTCTGGAGAACACTGGAGTCCAAAGAATATAATGTATAATTCTAGAATCTCATATTGTTGTGGAACCCATACATTTATGGAATGCTGGAACACTCTGCTGCTCCCGGGTTAATTGGGATCATGTGACAGATGCACACCATGTCAGTAAATTGACAGCACAGTTTTCAGGGTCATTTCAAGATCAGAGAGAGAAGGGTACATCACGGTTTAGTCCCAGCCAGTGCTAGCTCTTCATCCAGGAGGACATGTGGACATTTTGTGACTGACTGACAAGACTGACAGTCCTTAATGAGTGAAGAGGAAGTGTCATACAGTGTCAGTGCTTGTCATCAATCATCATGATCTGCCCACAGAATAAAGGCATTTTAGCTTTTTTCACCACATGAGTGCCTTGGTATCTATTAAGTTTTGAATTTGATCAAGCCCTTGACCAAAAAGCACCATCTAACAACACAGGTACAGTATATGTGGCAGGCAGCCCTCCAACTCAACAGCTTTTTTCCAGTTCTTACCTTTAGCCTGGTTGACATCTGATAGCCTCGTGGTTTCTCAGTCTCTCCCCCAGGCCATATGATCTTGCGCTGGGTGTTCATCAGCACCTGTCAAAAACACCCTCTGAGTTTTCAGAAAACACTAGATACGTGTGCACCTAGGAAGAGTACCTTTGGGAGAAGAGATGTAAGCCTTCTTCTTGACTACAAACCTTATTCTAACATACTGTTGTTTGAGAGAACACTTATATCTCCACTGTCACACACAAACCCAGAAGACTAGGGCCCAGTCCCAATACTCACTTGCCTACTTGCATCCTTAAAGTGCACACTTTTTATTCATGTTTTCAAAGATGGCCTCCTATACTGTGTTCCTATCTACTGTGTTTATCTATTGTATCTACTGTATTAAAGTGAAAGCAACATAGTTACAGTCTTGTCAAAGGTTTTGAACACATGGTTGTAGGTAATACATCTTAACTGCCTGTAGTTACACAAAGGTAACAAAACAATAGGATGCCCCACATGCACTTTAAGGGGGCAAGAATGATGGTAAAGATGGCTCCTTGGACTACCACCATCCCAGAATAAGCCCGCAACAGCTAGCTAGCCCAGAGCCAGGCCGCGCCAGCCTGTGTGGCGGAGCAGCAGTGATGGTAAGAGGTGTTGGCATGGCGACTGGCGGGTGGCGGTGGCGTACTTGCGAGCCGTTGTAGACGCCCACGGGCACCATGCGTGCCTTCTGGTAGTTGATGATGTTGTAGTGGGCGAAGCGACGGTCGCCATCATCGTTAAACTCCACGCGGCCCGTCAGGCCATCTGCGTACTTGGATGACATCAGCACGCTGGCGTGACAGAGAAGGAGCCAGAGGGACAGAGAGAGAAATAGGGAGAGAGAGAGAGGAAGAGAGGAAGGGAGGGAGAGAGAGGGAGGGAGGGAGATAGAGAGAGAGAGAGAGAGGGAGAGAGAGAGAGAGAGAGAGAGAGGGAGGGAGAGAGAGGCGGAGACAGAGACAGACAGAGAGAGAGGGAGAGAGAGACAGAGAGGGAAGGAGAGAGAGAGACAAACATAGAGAGGGGTGAGAGAGTGAGAGCGAGAGAGAGAAAGAGAATGAAAGAACGAAGAAAGAAAAAAGGTTAAAAC
>CM059271.1:29159539-29174539 GCA_030347295.1 Setipinna tenuifilis
CACCTTGGGGCTGGTTATGAGGACTGCGCATAGCCTAATGGGGTCATGTTTAGGCCTGTGTGTTGGGCAGGGGGGTTTAGCATGCTGCATGAGGATATGTGTGAGAATATGTGGATGTGTGTGTGTGTGTGTGTGTGTGTATGTGAAGAGGTCATGTAGACACACAGTCACTGGTCCTGGCTTTTGCTGTGCTTGTGTTTTTAAACATATTTTAAATTGGTCACACTTGACCTTCCTGTGTCTTTCTCCATCTTTGTGATTTTTTTTATAAGATTTTCCATCGGAAGCCATTAGCAGAGAGAGACACTGGCGTTGTGGACCAGGCTCTTTCACTGTGGCACTGTGGCTTTTCAGTCTGGCTACTCTCCATGGGCATGGCTTTACTTCCTGATGGGTGTGTACTTTGCATGAATTTGAAAAAAATGTCTTCATCCAATCACTACCAATTTGATGTGATGTTTGGTATGCCTAAATACAGCATACCTACTCAAACAACTTTAACGTTAACATTAAGTTCAACGTTATCACTTTCAGCTCTTACACTGAGCTATACAGCCCTCTCTCTGTTCAGTTCCTAGAATTTCTAGTTGTGAAATCCGAAGCCCTTGAACACTACCCTGTTGTAGTGCTGTAGTAAAGCACATTAGGAAGGTGCTAGCTACCCACTGATCCAAATACAGGGGGCCAATCTTTTGGCTTTCATCTGGGTGTCATCTGATAGACCTCACAGGAATCTTAAATTTGGTTTGGCTAACCATTACATTACATTACACTTACTAGACGCTTTTATCCAAAGCGACTTACAATGAATGTTCAAAAACCAGCTATAGACATGGTTTGACTAACTATAGTTTTTCCTACCTGGGGTCTGCTATACTGCATTCATTACTCTAGTTGTATGTCATATATAGTAGACCAGTATGTGGGTTATGGTGTATAATGTACACTGGATAAGGTATGCATGTGACATTGTATACTATTACACATGGGAATAACAGCACACAGGTTTTTCTTGTGTCCATCAGGACTAGTGATCTTTGCTGCAAGTAGTCTTTTACCATAGCTAAAAGGGTATACTGACATACGATTGGTCAGGAGCTCACCTTGTCAGAGTATACGAACATACGATTGGTCAGGATCTCACCTTGACAGAGTATACGAACATACGATTGGTCAGGAGCTCACCTTGTCAGAGTATACGAACATACGATTGGTCAGGAGCTCACCTTGTCAGAGTATGGACATGCGTGTGGTCAGGAGCTCACCTTGTCAGAGTATATGGACATGCGCGTGGTCAGGCCGACCACAGGTATGCGGTAGAAGCCAGCGGTGTAGGACACTGGGGTGGGGGTGAGGTGGTCGTTGGACTGCGGAGGGTGGCTCACCAATATGGCATACACCTGTGGAATGGAGGAGAGAGCAAACCACATAATCTCTGCACATGCAGGACCGTCACACACCTGGAGTCACTGTGAGGGTGTAAGAGATTGGATTAGTATTTTCTGTTATATGGGATGGTGCTGATTTAACACCACACATTATATGCTAATGGGTATTGGTAAAGGCTGTCTGAAGAAGTGTCCAAAGCCTTGCCTCAGACTGCAACCACATTGCAAACCATTGACATGTTCCAGGTCACTTTTACTGTAATGTAACAGGTACCAGGAACAACTTGTCAGAGGTCTAATCATGTCAATGTTACTACAAATTTAAATCTGTGTGTGTGTGTGTGTGTGTGTGTGTGTGTGTGTGTGTGAGCGTGTGTGTGTTAATCCCTGATGATGCACTATCGACAGTAATCTTTCACATCGCTGAGGGCAGAAGCCCTTCGTCGCTCCACCAGAACAAAGCAGCTGTTATCCGCTATGCTGACGCCATGTTGGCCTCGATCTACGCGCACCATGAAAAGAGCGCAGAGATGAACCGTGAAACAGCGCGTGGATGGGAGGCTCGTTTGTCTTGGCCTTAGTTAACTGGAGACAGCTCTGCCTCGGCTCGCGAGGACGCGAGGTGCCACTCTGTTTACCACCAGAGCCACCCACTTCACACGGGCCTCTGAGGAATATTGCATTCAAGGGCGAAATCACAGTCGGCCAGTATTATTTTGGCTGGGCATTTCTCTGTTATCAAGCCAACATTAAAAGGAAAAAAAGGGAAAAAACGAACACAACTGACAGGGGGCTCTATTTATGCATGGTCACTCTTGTGGACATAATTTAGAGCAGACCTTTACTAATCGTTAGTTTTCTATGTGTCACATGCGATTATCCTCGCATGTAGACCAACAACTAATTTAGTGAACTGAATTGGAATCAACAGTTTACTTCGCCGGAGCAGTGGACGCCACGCAACCAGCTACATTTTAGACAACACACTGAGCGAACCTATTTGATAATTCAGTTATATGTACGCTCCCTTCTGATTAAATGTTAATGTACATAGCAGGAAACAATGGAAATGTCAAACTACAGTTATACTGTTGATCTTATCGAGACAGAGGTCATTTCACGAATGAGTTATAGCCCGATTCCACAATTAACACACCATATTAAATTTGTTTGTGCTTTCTATTAGTCTTCCATTATCACAGCCAAAAAATATCTCCTGGGCCCATTTTAATGTCAATTTAAATTACCAAAATAACAGGGGTTACGCCACTGAAAGAAATATTCAACAAATGTCACAGTTAACAAGAAATTTATATTAAATAACACGATCATTTTATTCAGCACATGCCATTTCGATTTGTTCAAGCTCTTTTGAAACGGCACATTTTCTGTAATTAATTGTCTATGCCTTTGTAGCGCATGGATCACAATAAATGACGGCTCTCAGCAATGATTACCTGATTTGATATGAGATCTTCGCAGACAGAGAGAGCCATCTGTATGGCGTTGGGTTTGTGGGTTACAGAAATCGCGTTCATCTTAAACTTCTCCTTGCCATAAATATTGTTTGCTTGGGCTACCGCGTCCTTGAACACTTGTTCAAACCTCTTCTGGCTCAGAACAGCTCCGATGTTAACGATCTTCGGCTCGCAACCACCCCGAGCACAAGAACATGAGATGAAAAAAGCTAAGAGAAAAAGACGCATTTTTATGGTTTATGGAAAAAACAGACCGCGTCTGCTGAATGTGTCCCGATGTCCGTCGGACTGATGGCCAGGTAAACTGATCCCTGGTGACCAAGTTCTCTCAACACCAGGTTGAAAACAACACCACTGGAATGTAATTACATTGAAATCCCGCGCTGAACAATGTCCGCAATGAATTCTGACTGCTGTTTAAACGCGTTTCGTTGTCAACAAAAATGTTAATTGAATGCAGTCTCCCCGAAAGCCGACCCTTCACTCCTGTTGATTTTCCCCATGCTGTTCTCCCTCTCCGTGTGAGTGTAGGTGCAGCGGATTGCCTAAATGGCGGCCAGGTTTGGTCTCTGCCCACTAGAAGCGCAGGTTCTCCCGTTTAGGCATAGTTCCCACCAGGGTCTCCTCTCAATGACCTGATGCTCGCCGATGGTCTGTGAGAGTCTCTGTCCTTGGTGCTGAAACCTTGTGCCTGCGCAGCAGTGCGCGCTCCCGCCCCGATTACGCTTGATATCGCTTATGTGTCACGCTTGAAAGGACATGTAAATGCATGCCCTAATGCAACGAGAATGAGCATTTTAAAACACAACTAGTGGATCCTTATTTCATCCGAGTAGCTGGTGTGACATGACACGCAAGAATCGTGCCCTTTTCTATTCATCAAATTGTGTTTGTGAAACCCCATTTAATCATCGAGATAACTACAAGCCACGTAGTGAATTAACAAAAAATCTATTTACCATTCTGGGTGTATTGACAATAGAGAATGCGTTAGACATATTCAAAATTGACGTCAAGCAAAGTCCTTAACAATAATTCATGGATGATTTTTAAACGAGCTTCTCAAGACCGCCTCACAAGGTAGGAACTATAGGAGTAATGGATGTTACTGTTACATTAAGTCTTTTTGATGACCACTAAGCGAACCATTTCACACTGGAAGGGAAGGAGATGGAGAAGCGTCCGCTCCTCCTATTGAACACAATCAATAGAGGATCCATCCATCAGTCGCTCTGGACGCGGTGCAACAGTGCAAGCGCGAGACATTCACGAGAAAACCGTTACCAAGGAAACAGGAGTGTCTAGCTGGAGGTGCGAGGTCTTTCCACTGTACTATAACTTACAATTCTTCGAATTAGATTTTGAAATACGCCTCTTAAACCCAGTGACTCAGTGACCCAACTCTCTTAGTGCAAAATCGCGGTAAAGTGTAAAGATGTGGCTGAGGTTGACTGGCCGGGACAAGATTAATTGTCCTGATTAAAATTTCATTAAGATAGTATCATTAATGCTGCTCACACCAGCCATAGCCTCGAGTCTGATAGTGAGTGTTCGTGCACGTCGCCAGCTATTACCACTTCATGTGGACATTAACTAAATGGGCGTCGGGGAAGGAGTGTGTCTTTTCGACCGTTGAGAGGATATGCCACTAATAGGCTAACGGGCTCCATCAAGACCATGTGCGACAATTTTGTGACAAGCGAAATGTTCAAACAATTGAATGCATGCAGGTGTGTGGAAACACATCAACATGCACAATCTCACACGGCATTCTCTCTTTCTCTCTCTCTCTCTCTCTCTCTCATTCCATACCCACACGCACACTGCTTCTTCCTCTCCCTTTAACATGCAAGCTTGTTCCCAGTTGAAGTAAACAGTGCACATGCTGGACTATATCAGTAGAGTTCTCATTCTTATCCTTCTCATCCACGAGGAACATTTTATTCTGTTTTTTTTTTTCACCTGATGAAGCACCAGCTCCCTTCTCGTTTTGAAAGATAAGAGAGCTCTTCGTGGCAGAGAAAAATATATTAGAAGGCAAAACAGTGCCCACGTAAACGTTTGACACGAAGACCAAAAGGAAACGGCAGTTGTATCAAAGTGCTTTAAAGGCTTTGGCTCAATAAACGCCAGTGGCACTACGCGTCGCTCTCAAACTAGGTCCCAGCTCCAGAAGTGTCAGCCTGGATCATGCTATTCCAGCGCGCTGGGCTGTTTCAAACCCAGAGTCAGCAACATGTAAATTGTAATTTGTCAAACCCATTTGGTATTCAGGACGTAGATTACACAGCCGTCACAGTGGTCCATGCAAATCTAAAACTAGTTGGATTGAATTTGAGAAACGAAGATTAAGCCTGGTAACGCCATTGTAATTTCAGACTTGTGCAAAGCATGGGCCCACAAACAACTCATAGTCGGTAGCTACTCTGCTATTTAAAAGACCTTTTAATTTTATTTATTCATTCTGACATAGTTAGCTTGAGTTGAGTTTTGAATTTATAATTAAAACCGCACACACAAAAGATGGACACACACACACACACAGTCGACGCTGTTCCCAAAAGTCGGTTCAATTATTCGTAAGTGGTTCTAATGAGAATCCCAATACCTCATTACTATCACCGTTACAAAGCTAAAAGGAGGAGAAAGGCTTACAGATCTGTGCTGAATGATAAATAAACTATCTCTCCCTCACACAGACAGTTTGATTTACTTTTTCATGACACTCATAAACACAAGTAAGCAGACACACACACACACACACACATACACACACACACACACACACACACACACACACACACACACATTTGACATTTGACACACATGTGCATACAATCATAGACAGTTTGGTTTATTTTTTCATGACATTCACAAACACAAGTGTGCAGGCAGGCAAACACACACACACACACACACACACACACACACACACACACACACACACACACACACACACACACACATTTAACACACACACATGTGCATGCAATCACACACACACACACACACTCACGCACTCTTTACATCACCTGTAATCAGGACACAAACTCAGAGACGAGGGTGCCCCCCCCCTCGCCCCCCCTCGCCCGGAGAGCAGTGTTCATGCCCATGCAAAATTAAGGGGCTCACATGACTGCACCTCCCCTGAATAGGAGAGGAGTGGCGGGCGGGGGGGTGGGGGGTGGGGTGTGCTGCAGCTGAGGCGGATAACTCATCATTAAACAGGCCTACTGCAATAAGGCCTGCTGCAATAAGGCCTACTGCCATGGCTGCTGGCCACACACCCACAGCTGGGAGCTCTCCCATGCACACTTGCTCTTCTCAAAGACTGCTAATAATGTGCTGAAGGGATGTTGAGTGTGTGTGTGTGTGTGTTTGTGCGCATGTGTGTTTGTGTGTGTGCATGTGTTTGTATATGTGTTTCTATGCATACACACATATGTGTGTGTGTATGCCTGTGTGTGTGGGTGAGAAAGAAAGAGAGAGAGAGAGAGAAAGAGAGAGAGAGAGAGTGTGTGTGTGTGTGTGTGAAAATGGCAGCAGCAGCTGAACAGGGTCAGAAGCAGTGTTTGATTGGCACTCCCGTGTTGCCTGAGCTCCAGGAGGCTTCACAGTTTCTGGCCTGGATTAGTGTGTGATTATACTCTACACACACACACGTGCGACTTTGTGTTTGTGTGTGTGTGTGTGTGTGTGTGTGTGTGCAGGCATGCCTGTGTGTGTGTGTGTGTGTGTGTGTGTGTGTGTGTGTGTGTGTGTGTGTGTGTGTGTGTGTGTCCCTACACAGGCATGAATACACTATGCATACTGGTGGGAAAATCAACAGACAACATCTAGCATTTTTTCTCCTCTTCCAGTTCCTTTAGAGCCACAAGGTTAAATGCATTGTATGTATATTATATGTATTAATGCCTTAATTATCAAAGAAGTTCATTTTGTTCACAGCATCGTGATGTCACAAGTGAATGATCAACCACAGTGCACCAAGAGCAGTTCTGCTATGTATCATTTTTAATGACTAATTTATCTTTGCATATATTACAAATGATAGCTTGTTTTTTGTGCCATCAGCAGCTGGGCAGAGCAGAGGTGATTCTAGAGTCTGTTGGGGCCCCAGGCAAAAATATCCACAACTTCCATTGAAAACTGCCACTACTGTAGTTTATGTCTGTGAAGATTCTCATTCTTATTCATCCGGGTCATGGTAGTCAAAGAAGCTAAGTTGTACTGTAAGCAACTGGACTTCTTTTTGGAGCTTGAAGACATTTCACCTTTCATCCAAAGGGCTTCTTTAGTTCTAAGCTGAAAAAGCCTTTTGGATGAAAGGTAAAAATGTCTTCAAGATCCAAAAAAGAAGTCCAGTTGCATTACATTACATTACATTACACTTAGCATACTTACAAATGGAGGACATAATAAGCTAACAGAGGTGTAGAGGAGCTGCTTACAATTTAGCTGCTTTAAGTAATGTAGTTTAAGGTTTTGTCAGGCCCCTTGTGGCTCTGTAGTGGTCTGTAGGGGGGGGGGGCAAGCAGTTTCCTGTGTTGCCCTTTGACCCACTACCCCTCTAAAGGCAGGCTGGGAAAGCTGGCGTAAGTGGTTGACCAGTACTTCACGTACTGACTCCTCAGGTTGTGCTGCACCGAGTCGGCATTGATCTTGTTGTTGATGAGCAGAACAGGGTTTCCCTTGTTGGTGTACAGGGGCCACTGGGTGGGCACGTCCTGTCCGCGGTGAGGGTCCCTGTGGTCACAAACAGGAAATGAACGCCCAGTGTCAGTGATATTATTGGAGGAAAGGTTGTTGATATTGTGGGTACAGTGTCCAATCAAATCACACACCCCTCTCCCTCTGTGCTTCTGAAAGCTGGAGCATTGGCTCAGGCTCTCTGTGAGTCACTGTGGCCAGTTCTAATCAGATCTATTTATTTGCATATCCAGGTTGTGGTCACAACCAAGAAATCGGTGCATAGTGTTGGTGATATTATTGGAGGAAAGCTTGCTGATATTCGGGTCAGAGAGGTGGATGTGCTCAACTCCAAACAATAAAGTCTTTGGGTTTGCAAAAAAAAACAATAACTGAATCAAGAAAAAAATCACTGAAAAACACACTCTCAAATAATATTCCTATTGGACCAACAACATGTCCAAGACGGATGCATTTCGGCAAAAAAATTGTGTACCGTGTCCAATCAAATCACACACCTCTCCCTCTCTGCTTCTGAAGGCGGGAGTGGGTTCAGGCTAAGCCTCAGTCACTGTGGCCAGTTCTAATCAGAGTTTTATTTCCCTGCTCCAGATTGTGTCCCAATTGATTTCTGGAAGTCTAGACAGCAACACATCTAATCTAATCTGATTCAACCCACATTAGAAGGCGGTTTAAATGTCATTCCAATTGGATTTTTTGCCGATGCATGATCGCAGGTGTCATGATGGGACACTCTTGCTGCTAAAATCAGATTTCTATGCTGGATGTCTGTGACAGCACTGGCCAATGACAGACTGCTGTTCTCACGAACAGGAAGTTTGTTTGCATGCAGCCGTCATTGCTACTTTCATAACTCCTGCACTCTCAGAAATAATGTGACAGTAGGAAGACAAATCTGCATATTAGTACAATCAGCATTACTGTAAAACAGCTAGTTGTAAAACAGTGGTTACAAGGTACAATTATGTGCTTTTGAGGGTACTGCCGGTATAACAAGCTCTGTACCCCTAAAAGTACAACTCTGTACCTTCTTCTCCGAGAGTGTGAAACAACTCACAATACAGTAATGTCAAGATAGTTTTGTCTGCAATAACAACAATATGATACAACTCTTCCATGATATATTGAAAGAAAATCATGTATGACACATCACAGTATCTGTGGAATTTAAAGAGGAAAAATGCCATACATATTTAAAAAGCAGGAATTACATATGTACTCAGTGTGGCATAAAGCGTACTCTGCACTGTACGTGATTCTGTCTCTGAGTTACATCACTGCAGGTTTGACCCCTTACATTTGATAAGTGTCACCCCAACAAGCCATTAGAAAATGTCAAATCTCTAGTTCAAATTACAGGGAGTACTGAAGGGTACACTACCTCCCCAATCAACACCTAGCACCTCCAAAAGAGACAAAAATATTAGGGTAGGAGGGTACCGATATATTAAAGTAAGTAATGTAAAACATAAAACATAGTACCGCCCAATTACGGAGGGGTAATTCACACTCTGGTCAAACTGTGTCTAATTGGTGATGAAATATCTTTAGAGCACCTTTATGTTTTAATAAAAGTGTCAGTAGTTGGCACCTGCATATCTATAGCGTATTACAAGTGCCTACAGATGTAGTTTTCCTTTTTACATTACATTAAACTTAGCAGATGCTTTTATCCAAAGTGACTTGCAAAAGAAGGACATAATAAGCTAAGCTAGAGGTGTAGAGGAACACAGAGTAAACAGACTACCCTCATACACACAAGGGGATACATGTGCCTTAAGTAAGTTTCCCACAGCAGGGACACTACAGACACACACACACCCCACACACATAGACTTATACAAGCAAAAAAGAGTTGGTTAGTAGAGATGAGTTTTGTTTGGAAGGAAAGGAAGAGAAGGGTCTTTACAAGCTTTTTAAAGGTCGAGATTTTTTTCAATATTTTGTCTAAGTGTTGTTTAAGTGGTAGAAGCCTATGACTAGGCAATGTAGGTGAAGGTTGTGTTGTTGCATAGTGTAGTGTTAGTTTTTTCCAATGCTTTGTTTTTGTTTAGCTATTTTAATTAGTTTTGTTTATTATTATTATTATTGTTATTATTATTATTATTATTATTATTATTATTATTATTAGTAGTAGTAGTAGTATTAGTATTATTATTATTAATGATAATAATAATAATAATAATAATAATCTTTACTTGTATAGCACAATTCATACATACAAGATGCAGCTCAAAGTGCTTTACAGTTTGGTAAACTGTAAAGCACTGTAAGTGGTAAAAGCCTATGGCACTGTAGGTGAAGGTTGTGTTGTGTTGTGTTGTTGCATAATGTACACTGTAGCGTAGCGTTAGCTTGTGCTCATCCGGTCATAGTGTATCACAAAAGCCTATGGCTAGGTACTGTACTGCAGGTGAAGGTTGTGTTGTGTTGTTTTTTAATGTTTTGTTTTTGTTTAGTTATTTTAGGTAAAGGTTGTGTTGTTGCCTAATGCACACTGTAGCATTCACGTAGCATTAGCTTGTGCTCACTCAGTCATAGTTTACTTATTTTAGTTAGTTTTGTTTAACTGTTAGAAGCCCACAGCTAGCCACTGTAGGTGAAGGTTGTGTTGTTGCATAATGCACACTGTAGCGTTAGCGTTATAGCGTTAGCCTGTGCTCACCCGGTCTTGGCGAAGTTGGTCCAGTAGGCGATCATGTACGCGGCGAGGGTGCGGTGGCGGGGGAAGTAGCCCAGCGGCGTGTCGAAGGGTTTCCCGAACACGTACTGCACGTCCTCCGCATGGTCTGCCTCCATCCAGCTCGGGAAGCCGGGGATCCGCGTCGGCATGTTGAACACGTACGAGTATGTGCGCCGCGCTCCCCTGGGGTAGCATAGAGACACACACACACAGTGACATACACACACACACACACACACACACAGTCACGCACATGCATACAAAACACACACACACACAGTCCCGCACACGCATACAAAACACACACACAAACACACACACACACACACAGTCACGCACACGCACACAGGCCCACACACAGTCACACACATGCACGTTGTACACACACACACACACACACATACACACACACGCACGCACACACACACACGCACGCACGCACGCACACACACACACACAGTCACACACACACGCACGCACACACACACACACACACACACACACAGTCACACACACGCGCATACACACACACACACACACACACACAGTCACACAAATGCACATGCGCACACACACAGTCACACAAGCTTTTTGTCTGTACAAATTATTGATCTACTCTAGACATATCATTCCACTCCAGGTCAATAACATGAAAGCTTATTTTATACGACCACACTTATATCCTCACATATTTACAGGCGAGCGGTCAGCTTTACTTGGCATGTTTGGCGTGCAGCTGCAGGGCGATCTGCGTGGGCACGAAGAACAGGTAGTCCGTCTCGATGTCCACCACCGTCCTCTTGACGGTCACCTGGTCGGGGCTGGGGCCCCAGTGCTGGGAGTAGGTGGCCATGGCCGACTCTGCGGCCTCAGGACCCTTCTCCCTGGTCAGACCCACCAGCAGCTCCTTAATCTCCTCCCTGTGTGGGGGAGCACAGGCACCAGACAGAAAGGGGAGAGGAGAGGAGAGTTTAGAGTATATGGCACAGAAGCACCAGACAGGGCAGAGGAGAGGAGAGGAGAGGAGAGGAGAGGAGAGGAGAGGAGAGGAGAGGAGAGGAGAGGAGAGGAGAGTTTAGAGTATATGGCACAGAAGCACCAGACAGGGCAGAGGAGAGGAGAGGAGAGGAGAGGAGAGGAGAGGAGAGGAGAGGGGAGGAGAGTTTAGAGTATATGGCACAGAAGCACCAGACAGGGCAGAGGAGAGGAGAGGAGAGGAGAGGAGAGGAGAGGAGAGGGGAGGAGAGTTTAGAGTATATGGCACAGAAGCACCAGACAGGGCAGAGGAGAGGAGAGGAGAGGAGAGGAGAGGAGAGGAGAGGAGAGTTACTAAGCCCAAGTTTAATATTTACAGTATATAGCACAGAAGTGTTGGGGAGCACAGGCACCAGACAGAAAGGGCGGAGGAGAGGAGAGTTACTAAGCTCAAGTTCAGTATTTACAGTATATAGCACAGAAGCACCAAGCACAGCAGGGGAGAGTTACTAAGTTCAAGTTTAAGTTCAGTTTATTTATATAGCACATTTCATACAACAGAAGCTCCAGAACCAAAGTGTGTTATCAAAACTAAGTAAATAAATAAATATAAATAATAACACTAATACCAGACAGAGCAGAGGAGAGGAGAGTTACTAAGATCAAGTTCAGAGTTTATGCTTTTATATTGTTTTTTTGTTAAGCACATTGAACTGCCTTTGTGTATAAAATGCGCTATATAAATAAACTTGACTTGACTTCATATATAGCACATGTTATACAACAGAAGCTCACCAAAGTGTGTCAATAAACTAAGTAAATAAATAAATTAAAAATAACACTAATAATAATACTAGAAGTGCTGCTTGGCTTTATGACGGACTGTTTTTAAAAAACACAGTAGCATAACAACACCACAAGGACAAGAAGATAAGGTGGGCAGTAACTTTCTATAACTGGCTACCTGTGAAGTAGAGCTCAAACATTTGAACTTTTCCATATCTATGTACTTATGAATGACAACCATAACAAGTACAGTAGCAACTAAATCAACAGTTGAATGATTGTTTATTCCTTGCTCTACTTTTGCCTAACATATGCTAAAAAATAGCAAATCAATCAGTTATTTCAGTAGTTCATTCATATTTTTTCTTAAATATGGAGGGAATTGTGGATTAAAATGTTTCAGAGCGATAAGTGGGATAACGGCCTTCGAGGTGATCGTTGGGTACAGGTGAGGTTTCGCAGAAATAATGACTCAGCAGATGACTCTGCTTCTGCTGCAGGGTACATACGGGTGGGTGGTCTTGTATTTCTGGTTGATGGAGGGGATGTCGACCCCAGCGAACAGGTGCCCGTCCATGCTGTTGGTCCCGGCGATGTAGTCGAACTTGGCAGCATAGTGGAAGAGCTTGCTGGGGTGGTCAGGGATGAACTCCCCATCCACCACTGGGGCCAGCTCCAGCATATAGACCACAGGATCTGAGAGCAGAGAATGAGGAGAGTCACAGTCACTTTCAGTGTGTGTGTGTGTGTGTGTGTGTGTGTGTGTGTGTGTGTGTTTGTGTATACTGTACATGTGTGTCTGTGTGTGTGTGTGTCTATGTGTGTGTGTGTGTGTGTATACTGTACATGTGTGTGTGTGTGTATACGTGTGTGTGTGTGTGTGTCTACGTGTGTGTGTGTGTGTGTGTGTGTCTACTTGTGTGTGTGTGTGTGTAGACCACAGGATCTGAGGGGAGAGAATGAGGAGAGCGATGAGAGTTATCAGGCAGGGGTGGAAATTAACTTCTCGTTGTGTGTATAAGGGTGGTCTGCTTATTCTGTGTTCCTTCCTATACACCTCTATTATGCTTAGTACAGCTTATTATGTCCTCCATTTTGTAAGTCTGCTAAGTGTGTTAGCATCTGCTAAGTGTAATGTAATGTAATGAAACTTTGCAAAATGCGGACCTTTACAAGCGCCACCATTGACTGTATATACAGTCTCTGAGCGCCACTGATAAAGAAATGGTGAAAATTCACCAGTTACTCAACACTAAATTACTATTTTGCGTCTCAAATCTACCAGCCACTTTGAGATTTCTCCAGCATTTGGCTGGTGGCTTGTGCCAATTTCTGTTCCTGTTATCAGGGGAAACAGACTGTTCTCCTAAATGAAAGGTTAAAGTTTACTGTAGCCATAGTTGTTAGGTATACAGTTCATAGGAACTGTAACAGACAAGAGCACATGACAATGCAACACATAGTGACACAATGCAAACAACGCCAACTGAGCACAGTTACAGTTCATTTTACTGTCCCTGTTTAACAACATGTAACATTATGTACTTACCCTGTATCATAGGGTTAGGGTTAGTGTTAGGTATTTACAGTGTAAGTACATAACATTACATGCTGTTGTTACATGTACACAAACTAAAAGAGGAACCGTAAAATAAAGTTTTATCACAGAGTTTCACTCTCGGCGGCCATCACTTCCTCAACTTGGGTCATGGAGGTATAATACAGCCCATACTGCACTTCCTCTTATGAGGATGTATTTGCATCTTAGTGCATATTATTGCTTGTGTTAGTGGTATAAATGTTAAAACACATTAAATTATAAATGTTTCTGTAAAAGACTCTTTTAAAACTATGGACTTGTAAAAGGCCCGAACTAGATCTGACATCGTACATACTACTCAAGGCCAAATTAAAAAGTGAAATGTACCAAAAAGACTTAGTAAGTTAGTTGCCCTAAATGTATCAGACAGCACATAATTAATGTATATGCGTGTGTGTGTGTGTTTTTGGAGTTCTTCTATACTTCATAAGCAGCTGAAACACACTCTGCATGGGCATGAATACTGCATGAGGCACCATGCTAGAGTGGCTATATTAGTACATTATATATTATTATTAATATATAATTATTATATATATTAGTATATTATTAACACAACGCCCATCTTCTCATTTTCATGTCCATGCATGTGTGTGTGTGTGGAGTGAGGGGGGGGTATTAAAGTGGACCTCAGGGGGCTTTTCCAGGTTTCCCCAGAGGAACGTGTGGGTGTGGAGTCACAGCCAAGAGTGGTGGGATTGTTATGTGTTGGATGAACGCGACCTGGCCATTCAGACTGAAGTTGCCAAAGATGTCAAAAGATTAGATACATATCCAAGTGGCCTGGGTCGCATTTGAAAAAATCGCATCTGTGTCATTCCGACTGTCATTAACAGATCAGATACAGATTGCACAGGGTTAAAACAATCGCATCTGTGTCATTCCGACTGTCATTACCAGATCAGATACAGGTTGCACAGGGTTAAAACAATCAGATTTGGGTCCCTTCAGGCTGCAGTCTGAATGTAGCCTTAAATTTTTGAAATGTGTTTCCCACCAATGACATCAAGCGAGTGATGTCAGAGGTACAGGATTTGGGCCGTGTGACTGCGAGAGGGTAAACCGAGAGGCATGTGAGGCCGTCTCCATAGCAACCTTTGCCCATCTCCGAGAGGGCCAGCTTCCCCGCCATGGTGAGCGCCACGGGATCGGTCATCTTCAGGCAGGCGGCCAAGTGCTCCTCCTGCGTACAGCCAACCTTCTCTGCGATCTGCACACGTGCAAACACACAACAGTCACTTTCAGTGTGTGTGTGTGTGTGTGTGTGCGTGTGTATACATGTGTGTGTGTGTGTGTGTGTGTGTCTACATGTGTGTGTGTGTGTGTGTATATATACATGTGTGTGTGTGTGTGTCTCTACATGTGTGTGTGTGTGTGTGT
>CM059271.1:29177039-29207039 GCA_030347295.1 Setipinna tenuifilis
GGAGTGTTTTGTGTGTGTGTGTGTGTGTGAGTGTGTCTGTGCATCACTTCTCTGAGGAGAGTGACTGACACCTGTCAGTGGGACTGTCCTGTTACCGGTACAAAAGGGTGGCATCCTTGTGCACTTACAGTACAGTATGCCTTACTACCTCTGTGATATATTAGAAGATGTAGAAATGTAGATGTAGAAATGTCCATGTTCAACATAACATGAATGTCTTATTGTTTTATCTGTATTTATTGTCATGCTCACTTCATGTTGTCCTTTCTGTTTGTCTTTGTTACCATTTCCTAAGTTATGTTATCCTGCATGTCAAGCATTTTGGGCAGTTGTTGTTGTTGTTTTTAAAGTGCTTTATAAATAAACGTGACTTGACTTAGAGATAGCACTCTGTTTATATAACCTAACATTTAGGACCACTTGAACGCCTACAGCTCTGCTGCCTGGAGTCACCCGTCACCGAACTTACAGTAAATAACATAAAATAAATAAAATTAAAATGATTTATTAAATAAAAATAGTAATTTGTATCCACTAGCACTTTCTATGAAGCTTGTATTCCCCAGGCTTTATGACTGTATGCGGGATATAATGCTTGATAAAGCTAAATAATGGTTAACTATTTAGTATTCATAACTATTTATACATACTCATAACAAAACTCCAACTGTTTTCCCTAGGTGCCTCATGCTTGTATAAGTCTGCATGTGTAGGAGGTATGTGTGTCTGCATTGCAGTGTCCCTGCTCCAGGAAACTTACTTAGACACATGCGTCTCTTTGTGTGTATGAGGGTAGTCTGCTTACTTTATGTTCCTCTGCACCTCTGTTAGCTTATTATGTCTTCCTTTTGTAAGTCGCTTTGGATAAGGCATCTGCTAAGTGTAATATAATGTAATATGCACTCGTAGGCAAGTGAAGCGTTATAACCAAGAATGCACTGTGTACATCCATGAGTATGTGCAGTATAAATAGTCATGAATACTATACACACTTTATGAATGCATTATAACCACATATCCCATCATGCACCATGCCATCTGACCTGGCAGTCTCGAGTCGCCGGTGCTGAGGAACCCGAGCGTTCCGACGCGGTAGTTGACCGTCACAACGATGACGCCTCCGCGGTCGGCCATCTCTTTGCCGTCGTACAGGGAGTTTCCCAGGAAGCTGACGTCATTGGACGCCCCCAGGAGGAAGGCACCCCCAAACAGGTAGACCATCACTGGCAGCCCGGTGGACACTGGAGAGGCACGAGAACAGACCTTTTAGCTACAGCACCATGTGCACAAAGTGCCATACAAATTAAGATTATTATTATTATTATTATTGTTATTATTATTATTATTATTATTCTTTGCTCTTGGCAAGACCCATTAACACAACAAACAAACAAACAAACAAACAGAAAAAAACAATATTCAGATAGAGAGGTCTGTGCTGAAAATAGTAGCAATCAGCTTACTTATATGAAATACATTTCGATATTTCAAAATGGCCCACCTTGTCTGCCTTGGGGGACGAAAATGTTGAGGTACAAGCAGTCCTCGCTGCCTTGGGAACCCGACTGCATGAGCGTCACCTGCAAACATCTGTCACGATACTTTGTGGCTTTCAGCACACCTGGGCCAAACACACACAAGTCACACAAATAAGGCAAATGCTGTTTGCACTCGGGTGTAAACTGCTTACATTGTTATTTACTTCCTGGGGTAGATAGCCATCATTGCTATTTACACCTGGGTGTATATAGCTTTGTACACATGAATACACATGAATAGGTGTTCCTAGTCAAAAGTGACATTAGTAACAAGTGGCATTAGTACATTAATAACAAGTGACAAGTAACATCCATGTATAAACAAATATGTAGCCCATGAGTTCAACAAGGTTTGGGTATAATCACACAAAGGCAATGTTGAGAAATGTCACTGAAAAACAACTGGCTGCAACTGGACTTCAGTTATATTGCACATACTGTATTTGATGCATGTCTGGGTGTAAGCACTTTTGACTATGTACACCCGGGTGCCTGTCCAGACATATGCTGTATAGACCCTGGGTGTAAACAGCATTTTTGACTAGGATGTTATTGTACAAAGCCACACACACCCGGGTGTAAATAGCAACAGTGAATAACAATGTTAGCAATTTACACTCGAGTACAAATAGCATCTGCCTAAAAGAATTACATACTGGAAAACCTTTGGGGTGTGTGTGTCGATGAGTTAAAATGAGGGAACTACATTTCTGCACAACCTTTTATAGCCTGTGTGAGCCGAGCCCATAGTAGCACACACAGATATCTCTCGTGGCAATTCAGTAATATGGTTAAACAACAAACCTGGTTTAGTTACATTGAGTACATTGTAAATCTCCACATAGAAGAGTTTTATAGCTTAATTAAAGCAAAACAAATCTGTAAGGACTCACAAACCACACTACACCATACCTCACCACACATCAAACCATAACACACACCACACCAATCCTCATCACACTATGGTATACTCTACTCGAAGCCACACCACTTCGAACCATAGCACACATCAAACCACCCTCACCTCACACCAAGCCACACCTACACCATCACACACCATGTCATATTATTACATCACATCACACTATGGTACATTACATACTGGACAAAAGTCCAAAGTTAAAAAACATTAAACTGTTTATTTACCATCCCAGCCAGGGTGAGGTTTGGGCTTCTCAAACCTCCCGGGTACGTCTGCGAAGGGGATGCCCTTGAACACATCCACTGAGCGGAAGAGGCCCATACGGTGGTTCTTGCCCTCCACCATACCCCCTTCTGTGGACACCACACCCAGCTACCCCACACAGGGGAACACAGACAGTGTTAACCAGCAGCGTATACTACAGAGGTGGTGTAGTGGCAAACCTGGTTTATTTGACCCAGAGCTAGTCGGTCGTAAACCTTATAGAAGAGCCCGTTGCCATGTGTTTCATTATGAGAATGAAGCCATGTGCTCTTCTACTAACCTCTGGGCTACCTAAACTAGGGTTATTACTTAATTACTTTTGTAGAAACACACCCCCTTACATGAAACATATTACTGGAATATTTCATAAACATTTCATTACCATAATCAAAAGTATTGCAATAATTGTAGCATTGTAGCAGATGTTAGTATTGCCATATCTCTCTCTCTCTCTCTCTCTCTTTCGTAGATCATTTTTCACTGGCAATAAATAATACTAAGTCAGGGAGGTGGATGTGTTCAACACCAAACAATTAAATCTTTGGGTGTGCAACAAGAAAAGTAACTGGATCAAAAAAAAAACCCACAAAAAACAAACGCACTCTGAAGTACCTTTTCTTGCGCAAGAAAAAGTAGTTGCGAGTGTGTTGATTTTTCTCTTATTTCTCTTAATTTTCCTTTGAATAAATAATACTCACACTGGCTGCCGCTGCACTGCCCAAGCACAAGGCTGCCACTATAAAAATCACCCCGAACGCAGTCATCTCTGACAGAGGGACACCTGGACACGAGCACACTAAATTACCACGTCGCTCACCCACTCGCCACTGAAGCAAACACTCGACTTCTGCCACTATGGGCTTTTATACATCTGTGGTGCATTGCGAAATATTACTAGAGAGGAAAAATAGATGACCTTCAGGACCATATCTCTACCCAGCCGGATAAGGTACATGCTGGACCAATAGGATTTGAGAGTGATCAATTTTCCTTTGCTAATCACTTTGGAAGTGGGTGATCTGAAAGTGGGCATGTGTCATAATCCATATCCAATCCAATCATATGGCCACAGACAGCATGTTAATGTGATTGAAGGCCGATATTTGAGGTCTTATAACACGTCTACCAAGTCGATGTAAATTTGATTAATACACTGCCGCAAAATGGATTTAATCAGTAAAGGTTAATCTTGAGCATAGTTCCAATTACCGTGGGTACTGGTGGGGTACAGCACCACCCCCCGATTAAGACCAAGTACCCCCCAAAGAGACATCAATAGCAGGGTTGAGGGGCACTGACATGTTAATGTAATTGATGTGAAATATAAAAGGTAGTACCCCCTATATAAGGTAGTACCCCCCAGTTATAGAGGGGTAATTCACAGTCTGACCTGGAGCGGTGGTTACACATTCACCAACATCTCCGGCTAAACTCAAACAAGCATGATGGGAAACCCTCACCTGTTGGTGTTTCTTTCATCTCACCTGTGGCGTGTCATACCCCAGTCTGTTTGTGTCCCTGGACAGCTGTGAGGTTCTCAGGCAGGAGCCGTGGCTCTCACAGGTCACAGATTGGAGCTGTTTTTCAACTGCTGCCCTTGTCTGTTCACTGTAAATCAAGGAGCCATACAGTACATGTCTACTGCATGAGGTGTGCAGCAGGCATGACTATTGTATGCTGTGTACTGTTATATTAGGCTATGTTGTTGATATTTAGCTATTTCATTTTTTATTTATTTATTTTACCATTTATTGCAGAAAGAACAACTCGCATAATTTGTACATGTTAAGTGTATTCACTGTAATTGTGTAAATTAACCAACCATATATGTGGGAGGAGGATGCTCAAGTGAAGTTGCTTCTCTCTCTATTGCCAAGAAAATAAAGTCCAGTCCCGCGTCTCTTCTTCCCTCCCATCACCCCTGAGTGGAGCAGACACACAGTAGGGGTTAATGGAGACAGCAAAAGGCAGCTGGTTAAAGAACAGACGGGCTGCAGCGTTTAGACCATCTGCAGAAGGGATGTAGCAGTCATGTTAGCTTAGCAGCAGCAGCGAAGGCCGTGCTAACGCTGAGCAGTGCTGTAATTTAGATGCCATGTCCCAGAGTGCATTACACTCTTAAATAATGCCTGTAGCCTGTACCGGTTCTACAGAACGATGCCACAGAAGAACCTTTTTCAGTGCTTTAGAGAACCGTCGAGTTCTCTAGTTCTTTGAAGAACCATTTGACACCGATATGACATAGCAAAGCCCATTATGATCTGAGGCTCTAAACCATTTCTAAGGTGAAGAATCTTTCACATTTCACATTTCAGTTTTCACTCTCCATGGAACCATCTAGGGATTTAAATAACCATTTAATGGTGGTTTCTGTGTGGAGTTCCCTATCAGTGGGATCAGTAACTACATATTTTGTGAAATTGGGTTTAGACTGGAGATTCACTTCATAACACCTCCTTTGCCTTGTGACCAAATCCACATAACACCTCCTTTGCCTTGTGACCAAATCCCTTGCTTCTTACCATTAAGAAAGCGATAAAAGCATCACCACTATTATATATACAACATGTTTGACTGGGCAGTATATGACAACGTTGAAGGCATTTCTCTCAGTTTCTATGTTCACGTAGTTACTGCACTTTTCCTCTGTAGGGCAGAAGCGGTACAGCCTGTCTGAGCTGTGGACACTGAGAGAGGAGAGTTCAGCCCTGCTGACCCCTTTAAGCTGAGCGCATCTGCATGATTAATGAGGCCACAGAGGAAAACACACAAACAGCAGACAGATGGCTGACGAGTGGCAGCTTTGAGGGCATCTGCAAAAGTGACAGTGACAGTGGGACTGGCCTTCTGTGGAGAGTGGGGACAGCAAGGGTGACAGTGGGACTGGCCTTCTGTGGAGAGAGTGGGGGACAGCAAGGGTGACAGTGACAGTGGCACTGGACTCCTGGAGAGTAGGGGCTACTATGTGGGGACAGGGTTATCATTAGTTAGAGGTGAGCTGTGCAAGTGCATGGATGTTTGAGGATATATTATTATCCCATGTAAAAAAGAAATAGAAATACCTTACAAGGACTTTCACTGCCTCCTATGTCACTTATCCATGATTTCCCATATATCTTAATCTCATAGAACAAAAGTATTAGATAACAGTAAAAGATTTATATGTTTTATACAAGTTATACCAATAACATAAGTTTGTCTTTGTAGAAATGTACTAAGGATCTTGCATGTGATTTACTTATATATTTTAAGCGCTAGTTTTAGATAAAATGTAAAAACATCTTGTGCAATTCATCCATGTCATTTACATTAATGATATGATATGATATTATTTTATATCATATTATATTATATTATAGAAATAAGTATGCATGTAATAAGTATGTATCTTTAAGCACCTTGTCCCTTCCCTTTGTGCCTTGGACATAGGACAGACATGGACCAGTGCTGGCAGTTGGGAAGAACTGGATAATGTACACGCTGTGTACAAGAGAGACGGCAGACAGAGCTGGATACGAGCAAGGGAAAAGAAAGGACCACACAGCAAAATTCTCAGAGTTAATTTCCCAGTGTTCAGCAAATGTGTTAATTTAAGAGTGTAAGTGTAAGATTAAGAGTTGAAATTACACTGCAAAAAGCTGATTTAACGCAAATAAGGTAAATATGTAAGAAAGGAGTGTTAAATTAATACTACAAACATTGGGACAAAATAAACACTGGCATAGTGTTAAAACTGACTCACTTGATTTAGAGTTGATTTAACACTACAGAATATACTGTGCACAGAGGGCAGAGAGCAGGTTTGGGGGAGTGAGGGGGGTGTGGTGATATACTGTAGCTTTGCACAGTTACTTCAGATCAACTGTGAAGGGAAGCATGAGAAGCCTGTTGTCTGTACAGCTGTCGGTCCATGTCCCGCAAGAATCACTCATATTCCTGTCTAATGGATGATGTCATTCTCCCTGTCCATCAGGTCAACTGCAAGAGCGCTTTTGGCTATTTAAACGCCATCTGTAACCGTTTTTCATTATATCCAGCTAAAGAACACAAAAATATGCTTGGAAACTATTATCTTGGTGAAGGGTTTCTGCAACATTAACATAGTTGACTGCAGCATAGTTTCTGCAGCCAAAAATAGGCTAACGTTTTAATATAATGATTAGATTTTCATTCTGTGATAGCAACTTGTATGTTAAATGGCTTATCAGAATATGGCATACATGCAAAACCATTGACCTAAAAGAGCATCGTGCATGCTATGGCAAAATAGCACTTACTGAGTTAGAAGCCCACAATTCATAAGCCCACGTTGTCAAATCTAAATTCAATCAGAAATCAGTCTTTTTACATTTCAATGCAACGTTAAGTAATATTCATTTATGCACAAATACGAACCAAAACACAACTTGGACGTCTTCACGGGCATAAGCATCTAATTTAAAACTTTCAAAGCAGGTTAATGCCAATTTATTTCCCGAACCAGAGACCGAGTTCCAAATTTCATAGTCCAACTGCTCATGGCGCATGCGTGGATTGTTGGTCAATCATGTCCAACCTGCTGCATGCATGCTGCTGGAGGGAGATAGCGAAAAGTAATGTAACCTGTCAACTGCATGTCTGGCGATATTCATCCTCTATGATTTGCAGACACACCGAGATCTTGTAAACAGACCAGCTGCGAGTTTGGATCTGTTGTTCCTGGAGGTACTTTATTTTCAGTTGCTCGCTCAAAAGTTCCAGCAAATAACTAGCTAGAGATACGCTAGCGTTGTTAGCTGGCTAACGTTAGTTGAGCAATTTCCAAGATGGCGCCCTTCAGATGAACGCAGGACATTTCGAAAGGTAAACTAAAGTGATTTTAAAGTGTGTATACTGCATTTTGCGCATAGCAGAGTGTATAGATGTACTTTTCCTATTGAGATATTTCTTCCATTCCGCTTGTCACAGTTGTCATGCTTGTTTTTCTGACTTGTTGTTCAGCGTAAGCAAGCAAGGGTCTGTGTCCGTCGAACTAAGTGTCAGGTCCAGAGTTTATGCTTGCTTCCACGTTAATAACTGATATATTTTGCAATTAGTCGCCAGAGGCAGTTTTATGCAAGCCTAGACATTTCAGCGATATGGCCTGTACTGTTGACAGCGCGCTACAGGTCAGACGACGACTATGTCAAAGATGACATGGGACACGACACGACAGCGCTAATTCCGCAATCGCAAGATATTGTTCCACCTGTTAACACATGGTAGCCTTCAGTACGGTTGTGTTCGCGCCTTCTGAGCAGCTTGCATTACCTTGAAAAGAATCCTAACGCTGCCATTGATATTTAACACGTCGGGAGTATAAATGACTCATTCCAGAAAACAGCGGACCATGGCGTGACCCTGTGAAATTCCTGTGCTGCTCACATGCGTCCCTCTCCTGGTATAGAGGTCGTAGCTGAGAACGGTGACTGTGAGAGCTAAGGCCTAGTCCTTATCCGCCAGCAACATGGCCAAAGACCAGACCAGTGTGATCGACATGCTTCCTCTTCTGGAGTCCACGGACCTTCAGCAGCTGCAGCAGACCAAGCAACTGGTGGAGGACCACCTCAGGACAGGTACACACACACTCACTTGGACACAACACCTCTGTTTACGTAACTGAATCATGCTGCAGATCAGTATTCAGACATTGGGTGGACAGTAGTCATACACACAGTGAGAGTGTGTGTGTGTGTGTGTGCTTTTCGTGTTTTCTGCAATGTTGTTTGTGTGTGTGTCTTGCAGAAAAGGGTTCGGTGCTGCTGAATGGCTTGGTGGATTATTACCTGGAGGGCAGCTCACCTCAGGCTCTGCTCATCCTCACTGCGGTGGGCGAGCCACAGCACAAGGTCAGAAGACCCCCGTATACCACATGACCTCACACACTTAACACTATATCACACACCACATCACATCATGTCACACACTTAACACATCACACACACACACACCACACCACACCACATCACACACCACACCACATCACGTCACACACTCGACTCTAAACCATATCACACACCACACCACATCACACACTCAACACTGTATCACACACCACACCACATAACACACTCAACACTGTATTACACACCACACCACACCACACCACATCATACAACACACCGGTACACAACACATACTGTACCTCACATGACACAACACACACAGACACAAAGAAGTGTAATGTAATGTAATGTGTGTTGTTTACCACAGTGTGTTGTGTGCCTCAACACACAACACACACGACGACACAACACACACGACGACACACAACACACATGACAGCACACAGTGCATCACTTGCCGTGCCTAGGCATGTCACTTCACTTCATTAGATTATGTACCTGAAAAACCCTCGGGTGTAGCCGTGCGTAGGCATGTCACTTCACTTCATTAGATTATGTACCTGAAAAACCCTCAGGTGTAGATACTCGAGCACAGTGCAAGTTTATTTGAGCCTGTCAGAAATGGAGGACTGTACAGATGCAGTGAAGAATCCCCTGGAGAGGTCTGCTGTTGAAGCACTGCTGTGACATCGCTGGTCCCTTGAGACTATTGACTGGATGTCTGACATGTTAACCTGCTAGAGGATGTTCATCCTGATCATGTAACTTTAAATACCTGGGTTAAGATGAAATGAGAGAGAATTATTTGTCACATACAGTTATAACATGTACAACTCGCAGTGAGATGTACTGTAGACTGGTTAACTGCATAACTGCGCAGAAAGAAAAGATATAATTAAGGAATACTAATATTCATTATTAAATGAGTACATATTAAAATAAATGCATGCAGCAGGCAGGCCCCTCAGCTCAATGTGGCACGGATGAATGCAGTCAGAGACACAGTTGTGCGCTGAAATGGAAGATATTCAAGGCAGCTCCATCCCAAAGGATCAGCCTCAGGCCTCAGGTCTCATTGCTGTCACCCTCACACTAGAGTCACACTAGAGTCAGCCAGCGAGGCCACTCATGAACGCATCAGGTGTGGCTCATCACACAGAGAGCTGGCTTAGTTCAGCTGGCAGAGATTTGCATATATGTTTGCTTATGTGGTATTAAGGTGTCTGGTAAACATTAACATTTGGCGTTTGGTAAACATTAACACAAAATGTATAATCTAAACTTACACTCGAGTTAGAAAAAAAAGTGCTTATTTTCATCCGCAGTCCCTAGGCCTCGGAAAGCAGTGCAGGTGAAAGTTGGCAGAGTCCCTTTGAGAGACCAGGTGTTAAAGTATTGTTCTGACACAGCTTAGATCCCCAAAGATCACTTCATCTCATCCTGGATGCCCAGAATCTTAACCTGCCTAAGAATTATTATCCTGACCATGCATTCCTAATTACATTACATTACATTTGGCTTTTATCTAAAATGACTTACAAAAAGGAGGACATAAGCTCACAGAGGTGTAAAGGAACACAGAGTAAGCAGACTATCTTTATACATACAGGAAGGTGCATGTGCCTGAATACGTTTCCCGGAGCAGGGACACTACAGACACACATACTCCCCACAAGGAGACGGAGTAAGAGAGAGTTGGTTTAGTGATTGTTAGGTTTGTTAGGAAGGGAAGCAGTCTCGGAAGAGAAGGGTTTTTACAAGCTATTACTAATGCCCCGGGTTAGCAGCCCTACTCGAGTGGGCCAGCGAAACATCCAGTCAGGCGCACACACACACACACTCACACACTCACACTCACACACACTCACACACACTCACACACTGCAGCCCGACTCGAGCGGGCCAGCAAAACGTCCAGTAAGGCACACACACACACACACACACACACACACACACACACACACACACACACACACACACTCACAGCAGCCTGACTCGAGCGGGCCAGCGAAACGTCCAGTCAGGCGCACCAGCGCGCTGGAAAATGCTGGAGAGCAATCGAGGCAGCACCGTCCCGAAGGGCTACTCCCAACAGAACAGCCTCGAAAGACAAACATGGCTCCTGGCTCCTCACAGTGGTTATGTAACTCTTAAGAAGAAACTGTTTCTTTTATTCAGGCCTGTTGTTGCATATACTACTCCGGTCCTGGGAAAGTGTAAGGCTTAATAATGAAAACACACATAGGAAAAAGAAATGTGTTTAGAAAAAAGACACCGTTTAAACATTATGAAATTAGATTTTTTAATTGAATTTTACTTGATTGACTTGTCTTATTATGACACATATTGCTGTAAAAAGGATGTGTTGGACCTGGAGTCAGGTCTTGTGCAGTACATTAATTAGGTCACTTAAAGCAGACTGAAAGAAGCAGACATTTGCCTTAGTGACCCAGCAGAAAAAGAGAGAGAGAGAGCCCTTTTATTCACAAACTGTTGTTGCATTGTCCTTTTTTGTGTGTGTGTGTGGATGCGTGTGAACGGCTGGGTGTGCTTGTGGGTTGTTTTGTGTTTGTGGTTTTGGGTGTGTGCGTTTGTTGTTGCTGTGTGTGTTGTTGTGTGTGTGTGTGTGTGTGTGTGTGTGTGTGTGTGTGTGTGTGTTGCTCTGTGTTGCTGTGCGTGTGTGTGTGTTGCTCTGTGTGTGTGTGTGTGTGTGTGTGTGTGTGTGTGTGTGTGTGTGTGTGTGTGTGTGTGTGTGTGTCTGTGTGTTTAGCCACTCCTGGAGAAGCTAAATGACTGCCTGGGTCGTCAGTCGTGCCGGCTGGCCTCGCTGACTGTGCTGGCCCACGTGATCCGCCGGCAGCCGCCCTGGATACACACCATCACCCGCTTCCCCCTCTTCCCCACACTGCTCAAGTGCCTCAAGGTACCGCACCTCACCACCGCCCACTCAAGCACAACGTGTGTCTGTGTGTGTGTCGGGGATGGGGGGCCTGTGTGTAATAGCAGGAGGAGATGTGTTTCTGTGGGGGGGACCCTTGTGTGTAATAGGGCCAGCACAGTGTTTCTTGAAGGAGGGGGGTTGTGCCTAATAGCAGGGGGAGATGTGTTTCCGGTGGGGGGGGGTGTAATAGGGCAGCACATGTTTATTCTGTTCACCTCTTGGAGGTGGCATACATCTGTGTGTATGTGGGTGCGTGTATGTATTTTGCTGCTTGATTTTCTCTCACTATCATAAATACATGTATTTAACGTGTGTGTGTGTGTGTGTGTGTGTGTGTGTGTGTGTGTGTGTGTGTGTGTGTGTGTGTTCAGACGGACTCTGACGTGGTGGTGCTGATAACGGGGGTGCTGGTGGTGACGACGCTCCTTCCCATGATCCCTCAGCCCAGCCGCCACCTTCTGGACGAGCTGTTCGACATCTTCGGCCGGCTGGCGGGGTGGACCCGCAGGAGCTCAGGTACTGACGCAGGCCCATCCTGCACCACAGGGGGGCGCCGTAGCTCAGTTGGCCAACGCTCAAAACACATGCAAGCGGGCGAAGCGGAAGGTTCTATTTTTTTCAGTTGGGAGGCGGCAGATGGTGACGTAGATCAGCCAGACGGGCGGAACAGTTGAGCTGAACTAGCACATGTTTGTCGAGCGGTAACCAATGACATCGTTTCAAATGCCGTTCTTTTTAGTTGAAAGGTGGCAAAGGGTTTGATAAACATTTAAAAATGGACATATATAAAATTTAAAACAGTGCCGTTGATTAACATAACCGTGCTAAAAAAACAAAATAAATCGTACACATTTAGGATTCTTTAGCATTTTAAACTTCATGTCTCTTCAACTGATGGTTGGTACACGCCCGCTCAGAGTGGAGCAAGCGGATAGAAAGTGGCACATTCCGCTTGCATGTATTTTGAGTGTTAGTCCATTCCAAGCGCCAATGTTCCAGGGTAAACGATGAAGCCAAAACTGAACGTTCTAAAGGTGCAATACCGCCAGTGTCCACTGAGGTGTGACTGCAGAAGCCAGCAATTTTCAATAGACTCCCATGTTAAAATGTCTGTTTTCACAGCAAAAATAAACGTATTTACAGGATGTTTCAAAAAACGTTTTTGGTGTGTTTTGGTAGCTTTTCGGGTGCATGATAACTCTAAGGAGGGTCATTTTTTTTAGAATCCATTAGTTTAAATTCTAGATAATTTACATTGACATTCATAGAATGAATAGGCAAAGATGGCTTTAGGCTTCATCCGGTCTGTGAGAAGTCTATGCATGACCTCACATGGGGATTTGTGCAGTTCTCTTACATACCATTATAAATCCGGCGACCCAGGTTCGATTCGGCCTGAGGTTATTGCCCAAGCTCTTCCCCCTTTCTTTCTCACACTGACATTTCCTGTCATCTCTTAACTGACCCTTGTCATTAAAGGCAGTACAAGCCCAAAGGAAAAAAAAATCTGGATCATGGTCAAAACCAAGCCCTAGGGCAGCCATGGCCTACTGGTTAGGGTGATGAGCTTGAACCCGTTAGTGGTTGCTGGCTGATTACTGGGTTAGTGTGTGCCTGACCTCACTGTGTGTCTACTGTGTAGCTGGGGTGAATGCAGAGACCAGTTTCCCTCAAGGGATTAAAAAAGTATATACGTAAATTAAGCTAAGATCCTATCTGTGTGGCCTGCGTAGTCTATATAGACATGATCTATGTAGTCTGTAAGGCTACAATCTATATAATCCATATAGTCAAGATCTATGTAGTCTGTATTGCCACAATCCATATAGTCATGATCTATGTAGTCTATAAGGCCACAATCTATATAGTCTATATGGTCACAATCGTACCTGCTCTGCTGTTATCATGGTTAGGCTATACTGGAGCTACAGCTGAGGTGCTGTCAGCTCAGCTAGCGTGTGTTGCTACAGTTAGCTTCTTGGAATCGGTGGAAGTGGGCTTACCGGATGTGAAGGCTCTACTCACATTTGGCAAAAAAAAAAATATATATATATATACCAGACTTCTGAAAATATTTTTTTATGCATTTCAAATTTAAAGCTTTTTTTTTTTTTTTACTTTAATAGTGTGCCTGTACTGTCAGTCAGCAATTTTTCATAGGCTCAGTGTCAAGATTGATCATTTTTACTCCTGACATTATTCTGAATCGGTCATAAATCTGGAGGCTCTGAGCTAAGAGATCCTACATAGTGCCCCTGGCCCTGGCCCGGCCCATTTTAGGAGCTGCCCAGGGTATATCAGCAGCCCAGAGGCATTGCCCTGGCGTAAACCACACCGTGACAAGCAATCTCAAGTTTGCTGGGAAGATAAAAGGAGTGAATGCCTTGTGGCCTTGAGAAGAGTTTTGTGTGTGTGTGTGTGTGTGTGTGTGTGTGTGTGTGTGTGTGTGTGTGTGTGTGTGTGTGTGTGTGTGTGTGGAATAAGGGCAGTAGGGGAACAGGGCTGCTGTGTGTGTGTGTGTGTGTGTTGTTGTGTGCCCAGCGTAGCCTAACTGGCAGTCCGCCATGTTTGCCAGGCCTACAGTCCACTGCCAAGATCCTTCTCTCCCTTGCAGCGTTGCTCGGAAGTGGTCATAGATCTGGTGGCTCTGTCTCATGTTTTGCAGTCTGACTGTGTAATCGTAATTTTATTACCTTTACTACCCAGCCCTTGTAGTTTAGTCCCGTGTGACTAGCAGATATAGGAAAGGATGATGTTCATCTATGTCAGTATTGTTGTGTTGTGCAGGGAGCAGTTTAAGTGTGCTGTCCATCCACCCCCATGCGATCAGAGGGCAGATAGTACTGTGTGTTGTGGGCCTGTCTCTAGTGCAGGGAGCAGTTTGATTGTGCTGTTTAAAACACCTGCACTCGATCAAAGGGTAGATAGTACTGTGTGTTGCGTTGCGTTGTGTTGTGTTGCGTTGTCGTGTTGCGCAAATGAAATACACGATCATATCATTACAAATGTATTCAGTCACTGCTTTTTAATGAGTAAGGGACATGATTGTGTTGGGGAACATCTTCCTAAGTTGCTGAAGTTATCATAGGCTACATACCGGCTTAATTTAAATAAGGCTACGTGTTTGTTGCCCTACTGTCGTGGTGTCGTTTCTGTCGTCTCCCGCAACGAATGCATCCGAATACTCTCCGAGCACTTCCGACACATCTGGATACTTTGCAGTTTCAACGACGGAAGTCCAAACTAACATAGTTCAGACTTACGTTGTACGTAGGTAGTTGGAGAGTTTCGGGAAACAGTCGGAATCGGACTGTTGTGCCGTTTGAACCTACTACGGACAACGGTGGTTAAATGCTAACATCCGTCGTTGTTTGGGAAACGCACCCCTGATGGTAGTAGTGTGTGTTGCGTTGCGTTGCGTTGCGTTGCGTTGCGTTGCGTTGCGTTGCGTTGCGCTGCGCTGCGCTGCGTTATGTCACGTTGTGTTGTAAATATGGGCCTCTGTCTCTGTGTGCAGGGAGCAGTCTGAGTGTGCTGTCCATCCACCTGCACGCCAGCATCTACTCGCTGTTCCACCGGCTGTACGGCATGTACCCGTGCAGCTTCGTGTCCTACCTGCGCGTGCACTACAGCATGAAGGAGAACACCGACACCTTCGAGGAGGTCGTCAAGGTGAGTGAGTGTCCTGCCCCTGTAGCTCTGTGTTGAAACACCACCAGCTGGAGTTGTCACTGGGCTTGTTCGAAATGACTGCCTTGGTGAGTGGCAGTGTGTCACACACTTGTCAGTGTTGTCAAGAGAGAGTACAGTATGTGCTCAGCTCATTGTCTGGGCTATGTGCTTGGGGTTGTTTGTAAGAAGATACAGTTGTGCTCATAAGTTTACATACCCTGGCAGGATTGATCATTTCTTAACCATTTTCCAGAGGGTCAGTTGTCAGTATGATTTAAATAAAGTAAACACAGGTGTTTGACAATAAATGGCTTCAGCCAACACTAACAATATGAATAAAAAAGTTTTTTCTCTTCTCATTCATATTCTCTGAAAAAAAGAAATCATCTATTTTGCCAGGGTATGTAAACCTATGAGCACTGTGTAGTGTTTCAACACAGTCAGAGTATATTCTGTGTTTGAATAAAGCTTTTCGAAATGTACCCTTACATTGTGAGACTTCAAGGGTCTTTAGTATGCTGCAGTCATTTCTTATCTAGTAATAGCTTTGCAGATTCTGGTAATAGCTTTGCAGATGGCCATCTTAAGCAGCAATGACTTACACTAATGGGGATCTTAAGCAGTAATGGGTTATTTTACTGTCCCGTAACATCAGTTAGGTACAGTGTGTGTGGGTACAAAATGTGTAATAATATGTAACATCATGTACTTACACTGTACCTTAGGGTCAGGGTTAAGGTTAGTGTTAGTATGTACAGCGTAAGTACATAATATTACACGCTGTTACATTTAGATGCACTAAAAAAGGAACTGTAAATTAAAGTGTTACTATACACTATTTCTATACTGATTTAGTATTACCTTATAGTATTTCTATGCAGAGTTAGTGTTGATGTTCGCTGTCTGTTGTAGCCCATGCTGGAGCATGTTCGGATCCACCCTGAGCTGATCACCGGCACCAAAGACACAGAGCTGGACCCCACCAGGTAAACCCCACCTGATAGCCCTTTCAGTAATAATAATAGTAATAGTAGCAATAATAATAAGAGAAATAGCGGCAGAAAAATGCTCTAAAAATTACCTGCTCTCCACCAGGTAAATCCGACCTAGCAGCCCCTTTCAGTAGTAGGGGAGAGCCGTGACGAATGAAACACTTTTTACTTAACGGTTATTTTCAAAGACAGTGAAGCAAATTAGATTTTTTTTGCCATATGATCATCAACATACAAGTGTATTCTATTAGTTACTGGTGTAATTTAACACATCCGATAAGAAATCACGTTCATTTTTAACTTTGAACGCAAGGTGTTGTTTGTTACAATCGTCCCTCATTGTCGGCGCGAATGAAACACGCAATGATTTTTGATCACAAAAAAACTACCAGTAGGTAATATTTTACTTTCCGATGTCAAAAACAGTCTCGCGGAGATAACGTTTGAACGCAGTAACGTCACGGCACGAGATTTCACAGGGTTGTGAAGTCTTGCATGCTGAATGTGCTGACGACATATGATGTTTCAGATGTGTATTGTTTTTGAGAAAATAGCTGTGTTTCTTACGTCCCGTGTTTCATTCGTCACGGCTCTCCCCTAGTAGTAGTAGTAATAATAATAATAATAATAATAATAATTGGTCACTGCCTACATAACGTACATTTGTCTGACCTGGCAGCCCATTTCAGTAGTAGCAGTAATAATAATATAATAATAATAATAATAATAATAATAATAATACTTCACTGCCTACATAACGTACATTTGTCCGACCCTGCAGCCCCTTTCCTTTAAGCATCGAGGAACAGCTCAAGCCGAGTGTGTTTCATTTGCATACTAGAGGCACCTGTCCCTTTAATGCCCCATGACTGCCTACATGTATTTCCATGTATTCTTCACGTCCACACGGACACTGCGCCCTAGATTTACCCAGAGATAAAGGTGCATTTTTTTTTACTGTGGCGTTGCTTTGCATTTCTGCAAATTGCCTGAGGACATACAAATACAGACAAAACAGACCCAGTGAGCAGATGGAAGGGCTCCGATCTCGGCTGTCTTTTTAAAGGCTGAGCATGAGTGAGCCTTAAACAATGTGACACAATGTGACTGTTTGTCATTGTGACAGTGAGAGACAGCGAAATTTAGGGTGCAGGTTTTTCAATGCAAAACAAAAATGTTGAAAAATATAAATCGTAAGAAAATGGAAGATAAATATAAATATGTTATAAAAAATGTATATAAATACGCACCTGAGCTAAGAACACAGTCAGGTCTGTTGGAAGTCTTAAGAGTGACGAGTTTAATGAGATGTTTAATGTACACTGTGGACCTAGGCAGCGCTGCAATTTCAAATCCTGTGTACAACCTGTACATATGGCTTTTGACCAGAAAGCTGACCTTGGCTTTGACTTAGACATGTCTGTGGATGTGCAGGTGGAGGAGCTTTGAGACCCACGACATTGTGGTGGAGTGTGCCAAAGTGTCCCTGGACCCCAAGGAGGCGTCCTGGGAGGAGGGCTTCTCCTGCCTACCCGACGTCTTACCTGTGCATCTCACCTCTCGAGGCCTTGAAGGATCGCCGCTGGACCTCAGTGCCTATGGTGGGAGCCCCTGATGGCTAACGTCCCCCTCAGCGACTTAACCCTCAGAGACAAGCTAACCTGGCCTGCTAACTTTTAAGTGACTTTAGAGCCTGCTAATCCCGACTCCTAACCTTGAGAGACCGTTAACCCTACCTGCTAACCTTCAGACACTGCTAACCTTTAGAGAGTGCTAACCCTAACTGTCAATCTTCAGGCAATGCTAACCTTCAGACACTGCTAACCTTTAGAGAGTGCTAACCCTGACTGTCAATCTTCAGGCACTGCTAACCTTCAGACTCTGCTAACCCTTACTACTAACCCTCAGAGACTGCTAACCTTGACCGCTAACCATCAGAGAGTGCTAACCTTTGGAGTTGACTACAAAAAATGTTCAGACTGCTTATGCTGACTGCTAACCGTCAGACTGCTAACCTTGACTGCTAACCTTCAGAGTGCTAATCCTTATGGCTAACCTTCAGACACTGCTGCACAGTTTTACAGAGAATAACTTGTCTGTTATTATTATTTGCATTGTCATTTTTTAAAAGTCAAGCTTTAGTTCCATCTTCTACATTTCAATTCAGACTGGGAAACCTCTGATTGGTGAACAGGGCCAGCATGAGAGAAGTACAACACTCCTGATAGGTCACCTTCCCTGTCTGTCACGCAAGAATGGCATTAATATAAAAATCATAGCTGTGACAACCATTAACCATCAAGATGTAGTTTCCAGCTGCGTGCTTAATTGTAGCCTTTGTAATGAGCAAATTGCATTAGTCCAAATGGCAGTCTTGATTAAAAATCAATTAATTATGCAGCCCTCCCTAAAACAAAACAGGAGTGCTCGTCGTGCCTCAGCACAACAAAGGTAGTGCAGACACTGAAGCTACCACAGACTGACATCACTAATTTGTCACTGTTGCTTGTGTTGGCTACTGTGGCCACCACGTTAGCAACACCACTTGTCTGGTGGTTTGTCAGGATTAGATTTTCGTCATTCTGTGGTTGGCTGTGATGTGTGGTGTATAAAGCCTTAAGGCTTTCTTATAATTTGTCCATTTGATTCCTGTTCTACTCTTTCGTGTGATATTGTGGTATGCGGTTATGTGTTCTCATGTATATTGTTGAGGAGTTGGTGACGATGTGCAGCCTAACTTAGGATTGAGAGAAAAGAAGGAAATAGAAGAGTGATTTTGGAGAGGGAGCTATGGATGGAGTTACGAATGAGGAAAAGAAAGAAAGAGATGAAGGGAGTGACTACAGACAGGAGAGAGGCGCACACACACACACACCTTTATAGTCCAATTGATTCTTATTCTGCTCTTTCCTGTGATATTGTGGTATTGTGGTATATGATTATGTGTTGTCACGTACAGTATTGTTGTGGAGTTGTGGCGGTGATATGCAGCCTAACTTAAGTTTGAAGCGTGTAGCAGATGCCATCATTCAAAGCTACAGGGAGTGTGTGAGCCTAATGCATAGCCACCAGTCAGAAACCAGGCTGATTGATTACTAGCCAGCACTGCTTACCCCTCTAGGCTGCTCGCCTCTTCTACACACACACACACACACACACACACACACACACACACACACACACACACACATACACACACACCTGCCACACTCTCTACTTCTCACATACACCTGCCACAGCCACAGCCATATCGCCGCTCCACACACAGCTGTCTTGCAGAGACCCACTCTCTAATCCACACACACGCACACACACACACATACACACATACACACACACACACACACAGAGCTGCCTCAGGCCACTTATCTGTCATCTTGGGCCTGTTCTTTCCAGGTAGCCCCCGCCTGCCCCACGGCCCCCCGGGGGTGACCCCCTCCAGGCAGGGCCCCCATCCCGCCCTCACCAGCACCCCCTTCTCCGCCCTGCAGCAGGTGAGACTCCGCACAGCCACCATGGCGACAGCAAGCTCCTGTCCCGTCCTCTTATTCCCCGTGTATATTTACTCTGTCTGTCTGTCTGTCTGTCTGGCCCCTGCACTCCTTAATGCCTCGGCCTCACCAAGATGGATGAGACTATAAATCATGAGGACTAATAATCATGTTGACAGTTCCATTTGTCTGGGCATGAGCAGATGGTGGTTATAGGAAATCCAGTAGTGTGTGAGTGTGTGTGTGTGTGTGTATTTTTATCCCTTGACACGCTTATATTTATTATGTATTTACACAGTAATGCGTTTACATCCCCAGTTGCACACCATGTCTGCAGAGATGCTTGGAGTAAATGTCAGCGTGTCATTGCTGTCTGTTCATCTTTGGAATGTTTCTTAGAGTTCTGCCATCGCCGTGGAAACTCAGGACTCATTCTGGAGCCCAGCCTTGCGCTGTGGGATGACCACACCCCCGAGGTCATCATCCCCCACCAATCACGTGCATCAGAACGCCAGCCACCTCTCAGGAAGAGTGCAGAGCACACCAGGTCAGAAAACCAGGCCAGTCACACGCACAAACACACACACACACACCATCCTACTATACTCATACATAACTCATACATACCTCATACATTATACCTGATCTCCCCTCTGCAGAGTACACACACACACACACACACACACACACACACACACACACACACACACACACACACACACACACACACACACACACACACACATTTACATTGGTTGTGTGTGTTTGCAGTGGATGGAAAGCTGACCCCCATCACCACCGTGCCAGGATCGTCCTCTCTCCTCCCCCCTCAGCCCCAAGAGTCTGAGCTCAGAAACCAGCCTGCGAATGCAGCCCAGTGCCCAAAGGTACACACAAACACGCACGCACGCACGCACGCACGCACGCACGCACGCACGCACGCACGCACGCACGCACGCACGCACGCACGCACGCACAAACGCACAAACGCACACACAAATCTGCCCTGGGTCCCAACCCTTAATGTAAATACAGACGCACTATTCCTCACAGAGTCTCAAGAATGATCTGTGTGTGCACACATCGCATGACTGCTCTGCACGCCATGTTGTGGCCTATCCAAAAGGGCCTCACTGGAATCCAGCTGTGTGGAGTTGTTGCTGTCTGACATTATGGATATATGTAATAAAATGCATTCTGCCAGTTTCCCCTTCCAAACAAAGCTGTCTTCAGAATTATGTTAAACTCTATTGTATTCGGATGTTTGATGGCGTATAATTAACTGTACTTGTGTGTAATCCATTTCACCAAGTCTGTTTGTGGGTTACTTGCAGGATAGTCCAGTGATTGATGGCTGTCAATCATCTGACTTGAATCAGCAGCATAAGCCAGAGCCCGGTGCCTCAGAGAATGTTACCTGCACAGGTGAGTGAGTGTTACGTGCGTCATTTGCTTAGATGAGAGTGTGTTGACTGCACAGGTGAGATTGTGTGTGTGTTGGCTGCACAGGTAAGTGAGTGTGTGTGTTGGCTACACAAGTGAGAGTGTGAGCGCATGTTACCTGCTCAGGTGAGTGAGTCAGCGAGACTTTCTGGGCACTGACTGAACACTCGTATTCTCCTGGCCTGTAGGGGGGGCTGGTGAGCAGAAGTCGGCCCTCACTCTGCCTGAGGTATGTGCCTTCGTAAGGGATCAAGAGCAGGAGGAGGGGGGCGCTCGCAGGGAGGAAGGTGAGTGAAGGGAACGTAGCAGCTTGTACAAATCTTTGTACATTTTCACAAATGTAAACATCTGTGCTTACATACACTACAGACTGACATGGACGTGTATGTGTAACACACACAGCATTCACACGTCTGTGTGCGTAAACTTCATGAAGCGTACGGTGTATATATACACACACACACACACACACTCTCACTTTCACACACACACACACAGGTGCACAGTCTCTCTTGTGTAAGGTGTATATGATAACTGTGATTCCTCCCTGTGTGTGATCTGGCCAGATGCCTTAGCTGCAGAGCTGCAGAGTCTGACGGAGGGGGACGGCGGTGGCCCTCGCACTCTGCACAGACGGGACACCATGTTCTCCCGCAAGCGGCCACCACAGGGCACTCAGGGCAAGCCCCCACACACCGCCTCCACCTCCGCCTCTGCTGACACCCCCAACTGCCTGTCCACCCCAGACAGGCCCGACTCAGGCGCCGAGTGTGACCAACAGCGCCCCCTGTGGTCCACCTGGCCGCGCTGCGCCGCTGCGTCCGAGGAGGACGAGACCCGTTACGTGGCGTACGAGCCGCTGTTTGACCTGGTGCTGCCCAAAGCAGCCGAGCTGTTCGTGGAGCGCCGCACGGGGGAAGCCAAGCGCAGAGGGGGTGGGGGAGGGGCCGGGGGCGATAGTGGGGGCCGGGGGGATGATGAGCTGGCGTGGTCAGCAAGCTGCTCCCCCCTCGAGATGCTGGACCAGCTCATCCAACAGGGCAGCTCCAGCCACGACCGCTTCCTTAGGAGGTGAGTGTGTGTCTGTCTGTCTCTGTCCCTGTCTGAGTCTGAGTGTTTGTTTGAGTGTGTGTTTGTTTGAGTGTGTGTTTGATTGAGTGTGTGTTTGATTGAGTGTGTGTTTGTTTGTGTGTGTATCTGTGTGTATCTGTGTGTGTGTGTGGTCGAATCTAACTTTACAAAATGTGAACCTTTACCAGCCAGTGACAAATAAATGGTAAAATTCACCACTCAACAGCAAATCATCATTCTGGCGCCGAAATCTACCAGCTACTTTCATATTTTATTAGCTGCGACCGGTACCCGCCAGAACCTCTGTACAAAACAATGTGAAGTATGAGGGGCTGGTTTACCAGGCTACCTCTTTATGATTCTGTGTGGGACACCTCTTTATGACTGTGTGTAGGGCAGGTCTTCATGATTATGTGGGACACCTCTACTGTATATGATTGTGTGTAGGGCAGGTCTTTATGATTATGTGAGAGACACCTCTACTGTATATGACTGTGTGTAGGGCAGGTCTTTATGATTCTGTGTGAGACACCTCTACTGTATATGATTATGTGTAGGGCAGGTCTTTATGATTGTGTGAGAGACACCTCTACTGTATATGATTGTGTGTAGGGCAGGTCTTCATGATTATGTGACACACCTCTACTGTATATGATTGTGTGTAGGGCAGGTCTTCATGATTATGTGGGACACCTCTACTGTATATGACTGTGTGTAGGGCAGGTCTTCATGATTATGTGGGACACCTCTACTGTATATGACTGTGTGTAGGGCAGGTCTTTATGATTATGTGGGACACCTCTACTGTATATGACTGTGTGTAGGGCAGGTCTTCATGATTATGTGGGACACCTCTACTGTATATGACTGTGTGTAGGGCAGGTCTTTATGATTCTGTGAGAGACACCTCTACTGTATATGACTGTGTGTAGGGCAGGTCTTTATGATTCTGTGTGAGACACCTCTACTGTATATGATTATGTGTAGGGCAGGTCTTTATGATTGTGTGAGAGACACCTCTACTGTATATGATTGTGTGTAGGGCAGGTCTTCATGATTATGTGACACACCTCTACTGTATATGATTGTGTGTAGGGCAGGTCTTCATGATTATGTGGGACACCTCTACTGTATATGACTGTGTGTAGGGCAGGTCTTTATGATTATGTGGGACACCTCTACTGTATATGACTGTGTGTAGGGCAGGTCTTCATGATTATGTGGGACACCTCTACTGTATATGACTGTGTGTAGGGCAGGTCTTTATGATTCTGTGAGAGACACCTCTACTGTATATGACTGTGTGTAGGGCAGGTCTTTATGATTCTGTGTGAGACACCTCTACTGTATATGATTATGTGTAGGGCAGGTCTTTATGATTGTGTGAGAGACACCTCTACTGTATATGATTGTGTGTAGGGCAGGTCTTCATGATTATGTGACACACCTCTACTGTATATGATTGTGTGTAGGGCAGGTCTTCATGATTATGTGGGACACCTCTACTGTATATGACTGTGTGTAGGGCAGGTCTTCATGATTATGTGGGACACCTCTACTGTATATGACTGTGTGTAGGGCAGGTCTTTATGATTATGTGGGACACCTCTACTGTATATGACTGTGTGTAGGGCAGGTCTTCATGATTATGTGGGACACCTCTACTGTATATGACTGTGTGTAGGGCAGGTCTTTATGATTCTGTGAGAGACACCTCTACTGTATATGACTGTGTGTAGGGCAGGTCTTCATGATTATGTGTGAGACACCTCTACTGTATATTGTGTGTGGGACAGCTCTTAGTGTGTGATGGAGTGGGAAGTGAAGGAGAGGATGTGAATGTTTAATGGTGTTGGATGAGGAAGTCGCCGCTGTGGTGTGTGTGACGGGGAGCTAATAGAATCGGAGGTGTGTGGAGGTTAATGAGGCGGAGTGAGCAGCTCACTCAAGCCATTATCTTTACTTTCAAATGACTCTAATTTCTCTCTACGTCTCTCTCTCTCTCTCTCTCTCTACCTCTCTCTCTCTCTCTCTCTCTCTCACTCACACACACTATGTCTCTCTCTCTCTACGTCTCTCTCTCTCTACCTCTCTCTCTCTCTCTCTCTCACACACACTACGTCTCTCTCTCTCTCTCTCTCTATGTCTCTCTCTCTCTACGTCTCTCTCTCTCTCTCTACGTCTCTCTCTGTCTCTCTCTCTCTCTACGTCTCTCTCTCTCTACTTTCTCTCTCTCTCTTTCTACATCTCCCCATCTTTCTCTCTATGTGTGTCTCTCTCTCTCTCTCATATTCTCGTTATTTCTGTCTGTCACATTTTTCACACTCTTCCTCCCTCCCTCCCTCTCTCCCTCCCCCTTACCCACATGTGCTGTAATTTCCTTTCCTTGCTCTGACTTCGTTTCTGCCTCAATTAATTTTCCTCTCTGTCTTCCTCTGTTTCTCTCTCTCACTTCCTCCCTCCCTCTCTCCCCCCGTCTTTGTTTCTGCTTTTGTCTCTCTCTTCCTCTCTTTGTGTCTCTTCCCCTCTCTCTGTCTGTCTTCCTCTCTCTCCCTCTTTTTCTCTGTCTCTCTCTCTCTCCGTCTCCTTCTCTTCCTCTCTTTTCCTCTCTCTTTCTCTCTCCTTCTCTCTCTTTCTCAGGTTGTCATTGCCGAGTAGACCAGCTGAGTGTCATGCAGCAGGGAAACAGCAGCAGCAGCCGAGTGTCAAAGGCAAAGGTAGAGCCGCACCCCTCAGCGCACCCCACACTGCCACACCGCCACACCCCCACTCTCCCCACACCCCCACTCTCTCTACACCCCTCAGCGCACTGTCTGTTCCCAAGCTCACACCCCCACGATCCCCCTCTCTCTCTACACCCCCACACCCCCACTCTCCCCACACCCCCACTCTAACTACACCCTGCACTCCCCACTCTTCCTCCACCCCACACCCCCACTATCTCTCCACCCCTCAGCACACTGTCTGTTCCCCAACTGTTACACCCCCACAATCCCTACGTCCTACACCCTGACTCTTCCTCCACCCCACACCCCAAATCTCCCTCCACCTGACACCCACATTATCCCTCCATCCTACACACCCCCACTCTTCCTCCACCCCTCAGCACACTGTCTGTTCCCCAACTTACACCCCTACAGCTCCACGATCTCTACACCCCCACTGCCCCTCCACCCCACACCCCAACTCTCCCTCCATCCTACACCCCTCAGCATACTGTCTGTTCTCCAACTCACACCCCCTCTCTCCCCCCACCCTACACCCCCACTTTCACTACACCCTACACCCCCACTCTCTCTCCACCCGACAGCTTACTGTCTCAAGCTCGGTCTGACGTTTTTGATTTATTTGAAAGTAAAGTCTGCAGATCTGTGTGTGTCTCATTGAAGATGACATGAGAACCCAGCTCTGCAGACTTCGTCCTCCAATACATCAAGAATAAGAAGTAAAGCCTGAGAGCACATTTGTCAGTTTTTAACAGGCAACCCCTTTTTTATGCACCCAGAACTGTTTAGTGTTGATGTTGAGTTCACCTGCTTCTCTCCTTCTTAATGTCACCCACTGGTGATCCCTTCCCTTAGACTACTTTGGCTTCATATCAGTTTGCTGTGTAAATCCGATCAGAGGCACAGCAAGCGCGCACGCACGCACGCACGCACGCACACACACACACACACACACACACACACACATTACCATGCCTTTCACTAGCCTTACTGAGTGATCACTCCATTTCTGGAAAATGTTTTAAAATTTCTATCGACATAAATAAAGTACCTGTGTGTGTGTGTGTGTGTGTGTGTATGTCTGTGTCTGTTTGTCTGTCTGTCTGTCTTTCCGTCTGTCTTTCCGTCTGTCTGTCTTTCTGTCGGTCTGTCTTTGTCTGTCTGTCTGTGTGTGTCTGTCTGTCTGGCCGGCCGGCCATCCAGCCACCTGATGTATTGTCAAGGGCACAGCAGTTCTGCCAGATTTAGTGGGTGTGGGAGGCTGCCGGACAGGGTAGATTATTAGACGTGCCAGGACAGGACAGGACAGCTCGTGCTCGTACTCATACTGTACAAAACTAGCCCGCAGGCAGACTGCGTGCGGCCAGGCGCTGGGCTGCCATATTTTTTCAGGTGACGACCTGCTAAATGTTTTTTTTTTCGTGCCTGCGGGCGGCGAGGAGCTGTCACCGTTTATTTAACATTTTACAGCAGCAGCAGCAGCAACAGCTTCACACTGACTTCCTCACTGACCCAGGACCTCGGCTCAGCAATAGAGACGCCAAGTGTGGGGAAAATAACACAAAGAGTTGTTAGACATACAGGAAGAACAGGGTGGCGGGCGGAGAGGCAGGCGGGAGACAGGAGATTTAATGTATTTTACTCTTGACGATTTATTTTCGGAGAACACCTAGAGCAGAGAAGCAGAGAGGCCACAGGGAACACTGACAGCAAAAACTGGCAACAGCACCAACTGCCACTCTGTATACGGAGATTTTCGGGTACACATCCCCTCCCCTACTGTAAAAGGGGTCTCTCGCTCCCTGTTAGGTCTTTAGGGGTACCCTTCTTCTTCCCTAAATGTAAGAGGTGGCTCTTTGTTCGTGCTGGTCTTTTGGGGTGCACTGCTCGCTCCCTTAATGTAAGACGGGCCTCTCACTCCCTGCTGCTCTTTGGGGGTACGTTACTTTCTTCCCAAGGTCTTGTTCACACCACCAGCATGGCAGCCGTGTTATGTGTTGAGTTCCATGTGGGTGTCCATGTTAGAGCGTAGTGTAGCGTAGTGTAGTAAGGTGAGGTGTAGTTTAGGTAAGTGAGGTGTAGTGTAGTGTGTGTAGTGTGATGAGGTGTAGGGGCATGTAGTGTAGTGTACTGAGGTGTGGTGTAATATAGTGTGGAGTGGTGAAGTGTAGTGTATTGTAGTTATGTGTACTGAAGTGTGGTGTAATATAGTGTGGAATGGTGAAGTGTATTGTAGTGTAGTGAAGTGAGGTGTGGTATAGTGTACTGAAGTGTGGTGAGGTGTAGTGTAGTGTGGAATGGTGAAGTGTATTGTAGTGTAGTGTAGTGGAGTGAAGGTTGAGGTAAGGTGAGATGTCGTGCGTGCGTGCGTGCGTGCGTGCGTGCGTGCGTGCGTGCGTGCGTGTGTGTGTGTGTGTGTGTGTGTGTGGCCCTGGTGCCCCATCGGCGCCTGATGGATGTGCTGGGCCTACTGAGTGTCAGCAGGGTGCTAAGGTGGTCCATAGGCTGATTAATGTGGGCAGTCAGGGGTGGGGGTGGGGGGGGGGCAAGATGAGTGGACAGGTCAGTCAGGAGTGGGAGTGGGGGGGGGGGGGGCGGGGGGGCGAGCGATGAGGGAACAGGGCACCCCAACACGTCTCTACTCCAAGGGAGACGGAGAAAAGTCTGGAGGGGAGGCCTCTGGAAGCCATCGCTTTCAGGGAACAAAGGGAGGTGTTGCCCTCTTTATAACCTGACAGCTAGCTTTTTGTTAAAAAAAAAGTAGGTGCCCTGAGGAAGTGAGAACAAGATTTTTCTGTTCTGTTTGTCAGTTTGGCCTCTTGACTGGTTCACTGACAGGGCTGTGATGAGCAATTTGAGATGTACCAGGCAAGCTCACTTCCTGACAGTTGAGCGTTTCTTTTTTTTTTTGTGTTTTTTTTTTTTTTTTGACATGGGCATTGACGGCAGGTGCCTGTGGAGGCTGGCAAGAGCTGCTTTAACCGCCAGCAGCTCAGGGAGTAGTTGATCTCACCTTTATCTTTCAGTCCATGTCTACACTCACTCTGTTCTCTTGGCCAACTCCTCCGCCGTTTCTCTCTCCGTTGATCTCTTCTGTGTGTGTGTGTGTGTGTGTGTGTGTGTACTACACCCAGATGGGTTAAATGCAGAAGACAAATCTGTCCCAAGGCTAGTAACAAAGACTTAAGTTAACCTTTATCTTTTAGCCTGTCTGTCTGCACTGACTGTAGTTTTTGGCCAACTCCTTTTTCACTCCATCTCCGTCTCTCTTAATCTCCCTCTTTCTCTCTCTCTCTCTCTTCATCTCTCGGCCTCTTTGTGCTTCTCTCTCTTTCTCTCCTTCTCTCTCCCTCTCTCTCTCTCTCTCTCTCTATATATATATATATATATATATAATCTCCCCCTCTCTCCTCTCTCTCCTCTCTCTGCCTCTCTCTCCTCTCTCTGCCTCTCTCCCCCCATCTCTCCCCCCCATCTCTCCCTCTCTCTCCCCATCTCTCTCTCCCTCTCTCTCCCCCTCTCCCCATCTCTCTCCCTCTCTCTCTGCCTCTCTCTCCCCATCTCCCTCCCTCTCTCTGTCCCTCCCTCTCTCTCCCCATCTCCCTCCCTCTCTCTGCCTCTCTCTCTGCCTCTCTCTCCCCATCTCCCTCCCTCTCTCTGTCCCTCCCTCTCCCTCCCTCTCCCTCCCTCTCCCTCTCTCTCCCCATCTCTCTCCCCATCTCTCTCCCCCTCTCTAACTCTCCCTCTCTCCCCATCTCCCTCCCTCTCTCTCCCCCTCTCTAACTCTCCCTCTCTCCCCATATCTCTCCCCCTCTCTGCCTCTCTCTCTCCGCCTCTCTCTCTCCCTCTCTCCCCATCTCCCTCCCTCTCTCTGTCCCTCTCTCTCTCTGCCTCTCTCTCCCCATCTCTCTCCCCCTCTCTAACTCTCCCTCTCTCCCCATCTCCCTCCCTCTCTCTGTCCCTCCCACTCCTGTGTAGATGTTGAGGAGTTGCAGCACCTGCGTAGCCAGGTGCAGTTGCTGCACACGCAGCTGCAGTTTGAGCGCTACAAGCGTGAGCAGCACGCCATCCGCAACCGCCGCCTGCTGCGACGCGTCATCAACGCCACCGCGCTGCAGGAGCAGAACGTCTCCATGGTAACCACGCCTTCCTCAGACATCACAGATCTTTTTTTTTATTACACACAAGTAGTTTTTAGGCTTTTATTGTCTGGAGGTGTTGTGAGGAATAACAGGAAATGAGCTTGAGAGAGGGGGATAGAGAGAGGGATAGAGAGAGAAAGAGAGAGAGAGATGAGGAAGGGGTCAGGAAATGAGACTTGCCCAACTGTGCCACGTAATGACTGACTAGCTTCCCAGCATTGCCCCAGAGCAGGCCTTGTGACTGATCAGAGCTGTACCTGATGCTCCTGCTACTGCCTGTGGGATAGTGTGTAGAGTTTCTTTTTTTCCAAAAGTTATGGACAACCAGTGCAGCTTTTAAAATGGCGTCAGTTTGAAAATGCTTAATTATTAAACAGAGGCCCTCTGGGTTGTGTCAACTACATAAGCCTTTGCTCAGCCAGGATGAAGACTATACTGGGCTAAAAACATCACCTCTCTCCCCCTCTCTCCTTCTCTCACCTCCTCTCTCCTCTTCTCGCCCCCTCTCCTCCTCTCTCCTCCTCTCTACCCTTCTCTCCTCCTCTCCTTCTCTCACCTCCTCTCTCCTTCTCTCACCTCCTCTCTACCCCTCTCGCCTCCTCTCTCCTCTCGCCTCCTCTCAACCCCCCTTTCCTTCTCTCTCCTTCTCTCTCCCGCTCTCGCCTCTTCTCTCCCCCTCTCTCCCCCTCTGCCTCCTCTCGCCTCCTCTCTCCCCCTCTCTCCTTCTCTCACCTCCTCTCTACGCCTCTCGCCTCCTCTCTCCTCCTCTCACCTCCTCTCTATCCCTCTCACCTCCTCTCTCCTCTCACCTCCTCTCTCCTCCTCTCTCCTCCTCTCTCCCTCTCTCGCCTCCTCTGTCCTTCTCTCACCTCCTCTCTACCCCTCTCCCCCCCCCTTCTCTCCCTCTCTCCTTCTCTCACCCCCACTCTCCTCC
>CM059271.1:29212039-29224539 GCA_030347295.1 Setipinna tenuifilis
ACAGTACGGTATTCATTCACAACATCCATTTACAGTATTCACATCCTCACTATACAGTATTCACATTCTCCATATACAGTATTCATTTACAACCTCCATATGTGTTTTTTTCATACTCTGTATACAGTATTCACTCACAACCTCCATACACAGTATTCACATCCTTATTGTATGGTATTCACATCCTCTGTATGCAGTCTTCACATCCCTCCCATAATGCAATATTCTCATTTTCCATATACAGTATTCTCATCCTCAGTGTACGGCAGGGCTATTCAATTAGTTTGGGACTGGGGCCAGTTCATCAAACTGAAACTAAACCAGGGGCCGGGCAATATGACTTATCAAGGTATCAATCAAGGTATCCGATGTTGGACCTCGCATCTTAACGCCATAGCCCACGGACGTGTTTACGGTATATATTCACTCTCGCGTGTAATAAGTAAATTACATTACACTTCGGGGGCCACTATAAATCATCTCAAGGGCCACATCTGGCCCCAGGGCCGCCATTTGAAGAGGCCTGGTGTACGGTATTCACATCCTCTATATACGGCATTCACATCCTCCATATACACAGTACTATGAACTATGTACTATAAACATTTATGCTTTGCCCTGTCCTTTCCCCCCGCTGGAGTTCGGCCTGTCCCTTTGATGCGCTGAAGGTTGGAGCGGTCAGAGGAAGTCAACTCCCCTCTTTCCCTCCTTCCCTTGTTTTTCCCTTGTTTCTCCCCCCCCTCCCCGCATCCTCCTAGAGGGGGCTCATCCAGATCCCCATGCCCCGGACATTTCAGAACATACCCCTTACACGCATGCTAACTATTGAAACATATCCATGCAAACATACATACACACACATATACACTCAAACACCCCCCCAAACACACTCACACACATACATTCTAGTAACCCCCCCCCCTCCCCCAACACACTCATACACATACACTCTAATAACTCCCCCCCCCCCCCCCCCCACCACCCACCACCACCTCCTGCTTACATGTACCTATCACTGTTTTGTTGAATGTCATGTCCTAGTTGTATGTTGTATGTTCTCTGTTTGTAACACACTTCTTGGTTTGGTAATTGTATTCGTTTTTTGGTAGAAATAAAAAAAAAAAAAAAAAAAAAAAAAAAAAAACATTTATGCTTTGGGCTGTACAGTCTTTAATTTTAATTGACAGGGCTTCTCTTTTTATTTTATTACATTGCATTACACTTAGCTGACGCTCTTATCCAGAGCAACTTACAGTTATTTTAAGTACAGGGTTTCAGTTACAGTCCCTGGAGCAATGTGGGGTTAGATGCCTTGCTTAAGGGCACTTCAGCACTTATTTATTTCTTTATTCCTTCATTTATTCATTTATATTTTATACACTATCTACTTTTTTTGTGTGCATTATGGTGTTCCTGTAGCTTTCCACTGTGCTGTAGGATTCTAAGATCCCGTAGTGGTGTTGGAAAGGGATCCAACACTTCTGTCATTCCGACCAGCTACACACGTAATGCACAGCACACTATCGCTTGGTGTATCTCCAAAATACAGCCGTCACAAAACCAGCCACCCTTTGTCAGTTCCAACAGTGCAGACACACACACACACGCACACGCGCGCACACACCCACCTCACCCACTCCTCATCTACCCAACACACACACACACAAGCACACGCACGCACGCACACACACACACACCTCACCCACTCCTCATCTACCTCATACACACACACACACACACACACACACACCTCACCCACTCCTCATCTACCTCACACACACACACACACACACACACACACACACACACACCCCCTACCCACTCCTCATCTACCACACACACACACACTCACAGTCAGCATTGCCAGGCCGTCTGCTGAAGTTTGATAAACCAAATGAACACACCGCACAACACTGCTTGCTTGACAGACGCACCACTTCAGTGATGCAGCTGACAGAAAAGCTGACGTGTCTGTTGGCCAGGCCTTTATCAGGGTGAATTATGGCAGGCAGATCCTATATATATATATATAGAGAGAGAGGGTGCACAACTAAAAGGGACCAATTGGCTGCCATGACCACTTAGTATGTTAACAGCAGGTAGGTCACACCTCACAGGCAGGACTGCCCAGAGAGATGGCTGAAAAGATCCAATTATTGCTCCCCCCCATGCCCAAAACAACCCTGTGGTTTTCAAATCACAACCCCCTCCCGGTGACTGGGCCCTGGAAAGCTTTCATGCTTATCCCCCCTTTTAGGCTGCCCTGGTTACAGGACATGTTTAACATTGTCAGATCCTCCATGTCTGCTGGAGGTAACATGGTAGCTGACTAGTTTCAAACAGAAACACGCGTCTGTGAAACTCTCCATAGGGACTCATGTATAAACCCTGCCACTATGAGTACTGAGATGTATTGCACTGTGCATCCTTTTGTTGATATATTGGTGTCATAAATCTGATGCAGATGGCTGAAGTTTGTGTGAGTGTTGTATGGGACTTGTGTTGTGTGTGTCTGAGTGTGTGTACCTGTGCTTTGTGTAGTGGGGTCGTTGGTTGGCTGGGTGTGTGTGTAATCTTGTCAACATATCTTGCAGAAATGAGCTTCATGCCTCAGAGGAGCGGTACCAGGCTCAGAAGCAGGTGACTCAGGCTTTGGGGGTGGAGCTACTGAAGATTTACAGCCAACTGGAAATGGACAGACAGACCAATCACAACCGAGACCACACCCCCAACCATCTCATTAGCCCCACTGATGCACATAGCCCCAGCAGGTGAGTCAGCAGTTTTCAACCTTGAAGGTGACTCGGCAGGTGTCACCCATGCCATCCCATCCCATCCCATCCCATCCCATGATCATCTTCTCTCAGTCAGCCTACAGTTATTACACACACACACACACACACGCACGCACACACACACACACACACACACACACACACACACACACCCCGCACCACACCACACCACACCACACCACACATACACGCACAATAGCTGTGCTAGTCTCAGTGTGCGCCATAATTGTCACGACAGCCCTTGTCACTGGCTGGGTGGGTCTAGCTATCTATTGGGTGACATCCAATGGTAACAGGACCTGCTCTCGTTCACGGTGGCCTCACTCTCATTGGTAGTCACAGTGATGTCACATCACTTGGCATTTGCATCAAATGAGACTTCTGGTCTATTTCGGCTCGCTGAGTTGGCAGTGCGGTTGTGCCTCGTCTCTGCAGTCCCCAAGTCGCATTGAAATTATTGACGACTCGTCAATTTGTTAATCTCTCCTAGCCTCAAGGGATTGTACATTTACTTTTTAACACTACTGTAAGATGTGTAAAGCGTTGCTTTGGGTGTCTTTAAAAGTGCACCCATAAAAATATAAATGCAGTGTGGTGTTTTTGTTGTTGAAGGGTGTTATGAACACATATCTGAGTTTCCAGTCTCAACAGCAGGTTCTTTGTTCATTTTTTGTGCTGAGCACACGATTATGCTAGCAGATTTCCACAAAAGTAATTTTTCCCCCAGCCTTTCCTATATTTACAGCTTTACTTAACTTTACTGAGCTGTCCCATCACAGCTTTTCTTATATTTACTTAGTTTGCTGAACAATGCCATCACAAAGATGTGTTAAGAACATTCACCAGACAGACACTCTCCACTATGAGGCAACAATTATCCACAGGGGTTTTAGCACAAATATGAGACTGTAGAACGTTTCTGTAGAATTCTAAAATGACTGAGGATAATAATTCACTCCTCAACGGGGTCACTCCCCTCAGGGCCCCCACATACTGTCCCTTAATAATCTCAATATCAAATAAAAAAACCAAAGAAACCCTCCCAGTTTAAGTAGTTGATGCTGATTTATTGAGATTATTGAATGAAAGATAATAAACAAACATCTTTAACATGCTTATTTTATTGTTTTTTTTATTTTCTTAATTTACTTTATTTTTTATATCTATTACTAATACACACAGTCTTTGGAGTTAGTGGACCAAGCATTTTACTGCGTATTGCTCTAAGTATAACTTTTCTGTGAAGAATAACATTTCAATAGGGAGATGCTGTGACATGTATTGTAATGTGTTGGGTGTCTCTTGGCTCAGGGCCAACGGCTGTGGGGAGGAGTTGGATGCCATGGATGGCGACAGGTTGAAAGGTATCCAGGAGGCTGCAGCGTCACCCCCCCTCTCCGCTTCCCCTTGCCCCCCCTCGGGCAGTCTGCTGGGTCGCCGTGCCAGACAGCTCTCCCGCAACATGAGTGATGGTCTCTATGACAACGAAGACATGCCCCTGGAGAGCAGCCAATCAAACACCAGCGTGGGGTGTCACTGTGCTGAAGCTCCACCCTCTCAGGCCCAGGCTGAGGTTCAGTCATGTGACCAGTGTGTGTCATGTGACCAACAGGAAGCCAATGAGGGCTTGAGAAGATTAGAGGATCTGCACATCATGGACTACAACGAGCTGCCAGACTTAAGCTGAGAGCACTGTGTGTGGATTGCATGTGTGTATGTGTGTGTGTGAGGGAGAGAGAGAGAGAGAAGCAGAGGTAGCTGTGTGTGTGTGTGTGTGTGTATGTGTGTGTGTGTGTGAGGTGCCATTTCCTTTTTCCCCAGTGAGCACAAAAGGAAATGCTCAGGTCCCTCACCAGCCCCTTCCAAGCGGCATCATGAACCCCTCACCCTCAGTAGGAGCACCCACAGTGCCATGAGTGCAATGACCACATTACAGCACAGCATACCACAGCATACAGTACCACAGCATACAGTACCACAGCACAGCACAGCACAGCACAGCACAGCACAGCACGACAGCCCACCCACCCACCGCGCTACATGACCTCTCTGCCCCTCCACCGCTTCAGCAGCGTGCTGTGAGTGTATTTAGTGACGTTCTCAACTGTAGTCCACAGATTTTACTATGTAGTTGTTTTGCTGTATTTTATCCACTCAGAAATGATTGTAAGACCAAAAATATATACTCTGAAATTTAGCAAAAAAAACAAAAAAAAAACAGACCAAAACAGAAACGAATCTTAAACAATGAATGAGTGAAATACAGGAGTAACAGGGCATGTCTATTAGACAAACCGTTATTCTGAAACAGGGATGTGTGTTTTGGACAAACAGTACATCTAAAACTGGGGATATGTCCATGATTAGACAAACAACAGTAATTCTGAAACAGGAACACGTCTTTTAGGCAAAGCGTACATCTGAAAACAGAGATATGTCTTTCAGACAAACAGTACATCTGAAAACAGGGATATGTCTTTCAGACAAAGAGTACATCTGAAAACAGGGATGTGTCTTTTAGACAAACAGTTCATCTATAAACAGGGATATGTCTATTAGACAAACCGTTATTCTGAAACAGGGATGTGTGTTTTGGACAAACAGTACATCTGAAACGGGGACATGTCTTTTAGACAAACAGTACATCTAAAACCAGGGATATGTCCATGATTAGACAAACAGTTCATCTAAAAACAGGAACACGTCTTTTAGGCAAAGAGTACATCTATAAACAGGGGTATGTCTTTTAGACAAACAACAGTAATTCTGAAACAGGAACACGTCTTTCAGGCAAAGAGTACATTTGAAAACAGGGATGTCTTTTAGACAAACAGTTCATCTATAAACAGGGATATGTCTTTTAGACAAACAGTAATTCTTAAACAGGGATATGTCTTTCAGACAGAGTACATCTGAAAACAGGGATATGTCTTTTAGACAAACAGTAATTTTGAAACAGGGACATGTCTTTTGGACAAACAGTACATCTAATAAACAGGGACATGTCTTTCAGACAGAGTACATCTAAAACAGGGATATGTCTTGGATAAAGAGTACATCTAAAACAGGGACATGTAATTTAAACAGACAGTTTATGTGTAATGACCCCAGTCTGGGGTTCGTCAGCTGTGTGATGGGAATGATTTACTTTGAGAGGATCTGCATTGGGGAGGCGTGACTGGGCTAGTCGATGATTTCTTCTCTACTGCCAGGGACACATGGGAAACAATAAGCTGTATTATTCACGCAGTGGAGGCTGAGAGGGTGTGGAGTGGAGAGAGTGTGTGTTGCAGATTCAGTGTTCAGTGTTTTTTTCTCTGCTGGTCTCTTGCTGCAGGTAGTAGCCCACTGCAGTCGTCCTGACCGCGGTCAGACTGCCTTGTACTCCAGTGTTTGCAGCTTGTGGAACAAGTGCAATACTCGTGTGAGCCAACGCGCTTGTGTGTAGTGTGTAGTGTGTGTGTGTGAGTGACAGAGAGGGAGAGCGAGAGAGAGAGAGAGAGAGCCAGCACTTACAGTTTAATGGGCTCAGTTGTCAGATAATACACAAAAAAAGCTCAATCCAAAGGCTGAGCCCTTGTGTGTGATTGTGTACAATGACTGTGGTGTGCACCAGCGGTCAGGTGTTGGGTGGCTTCGCACCAAGTGTTCAACTGCTGCTCTCAGCACAGCCAAACATGAATCATTTCACTCTGTCTGACTGTCTGCTAATTAGTGATGATGGACACTAATGGAAACAATAAAAGTGTTATCTATATCTTGCCAGTGCTTCTGTGATCTTTTGAAACCGATAATGTCTTTTGATAATGTCTTCCTGATGTATTTAGCTGTTTTTAATCGACTGGAAAGGTTACTGGCTCTCTGGTAAGCCGTCAAGAGGCTGAGTGAAACAGGGGGGCTCTAAAAGGTGCAATGGCGCCATCTAATGGCAACCCCTGAACTTGCACGCCTTAATGGGCCTGTCCTTGAAAATGTTTCCGTAGTCATTAATTAATCTCCATTAATCTGGAGCGTGCCAATGAGACCCTGAAGTGTAATTACCACAGGACAGAGAGTAGAGGTCCACCGCCTCATCAGCGCACACAATTTCTCTCCCCATCACAGTCAGTGCTGCCTCCGAGCCAGGCGCTGCTCGTGCCAGCACATCAATAAATCACCAAGCAAAGCATCGCATCCGTCTCCTGCTTCCACAAGATCACACCGCTGTGTGCCCAATCCCTGGATCACTGGAGAACTGCATGAAAACCTGCATGAATATATGCAGTGCTAGTGGGAACAGCTGTAGGGGGAAAAAAGGGCAAAGCCAATACCTTGTTCTCAGGCGTGATGTACATCTCATACATTTATTCTTCATATCAGAAATATAACAATTTTTTTGTTCACGTGTCAATATGCGGAAGGCTTCACTTCAAGGTGTTGCCAGGGGGCTTCCAGGCCGGCCTTCCAGCCTGCCACGCTGCTGTGTGGGGGGGTCGGGTCTTCCGGCTGGGGCGGGCGGACTGGGCCCTTCGGTCTCCCACAGGCCTCTTGGAGGTCACATGACTGCAGGTGGAGCAGGGAGGGGTTGGTCGCTTCTCTGACGAAGGACGGGGGGCGGGGGTGGGGGTTGGGCCGGGGATCGGGGCAGGTGTGGTAGCCGTCGGGGCGGGGGTGGGTACGAACGAGGGCGAGGGGGTCCCCTCAGGGGTGGAGGCGGACCTCAGCAGGTCCAGGGCCAATGGGATGAGGCTGACCACACCCCCATAGTAGTTCTTGGTCTCGCAGCTGAGCCGCAGTATCTCGTCATGAGGATACCTGTGGTGTGGGGACACAGGACACAGGACACAGGATACAGGACACGGACATGGGCGTCACTATGGGCCATTTTTACTGGGGCACGTGGGCACACTCTCACAGACATGCTATCTGTAAACTAACGGGCGTCCAGTTTAGTGTGTGATAGAGATGACAGGCTCAAAATTAGGATTTAAAGTGACCTTGGGTTTCACAAAAGGTGCTTTTTAAATAAAATGCATTTATTCTCATTATGTTTACTATTATTATTCTAAAAAAATATTATGATTTGGCATGATCGTGCTCACACCTTGCATAGTCTGCTAACGTGCATTCATATTCAAGATCAGAAGCGATCATGTAATACATAGGTGCAAAAAATGTATTATTATTATTATTGTTGTTGTTATTATGTAGTTACTGCATAATAACAACAACAATAATAATAATAACAACAATAATAATAATAATACATTTTTTGGACCTATGTATTCACAAAAGGTGCTTTTTAAATAAAATGCATTTATTCTCATTATGATTACTATTATTATTCTAAAAAAATATTATGATTTGGCGTTTAGGTATATAGCAGTAACTACGTAATAGTTATGTTAATAGTACATAATACTAATAATAATAATGCATTTTTGGACCTGTGTATTACATTATAGGTGCTGATCTTGAATATGAATGCACGTAAGCAGACTATGCAAGGTGTGAGCATGATCATGTTCATGACTTACTGTGCACGTAACTGGCTGATGTCACTGGATGGGTGAAGAAGTGCCTTGCAGGTGGCCAGAGCATCAGTATTGGGGCAACATGCCCTGACGAGCCTCAGAGTTTTGTTAAGATCCGAAAATATCTCCAGGAAAAACGCAAGAATGTTTCTGTCTGTGGCACTGTTGCAGTGCTGGGCCATATACTTTTGGACCTGTCAAAGATAAATAATAACGATCTTTGTAGGCAGAAAGACAGACAGAAAGAAATAAACAAGCAAACAAAGATTGAATGAAAAGGGGGAGAAAGGCAAGCAAGTCAACGAGAATTATACCTGCGTAACAGTCCTGACAGGTTCAGTTCTTTCCTGCGCCTGTTCCTTCGCTCGCTCCAGGGCCGATATGAATATGAACTGTTGTTGCTTGAAACGTTTGCGTTTCTTTTCAATAGATGTTAGACTTTCCCTCACCTCATTCATACTGCCCCCTGACATTCAATAGCTCGATATCACTCGAATTTCAAACAGTATATGTATAGTAACTGTATAGAAAATGCCATCCGATCACCAAATAGGCTACCCCACCACTCTAAACTCACCCTGGGAGAAATACTGTCGCTTCGAACGCCGCGTAGTGGAAAATTCGCCTTGAATCAATTGTTTTTATGTTGCGTAGCAACATGTGGGTGCGCTCTAGAACTGATGATGGTAGCCATAGAAACCACTCACTCAGCGTAATAAACTGTTGCTATTTAGCATGCAACTAGCTAACAATTTTATCATAATAAAAGTGTTCTACTCGTAACAAAACGGAAATGTAAGTTGACATTTACTCCTCGGAGATGGTGGAAAGCTGATTTATGATAGATGATGAACACACTGCCTGTTTAGAAGAGTTAGATGTTGCAACGGTATGGATTGCTAACTTGCTATCATACACAGCTGGGCTAAAACTAGCAAGGAGAAACAGGTTATTTGCTAATGTCATTTGGCACAATGGCACGTATTATTAGTTATGTATTGTTTGAAACAGAATTGAGTTTTAACCAAATAATAAATGAACAATTGTTTTGTGTTAAGGTTGGATTTATTTACTGTATGCTGATGTGTTGCATTGTTGTTGGTGAACGGTGTAGCTGGTTTGTAAACATGGATGCCACGGCAAAGCCTTTGAGGATTCCCCCTGAAATGGCCATCTATGCGGAGAAGCACGACCTTTTCGACATGCTGCAGGTAGAGGTTTGAGGTTTGAGGACGCGATTTTTAAAGAAAAGATAAAGGACTCAAAGAATAGCAGGCCGTAGAAGCCCTTGTTATTAATGCATGTCACGGTATCTTCATTTTTAATACTTTTTTTTAACTTCAATAACTTGGGTGACCAAACGTCCCCATTTTCCAGGGACAGTACTTGTTTCTATGGTCTGTCCCCACTTTGTTAGCCCCCAGTTTTTGTAGCTAAACAATTTGTTATTTTACTGATATTGACTATAGAACTGGGAATGTCCCCAGATTTTCAGAAAAATTCAACCACGTTTTGATCAAAAAGATCCGACCAGTCAACTAATAACTGATAAACAAACTCACTGACAGACCAAATACATATAAAGCGACCCACTGCCCAGATCTGCCGATGACCAAATCTGTCGTTGCAGAGTATGGTGAGAAACCTGGTCGTTGACAAGCCCGAAGACCCCATCCAGTACTTGATCGGAATGCTGAAGAAAGGAAACTTTGAAGGCAAGTCTGTGTAAAGTGTTACCGCTTTCATCTCAGCCCGCACAGATTCCAGTTCCGACCTCTATTACTGTTACCGCTAGGTGGAGCCCTCGTCTAAAGCAGGCGAAAAATGCCGTGAAATGTGCATATTTCATTTCCACATGGCCCATGGTCTCAATGTTATTGAGCTTCTGCTCATGAAAATGTATAGAATGCAATGTAATAATACTAATATTTAAACTAAATTGATGTAGAATGGATTTTGGTTTGAAGCGTTTGGGTTTTTTAAAATGACAATTAACACAGCTCCAAACAGTATCTAACTTCACTAATTTCACTGCATGTTCTACTCTACCCAGTATGTCTATGCAAGTGAGAATAAAACATCCTTGTGTCCTTGTATCCTTGTGTCTTAACCTTTGGCCAGCGTGTTTCCAGAGGCACTGGAAGTTCTGTAGAGTTTAGGCTAAAGTAAACTGCATGTTTTTGGAACATTCTATTCTTGGCTCTGTACATCGCCTGCCATATCTGTTTTATCTTTCAAAACACTGTTGTGACCACCAACCACTAAATTATGATGTCTACAGACCCACACAGCCTATGAAGTGTGATGTGTATTGTGACTTTAAATGATGAGGATGCACACTGTGTGTGTTTGCCCTTTTCTAGTGCCCCGAGTGATACTGCTGGGTCCACCGGCGTCCGGCAAGAGGACCGTGGTGAGTTCAGTGTGAAACCAAAGCCAGGCCCTGGTTCTTTGAGTTAGTGCGGGGGCCGGATTACACCGTGAGATAGCCGCGTTATCTGTGTTATCTAAGTCTTGCGTGTGTTTGCGCTGCAGGCCAAAGCGCTGTGCGAGCGCACCCAGGCCATCCACATCACGGTGGGCCACATCCTGAAGGAGGACCCTGACTTCAGCGGGGAGGCCCAGCAGTACCAGGAGAGGGGGGAGGTACGCACAGCACAGCACAGCACAGCACAGCACAGCACAGCACAGCACAGCACAGCTCAGCACAGCACAGCACAGCACAGCACAGCACAGCTCAGCACAGCACAGCTCAGCACAGCACAGCACAGCACAGCTCAGCACAGCACGGCTCAGCACAGCACAGCACAGCACAGCACAGTACAACACAGCTCAGCACAGCACAGCACAGCACAGCACAGAACAGCACAGCAGAGCTCAGCAGAGCTCAGCACAGCACAGCTCAGCACAGCACAGCACAGCACAGCACAGCTCAGCACACACACCAGAGACAGATATGGCACACCCACAGCAGTGCCTGTCGTAGATGGTGTTTTACAAATGCATGTTTTGTGTAACGGAGAGGAAAAGGTGTATCATGAAAGGAGAGCACACTACATGTGTTTGCACAGAGTAATGAGGGAGGAAATGTACTCAAGATACAAGTGTAGTATAAAACTCAGAAAATTATATCTCTGTTTTCTTATTTTAACACATACACACACACACACACACACACACACACACACACACACACACACACACCAGCTCAAACTGCCTTCCCCTTGCACACTGTCACGAGCAGATGTAACATCCCCTAGTGGTTGCCAGGGTGATCCTGGGTCGCCATCTTTGACCCTCTCTGTTGTCTTTGATGTTGCAGGCGATCCCACATGATCTCTGGATCAGAATGATACAGCAGCGTCTCTCCAGAATCGACTGCGTGCGCAGGGTAAGTGCTGGACACGGGGCAGGACACACGGGGCTAAGGGTAGGACAGGTAGGGCACCACTACTACATTACACCACATTACACTTAGCACACACGCTTATACAAAGCCACTTACAAAAGAGGGACATAATAAGCTAACAGAGGTGTGGAGGAACACAGAGTAAACAGACTACCCTCATACACACAGCGAGATACATGTACATGCGCCCACACACACACCCACACACACTCACACACACACACACATAGGTTTGTTATCCCAATAGGTTTTATTAAGTTTTGTTTTGTCCTCCTTTTCTTTGCACCGTGTGAAACACATCAGGCAACTGCTGGATAGATACCACTCAACATAAAACACACAGAAATTATTCATGCCATTCATCGGGCGTATGCATATGGTTTTTTAAAAGTTTAATACTTATAAAAGGTTGAAATATGTCAGTCTGTTCTGACAAGGGCACTGCATCAGAAATATCATTTGCAGGCTAAAAATACCGTGAGACGACATTGATGTTAAAGTTTGAGCGTGTTCCTGTGTGTTTGTGTGGGCGTAGTGTTTTATGCGCCGCTGTTCTTTGTGGTGGTAATGAGGACAGTATTAGAGGAGGGAGGGTAGGCGCTGTCACTTCAGACGCTGACTGACGGAGCCATCCCGGTTGTTAGCCCTTTAAGACAATTGATTGTTTGAACATGCAGTTTCCAGCAGAGTTTCTCCGCTTACTGCCCGTCTCTAGTGTCTACTGCAATTACAATTACAGCACACACACACACACACACACACACACACACACACACACACACA
>CM059271.1:29232039-29254539 GCA_030347295.1 Setipinna tenuifilis
TCCTCCAGGAGACAGGAACACACTGGCTAGACTGTGTAGACTGAAGACTGAAGAGGTCAGAGGTGAAAGAGAGAATGATGGTGAAGGGGTGACATACTGAGAAGGGAAAACTACTGTTTTGAAAAGTGCTATATAAATGCAGATCATATCATATTTAGTATTATTATTATTATTATTATTATTATTACTAATATTATTATTGTTTAGTTTAGTAGTTTTGAGGTCTGTGAAAGAAAGTATATATTTACATATATGTATGAATTTTTTTTGGGGGGGGGGGCTGATTGGGAAAGATGACGGCACTGCTGATGGGAATTGTTTTTTTTTTTTGGGGGGGGGGGGGGGGCGTACGTGCAGTACTGACTCACACACACTCTGATGCGGGGGGGTATTGTTAGGGGAGGGGTGACCTGTGACAGTGCTACAGGGCTTTAGGCTGGAGGATCCCTTTGGGGCTTTAGAGATCACACCATCACCAACAGCCCTGTCACAATGAAAAGCCGCACACACACACACACACAGACATATACAGATCCACACACACACACGGGGCACAAGCTGTCTAATTATCAATGAAGCACTTTCCCTATCTCTCTCTCTCTCTTTCTCTTTCTCTCACTCACACACAGACGAGTCAGACAGGTTAGAATCTCCAGTGCAGTTCTTGGGTTGCAGTTGAGGCAGGCGGTTGTTAGGGAAGGGACGGGCAGAGGCAGGGCAGAGGGAGGGAGAGGGAGAGAGAGGCAGAGAGAGGGAGGGAGAGGGAGTGAGAGTGAGAGAGAGGCAGGGCAGAGGGAGAGAGAGGGAGAGAGAGGCAGGGCAGAGGGAGAGAGAGGGAGAGAGAGGCAGGGCAGAGGGAGAGAGAGGCAGAGGCAGGGCAGAGGGAGAGAGAGGCAGGGCAGAGGGAGAGAGAGGGAGAGAGAGGGAGAGAGAGGCAGGGCAGAGGGAGAGAGAGGGAGAGGCAGGGCAGAGGGAGAGAGAGGGAGGGAGAGGGAGAGAGAGGCAGGGCAGAGGGAGAGAGAGGCAGAGGCAGGGCAGAGGGAGAGAGAGGGAGAGAGAGGGAGAGAGAGGGAGGGAGAGGGAGGGAGAGGCAGGGCAGAGGGAGAGAGAGAGAGAGGGAGATGTTAATGGCTTCTAGTATGGGTTTGATTTGTTGCTATGAGGACTGGGGGCCAGTGGTTATGGATCTGTTTACATTTAATCACCACTGGTTGGACTGGGGGTGGGGGTGGTGATGGGGTAGAGATGGGGGAGTCACGCCACGGCAAGAAGGTGGTGTTAACATCCGTCAAGAAGCCCCCACAACCCCCCCCCCACCCCTCCCGAGCCCTCCCAGCAGCCATTAGGTGTTTATCTGTGCAGGGAGAGAGGCAGACATGGCCCTGGCTGTCATTGTGAATACTGATTACAGCGCTGCCAGAAATGGCTTTTAATGCCTTAATTGCCGCTGCCGTTTGATTGGGCCAGAGGCGCGCGCTAACACTGTAATTAGCGCTGTGTTGTGATTGGGCCGTGCCCTGCGCGGAGGCTTAGCGGCGAGTCAGGAGGCTCTCAGGGCGTGGGCATACATCACCGCGCTGTCAGCTGCTAGCGGCGTAGCGTAGCGCTCTCCAGACGGCCCTCTCCACGCCGCCTCCAGCCATTAGTCCTGATTAGGCCTCGCTAATTACTGCGCAGTGAACCACACAGCGTAGCGCACAAGAGGAACAACAGTGGCTAAACGGCAGCTGACCCCAGCTCACCCCCCCCCCACCCCCGCCCAAACCTGGAACGGCACTGGCCCACAGCTGGGCTGCGTGTGGGCCAGATCTTACACTGGGCTCCCTGGGTGAGTCAGCGGATCCTGTGCTGTACCTGTGTGATATTGACCCCTAAGAGTCTGGAGAACATCTGCTGTTTTTCCTGGCCAGGTGTTACCCCCCCCCCTTTCTCCTCTCCTCTCCTCTCCTCTCTTCTTCTCTTCTCCTCTTCTCTTCTTCTCTCCCCTCTCTTTCCCCTCTCCCCTCTCCTCTCTTTTCTTCTCTCCTATCTCTTTTTCTCTCCCCTCTCCTCTCTCCTCTTCTCCTCTTCTTCTTTGCCCCTTTCTCCCCTCTCCTTTCCTCCCTCTCGCCTCTTCCCCCTCCTCTTCTCCCCTCTCTTCCAGCAGGGCAGTGCCAGGGTGTTGGTTGGGTGAGGGCTTCGGGGGTGGGGGGGTTGTGTCTGGGTTGGGGGGTGTGTGGGGTGGGTCGGGGGGGCATGTCAGCTCATTGTTTATTGATCGTGTCCTTTATGAGGCAATTAGCGTGATGTTGGCGCGCTAACACTGAGCGGAGGCGTCTGGGCTAAGTGCTGTTTTATCAATTAGCAATTAAGCGTTTAGCTAAGAGATGCTAATGTTGTTTTCCTAAGGCCCCCAGGGAGGCCGGTCAGGGGAGGAGCTGCCCATAAAATGCCCTGACACCTCTGGCTGGCTCACTGCAGTGGTCCAGTGTGCTGGCCTGGTGTGCTGAGATTCTAGTGTGTGCTCTGTGTTCTGTGCTTCTTGTGTGTGTGTTTGTGGTTCTTGTGTGTGTTTTGTGGTTCTTGTGTGTGTTCTGTGGTTCTTGTGTGCATTCTTCTGTTTTGTGGTTCTTGTGTGTGTGTGTTTGTGGTTCTTGTGTGTGTGTTTGTGCTTCTTGTGTGTGTTTTGTGCTTCTTGTGTGTGTGTTTGTGCTTCTTGTGTGTGTTTTGTGTTTCTTGTGTGTGTGTTTGTGGTTCTTGTATGTGTTGTATGGTTCTTGTGTGTGTTCTTGTGTTGTGTGGTTCTTGTATGTGTTGTCTAGCATGTGTGTGCAACCAGCTGTGTGTGCCGCCCTGCTCCTGTCTTTCAGTCAGTGGGCTATGTATTTATCCTGGCTGTCGCACCAGGCTCATAGACAGAGCTTGGGCTGCCAAAGAGCCCATAGACAGAAAGTTCTCAGAGGCGGGATCAATGACCGCCTATCAAATGCCTTTGTATACTGCTGGACAGAGCTGGTCAGATCACTGATTCCTAACTAATTAACATGTGCGTAGAGTAGAGTTCGTTTTTCATTGATGCCCGACTGATTTAAGTGTGAAATATGGAGCCCCACAATCAGTATGGGTGGGCCCAGGCTACGCTAGTACCTTGCTGTGTTCTCCTTCTCTGACGTGTGTTCTGTGTTCTGTGTTCCGCAGTCCTGACGTACGTTCTGGCGCGGCAGCGGTCCAGCGCACCCCACACACCCCGCATCCTCCTCTTCGGGCCCCCCGGCTCTGGCAAGAGTCTGCAGGCTCGACTGCTGGCCAAGAAATACAACATCGTGGACAGTAAGGCCCTCTCCATGTCCCACACACACACAAATACACTGACACACACTTTCATACATCTAAGGCTGTGCACTTTACAGTCAAACAGACACTCATGCACACACATTCATACACACATGCACATTCATACACACACACACGGTGCTGTGCCCCTCTACAGTCTCACATATGCGTGCGTCTAACACACACACACACACGCACAAACACACACACAAACACACACACAAACACACACATACTCAAAGGTCACAGCAACTGCTGCCATAACTTCAAGACCATGGTTAGACATCCCAGGTTCAGAAAGTAAAAGTCCTACCACATATTTGTTCCAGCCAATTCACTAACCCAGCTGATCACTAGGTAGATAAGATCATTAGTGAAATCACCTGTGTTGAGGGCACGGGCAGAAGGAATACATGGCAGGACTTTTTACTTTCTCAGTCCAGTTTGTCCACCTCTGTTCAAGACTGTAAAATGTTATGTTGCACATATGCACAGTATCACAGTAATATAGTGAAATGTACAGAATGATTTTAATTCCATCTCAGGGCATTGGTCACCCTGCTTGATAGTGTTTTTGTTTCTGCCTTTCTGTGTGTGCTGTGTGTGTGTGTGTGCTGTGTGTGCTGTGTGTGTGTGCTGTGTGTGCTGTGTGTGTGTGTGTGCTGTGTGTGTGTGCTGTGTGTGCTGTGTGTGTGGCCCCTCCCCAGTCTGCAGCGGGAAGCTGATAAAAGCTGTTTATGCAGATGAGTCCAGCACGGGAGACCTACTCAAACCTTACCTGGAGGCTGGAGAACAAGGTTTGTGTCTACACACATGCACACACACACAGTCACACACACACACACACACACACACACAGTAGTTTGGGTGTGTCAGGGATACGTTATGGGTGGAGTTTGTAGTTGAGTACAGTAATTAAGGTGTGGTAGGGGATAGGTTATGGGTCGACGTTAGTATAATAGTTTGGGTGTAGTGGGGTAGAGGTTATGGGTGTGGAGTTTGTAGCTGGGTATAGTAGTGTGGGTGTAGTGGATGGAGTTTATGTGAGTAGTTTGTAGCTGGGTACATTAGTTTGGGTGTAGTGTGGGACAGGTTATGGGTGGAGTTTGTAGTTGGGTACATTAGTGTGGGTGTAGTAGGGTGGAGTTATGTGTGTAGTTTGTAGCTGGGTACAGTAGTGTGGGTGTAGTGGGTGAGACACTGGGCGGAGCATGTTCTGGCGTGTAGTAGTGGAGTGGAGAGGAGAGGAGATATCAGAGGCGTCTCCTGTGAAGCGGAAGCTGCGTTGAGAGACACAGGAGGCTCTCTGCACGCTGAGCTATTTGAAGCCTTAGCAGCAGCAGCACACTACTCCGAGTGTTTGATGTGGAAATTGGACAGTTTGAGTCTGTCAGCTCTAATATATCACCCTCATCATAAACCACCCCCCCCCTGCCTGACACGTGATTCGCTGTCAGCGAGCCTCCGTGCCTTCGCCGTCACCCGCCGTGTTTACTCGCCCCGGCGAGGATGCCCCCAGGCAGCCCCCTGACGCCCTCCGAGTGAGCCCCGCCCCGCCTGTGAAGTTGCCCCTGGGCCTGACCTCCATCAAGGTGACCTCTGCCTAACCAGCGCGCCTCTGTAGTCTGCTGAGCCGGTGTCGGGCTTCACGTTTGTAGTGGTGCGGGGGGGAGAAAGACAGCGCTGAGCGGAGGAGCGTCTGAAATGCTCTTCAAAAAGGAAGACGATTCATGTTGAGTTTGAATGACAACGCGACAACGCCAGTTAATATTTCATTATTTCATTTTATTTTCCCGTTTGACGCACGAGACGCTTGATGTGGAAAACAACGGTGCGTCTGATATTGTCCCTGATAGTGTGTGTGAGCGTGTGTGTTTTTTAGACAGACGCTGTCTGTTATGTGTCTGACCCCTACCGTGTGTAGGTCGTCTGTTTGAAGCCCCCTCCAGTGCCGCTCTGTCTTGGCAGATAACAGAGTTTCAGGAATAGAGACTTCCCACAGTCCTTCACTGGCGTGACAGAAGTTTCTTGCTGCCCTCCTTTATGTGTTTTTGTAAAGCCTGTCTGTTTTCCGCGTGTAGGATTGATTTTCTGTCTTTACCATTAGTCAGAGGATCTTGAATGTGTTTTTTTTTCTCTCTCTCTCTCTCTCTCTCTCAACTACTTTCATACAGGCTGATATTTCATATCAAAGCTTTGATGATATATATTTTTTTCCTCCAGACCTGTCAGTGTGTGAAGTAAAAAAGTGAACCGACACCTGATCCGGCCATTCGAAGTGGCCAAATACATCGGCTCTCCTGTAGATCAGTCTGTCCTTAACGCTTACGTTCACTGCCTGTCTTGAAGAACAGTGGTGGCAGTTTCTGAGCAAGTGCTTACAAACAACCCAGTGGCTGCTTCTATGTATGTTTACTTGGTCGTCCTGGTCGACCTTCCTCTCTTCTGCGTCCTCACGTTTCGGAAATGGTTTGATGCTTTTATGTCACCAAGGATATGAGCAATGTGTCCAATTGCTCTGAAAAGGGGAAAGGTAAGAGGAACAAGGCCAGAGGAGAGAGAAAGAAGGTCCAGTGAGCAAGGAAGCACAGGTGCATCCTTTGCGGGTGGTATTTTTTTTTGTTTTTTGTTTTTTTTGTGAGGTAGGCGTTACGTGGTGACAAGGATGACGTGTCCTCTGGGATGAGAGAGGTGTGCACATCCAAAAACATAATCACAGGTGCTAGACAGGTGTAGCAGGTGTTTCACAAGAGGTGGTCTGCACACTGTTTTGCTCCAGAAAAGAAGATCTTATTTAAAAAAAAAAAAACAAGGCAATGTTTCAATCCCATTGAATCTTCATTATTCATTGGGGTTGTGTGTGTGTGTGTGTGTGTGTGTGTGTGTGTGTATGTGTGTGTGTGTGTGTGTATGTGTGTGTATGTGTGTGTATGTCTGTGTGTGTGTGTGTGTGTGTGTGTGTCTATGTGTGTGTGTCTGTGTGTGTGTGTGTATGCGTGTGAGTGTGTGTGTGTGTGTGCGTGTGTGTGTGTGTGTGTGTGTGTGCATCAGTGCCGGACAGCATAGTGCTCCAGATCCTGACGGCGCGGCTGAGTCATCTGGACTGTACCACTCGTGGATGGGTGGTGCACGGCTTCCCCCGCGACGTGGAACAGGCCGAGAAGCTGCAGGAGTCCAGCCACATCCCCAGCAGGTAGCTGTCTCCGTGCTTCAGCACCAAAGCATTGGGCTCTAGTATACTTAGATTCTAGTACACATAGGCTGTAGTACATGCTCTAGTATACTTAGACTCTAGTACACATAGGCTGTAGTACAGGCTCTAGTATACTTCGACTCTAGTACACATAGGCTGTAGTACAGGCTCTAGTATACTTAGACTCTAGAGTACATAGGCTGTAGTACATCCTCTAGTATACTTACACTCTAGTACACATAGGCTGTAGTACAGGCTGTAGTATACTTAGACTCTAGTACACATAGGCTATAGTACAGGCCCTAGTATACTTAGACTCTAGTACACATAGGCTGTAGTACAGGCTCTAGTATACTTAGACTCTAGAGTACATAGGCTGTCGTGCAGGATGCAGTATACTTAGATTCTAGTACACATAGGCTGTTGTACAGGCTGTAGTATACTTCCCCGCACACAGCTGCGCATGTACATTATGCACACGGAGTGCATTTCAAATCCTTGCCGTACTTGCCTCCCCGCTACTTTCTGACAAGTCTACAAACTTTTTCTGGCTTGTGCGACCTTGCCTTTCTCTTAGTAACAACACCAGCTTTGCTCCTCCCATGTGAACGGTCATTTCTTTCAAACGTCCAGTTCTATGGGGGCACTGTGGTGCAGTTGGCCAAGGCCATATGGCCATACCATAAATGCAGGTCCCCACACAAGGTCATCTCCCAAGGTCATTCCCAAGCCCACTCCACCTCTTTTTCCCATTCATCTCTAGCTCTCTGTCTGTCTGTCTGTCTGTCTGTCTGTCTGTCTGTCTGTCTGTCTCTCTCTCTCTCTCTCTCTTTCTCACTCTCTCTTTCTCACTCTCTCTCTCTCTCTCTCTATCTCTATCTGTCTCTCTGTCTCCATCTCTCTCTCTCTCTCTCTCTATCTCTATCTGTCTCTCTGTCTCCATCTCTCCCTCTCTCTCTCCCTCTCTATCTCTATCTGTCTCTCTGTCTCCATCTCTCTCTCTCTCTCTCTCTCTCTCTCTCTGTCTCTCTCTCTCTCTCTCTCTCTCTCTCTCTCAACTATCCTGACAAATTAAAGGCAAAAAAGATGAAGTGGCGGTGGTAACAGAAGTTGTCGGGAACACTCATGGCGCCTTTATCCCCTCTGGTAATTGCAGTGTTGAATGGCCCATAAAATGAATGGCCCTCACGTGTTCTTGGCCAGCCTAATCGCAGATGTAAAAGTCTCTTGTCTCGTCACTATGATTCACCAGCTCACATTTAAAATGAACGGGAGCCTGTCGCTTTGTCACTCTTTGTCACTTGTGTGACTAAGGGTCACTGGAGTCTCCGAGCCAAAGACTAGACACAGAGGAAGGACAGAGCCCTTATCTACACTCACCAGAGCTGAACAGAAACATGCGAGCACAAAAACATGGCTAATGCAATCATAATAAACAATCATGATCAATAGATTACAACGCAGTCAATCATTATAAATCATGGGACCATTTTAATAAATAAATCACCAAAAAAAGAAACACATTACAGACCCCTTCTACTAGGAGTTTGTCTTCCCTGTCACTCTGTCTTGTCAGATAGCAAAAATAGAGATAACAGGAATAGAGATTTCCCACAATCCTTCACTGGCGTGACAGAAGTTTCTTGCTGCCCTCCTTTATGTGTTTTTGTAAAGCCTGTCTGTTTTTCCGCGTGTAGGATTGATTTTCTGTCTTTACCATTAGTCAGAGGATCTTGAATGTGTTTTTTTTTTCTCTCAACTACTTTCATACAGGCTGATATTTCATGTCAAAGCTTTTAAAGCTTTGCTTTGACAGTTACAGGCACGAAAAAATCTCCCTGCAAACGCTCTAATATCAGTCTATGTTATACGTATGTGTATATGTATGTAAGTGCATATGTATATGTATATGTATATGCATATGTACTGTATGTGTATGTGTATGTATGTGCATTTGTATATGTATATGTATATGTATATGTATATGTATATGTATATGTATATGTGTGTGTATGTGCACTTGTCTGTGTTGACTACTGTACTGTCAGTGTTGACTACTACTGACTACTACTACTTAAAGAGGGGGGGTGAGAGGAGCAAACGGAGACGCAGAGAAACCAGGCCATGGCTACTTGCCCCGGCGTGTGATGTCATCCTGGTGGCCTGTCTTATCGCGCAGGCTGGGCTTACATGTCCTCACCTGCCCGTGCAGCCCCCCGCCCCCGCCCCCGTCCGCACCTGATAGTGCGGGAGCATCTCGCTCCGATGGCCTCGGGCCCTCCCACCCCCCCCACCCACACCCCCCACCCACACCCCCGCCACCACCAGATTAGCAGAAAACAAAAACACAATCAGCGTGAGCAGCATCCGTATTGGGTATCTGCGTTGTCACGCGGAGCTCATCCAGAATTAGTTGCTGTAATGAGCCAGACCCTCCGCTGATGGTTCTCCTGATAGACCTCCGCTGCTTAGAGATACATGAGGGTATAAGTGTACACCATCCAACACTGCCTTCCCCTCCCCTTGCAGCCACCCTGCACGCTGCCCTCCCCACCCCACACCACTCCACACCACTCCAGCCTGCCCCGCACACTCCCCCACCACCCCCCACCCCTACCCGCCCCTGTCCGGGTCTGGAGTTCCCAGTGATTGGGGACATCAGTGGGCAGGAGCCCTGTGTGCTGTGTGCTGTGTGTTGTGAGCAGTAGCCCTGTGTGTTGTGCACTGTGCGGTGTGCGCTGTGTGCTGTGTGGTGTACCCAGGCCTGGTCTGGTCCGGTCTGGTCTGCAGGCCTGTGGCTGTGGCTCTGCTGTCCCTCAGGCCTGGCGTCCTTCTCCACGGAGGTGGCCCGCGGCCAGCAGCCCTTGCATTTGCATGGCATTAGTTTAATTGATTTGGAGCTCCGCGGTTAGGCGCGCGGCGAAACAATGGGCAGATAGTGTTACCGATGCGGCGGTGACGGGACCCCGCTAGCAGCGATTTACCTGACAGCTTCATTAATTAACGGCTCTCCAGTTACGGGGCCCTTTAGAGTGGCTAAATAAGAGAGGCAGGCGGCTGGAGAGCGGCCAGCCAGGCCATCAGCCATTAATGGGCCGCCACCGCCACCACGGCTGGGCCGGGCCGGGCTGGACCGGGCTGAGCCAAGCCAAGCCGGGCGGCCGTCAGAGGAGCGGTGACGGAACGGACGGGGGCAGGGGCCACGAGGCCTGGCACGCCCTCCGGGGCGGAAGGATCCCTTTACCCATTTCCTGCCGGGGCTCTGGTGTCCTGCCCTGGGCTGGCGTGGCACGGCGGTGGCGTGGCGTTGGGTGGCCTGGGGGCAGGGCGGGGCGCGGAGCGCGGGGTGCGGGGCGGGGCGAGGAGTCAACTGAGGCGGAGGAGGAGGAGCGGGGGCCGGTCGACCTTTGTGAAATGGAGACGGGCAGCAGGACGGGAGGGGGAAGGTGGAGTGCAGCGGAGGAGAGCTCAGGAGCATGTGGTCAGCTCAAGGAGCAGAGCAAACCAATCAGTCGCAAGGTCGCAGGCCCCCGTTCCTCGAAAGGTAACCTGCTGGCTTCCGGGGAGGGGGGCTCTGACGTAATGGAGTCAGGGGCCTGGCGGTGTGTGTGGAGCTGTGTGAGGGGCCTGGCGGTGTGTGTGGAGCCGTGTGAGGGGCCTGGCGGTGTGTGTGGAGCCGTGTGTCCAGGTGCAGCCACAGGCCCTGTGTCCCCGCCGGCCGCTGGGCGTTTGCGTCCATGAGGCCCCGGGGTGAGGCGCTGTAAAAGCTGTGGGCGCGACTCAGCTGCCCTCTCTTTTGTCATGTTAAAGGAGCCATCCGATCCCTGGCAGGGCAGGAGGAAGGGAGAGAGACAGAGAGAGACAGAGAGATGGAGAGAGACAGAGAGATGGAGATGGAGATGGAGAGAGAGAGAGAGAGAGAAAGAGAGAGAGAGGGGATAGGCTTCCCTCATCAGCTAGATGAGGACGCCTTCACTCCAGTTTCCTCTTTTGCATAAGTGTGTGATCGCCTTTCACGGAGCAGATCAATCAGGACGCCACTTGCCTCATCTGCCGCACCGCACCGCCGAGCACACACACACACATGCACACACACACACACACACATATGCACATGCGCACATACACACATGCACACATACAGGGCAGTCTTGTACTATCAGGGCAGTCTGAGACTATCATATACACACTGGATGCTAACATCGGGTAAAACAATTGCTCATTTCCCATCTAATTGCCCTTCTCCTCCCCTGTTCCTGTTCTCTTTCCCCCTGGTTGTGGCTCTCAGACACACACACGCACATACACACACACGTGCCCTATGGTTTTGTCTGCTGACCACCCTATTCTCTCTCCTCCTTGTCATCTACTGACCTCTGAGCCCCCTACAGACCCACGGCTACGCCTACCTCTTAGCCCGTGGTTGCGTTGGCTTCTGTAAGGAGGGGAGGCCTTCTTCACTTACAGTGGTCAATATTTCATTCTGTTGTATTGCTATAAATACTGTAGCAGAGGGAGCTCAGCTCCGCCTGGCTGTATTGCTGAGGTGGTGTGTGTGTGTGTGTGTGTGTGTGTGTGTGTGTGTGTGTGTGTGTGTGTGTGTGTGTGTGTGTGAGGGAGCTCAGCTCCGCCTGGCTGTATTGCTGAGGTGAGGAGGCAGAGCTGAGCTCCAGAGGGCTCCGGCCCAATTCAAAGTCTGATCTTACCAGTGCCCATGTTAATGCCCTCCCACAGGAACAGACACACTGCATGAGTCTAAGAGAGAGAGAGAGAAAGGGAGAGAGAGAGAGAGAGGAAGAGAGAGAGAGACATAACTGCCTTCAGGCACCGGGGCAAGGGATACACTCTGTCAGTCAAATGGGGGCGGCCCCGGTTGCTTTCTGGCCTGAAGGAGATGACGCAGGTTGTGCGGGGTCTAGCTTTGCAACCCACCTCCCTGCCTTTTCCCACAGGAGACTTCATCAGAACATGGCTGCTGCAGTACAGTAAGGCACCAGTAAGGCAACTCACTTGGGTTACCTCCCCTAGGGTTGCCTAGCTCGTTAATGTTATACCCTGTGGTGTTCCCAGGTCGTGATCCGGGGCCCCCAGGTGCGGTCGTGACCAGGGTACCATGCTGGGTCGGCTGCCTTGGGGTGGCAAAAGAAGGGTTGGACGTGGGTCGGGGGTGTTAATGACTTCTCTTATTTCCCTCCACTGTACTGTACACCGTACGCAAGTCAAGGCCACTTATTCATACAAGCACACTCAGCACTACAGGGCTGACGCAAAAGTGCTTTACACATAATAAAATAACAAAAATATGAATGATTATTGGTCCTGGCACTGAGTCCATGCAGCCCTTTCTCATGGAGAGAGCGGGGCATGCAGTGTGTAGGGATGGCAAGCGCTGAGGAATGTCTGTGTCGGTCTGTCGTCTGGAAGATTATTGGAAGGAAGGATGAGAAGGAAGGGTTTTTAAGAAGGGAGTCTCCTTGAGAAATAGGTGTCAGGGGCTGAGTACACACCTGCCTGTTTGCCCACAGCAGCTCCACCCCACTGCATCTCTCCACCGCACATCCTCCCAACCAGCCACACACACACACACACACACACACACACACACACACACCTGCCATTCAATATACACCTACACAGACACAAAAACACACACACACACACGTACAGTATACACACACACTAGCGCACACACACAGGCACACTCACATACACACAAACAAACATACACAGACACCCCCCCCCCCCCCCCCCACACACACACACACACACACACAGGCACACACACACACACACACACACCTGCCATTCTGCCTGCTCAGTGTCTCCCCTTAACCTTGCTGCTCCTCCGAGCTGCTTCTCTGTCTCTCGCTCGTGTTCACACCTGCTGTTTTTTTCTCATCGGAAAAAGTTGACCGGACATTTTTTTTGTATGTATGAAAAAAGGGAAGCAGACAGCGTTTTTGTCCCAAAAGCAGCTGAGACCATTTTTATAATCTCTATAGGAGCGCCCATTCTAGAACACTGTGTTACGGTATCCAAGCAGGTTAAGGTTACACTGCCCACATCTACACACAACATGACAACAAAGAGGAAGCTGGCTTTTGCTTTGGCAGAAAACAGTGTCGTAATGGAGAATTTTAATCAAGGTACTCAGGAGTTTATAGCCTGCTAAACCATCCCCTCATACTTTATTTCGTTCAGAGGGTCTGGCTGTGGTTTCATTGAAATGTTTGTCTCAGGCAGCATCTTGCCTGAGACAGAGGGAGTCACGACCAGACATTAGTGACTTGGTAAAGGCAGATCCAATCGTTTTAAACTTCAGCAGAGTCTACACCTCCAGGAAGAAATTGTTCGCTGATTGGTCAGGCAAGATGCTGCCTGAGACAACCATTTCTCATTTTTCTGAAACACCTGAAAGTTCTGGTTATTTCCAGTTGTTACTTCAGCTATAGTTACATCACAGAGTCAGCACGAAAGTTTTTGTAGTCTTGTTTGAGCATTATGGAAAATAATTTTCACATTACTTTCATGATGTAAAATGCAGATTTGCATGTTATACTTTAAATGGCTGTTTGGCCATTCTATATGGAGTCCCAGACTTCCCCCTATTCAGTCAGATACGGCCCTATGCTTGTCATTGCCTCCTAGCCAACATGACTGCAGATTGGCATGACCTGCTTATGAAGTCTTTGACATACGGCCCCACTTAACCAGCCCTTTCGGCCACCCTGATACCCCCCTGGCCCATTACACCCCCCCTCCCCTCCCCTCCCCTCCTCTCCCCTCCCCTCCCCTCCTCTGCCCTCCCCTCCCCTCCCCTCAGCTCCTCTCCCCTCCCCTCCCCTCAGCTCCTCTGCCCTCCCCTTCCCTCCGTAAGTACTCTCAGCCTGGCCACAGTGCACTCTCTTACAGCTCAGACACGACTGCACACAATCAGAGTCTTTGGGCTACCTGAAATATGCATAAGCACATGTGACATGCCGATAAAGCAGTGCAATTAGCCACGTAATCCTAGAGAGCCCAGCCACCCCCACCCCCACCCCTGCCCACCACAACTACCCCCCCCCCCCCCCATCACTCCACCCCCCAACCCCCAACCCCCACCCCCGCCCTCTATTAGTTAAATGTATTTCATGTGCCCGCTGCCCATCTAATCAAGCAACACTTCCTCTAATTGGCTGATGAATAAAACAGCAGGGCCGCATTATAATTTAATCAGAGGTAAACATCGCCGCTCCACCGCAGAGCAACGCAGCACAGCACAGCACAGCAGAGCACAGCGCCGTGCATCTCGCCATTTCCTAATTTGGGAGGGGGGAGGAGGAGAGGATGGATGGAGAAAAGAAAGGAAAGGAGAGGAGAGCAAAGGAGTGTGAGAGAGAGAGAGAGAGAGAGAGAGAGAAGGGACGGAGGAGTGGCTTGTGCTATAGGAAGGCGAGGATAGCGGTGGCCTAGTTTTAGAAATGTCACACAGCTTCTAAGCATATATCCTCTCCCTCTGGACCGGGCGCCTCTCATGTCCACACTGGGCTCTAGAGCCGCACACACACACACACACACACACACCCCTCGTTAGTTTATCTAGCACACACTTTCAGCCACAGCAGCACACAGAAGCACACATACACACATACACACATACACAGCACACGTTCATCATCAGCCTCTGTGTGCTACTTGTGTGAGTGGTCGAACCCCACAAAGTGCTCTTTGTGTTTGTTTGTAGCACCTGGCACCTGTGCTTCACCATTTCAGACCAAAACAAACTATGATGAAAAGGAAAAGATGGCAGCGCAATTGCTCCCCAGTTAGGATGGACGGACCTTATTATGCTGTAAGTCCAGTGTCACCGCTACATGGCTGGCTGCCCTGAGTCGCTGGATGAAATGCTGATGGCAAACTTCCTGTCTCCACTATCAGCCAAATATATAGCCACAGCAAAAATAAGAACAACTAGAAAAGCACTCGTAGAGCGCATACCTCCGCCAAGCAGTTCAATCCCCCCACCCCACCCCCTTTTTTAAAATTTTTATTTTGTCGATGGGATTTCCCATGTTATTTTTACTGTTTTTGTGACGTAAAAAATGAATCAATTTTCACCAAAAAATAATTACCTCAGTTATCCTCATACTGTCAGAATTTCAGAGCAATGCGTTCGTGACTTGTTGGGTTATTTTTTCTAGCAAACAAACAGACAGACAAACAAAGACAGATAAACACCAGGAAAAACACAACCTCCTCGGTGGAGGTAAAACACAAAAACAACAACCTCCAGACTCAGAGCCCAGAGCAGGCTGGGTGCGGACTCAGACTCCTGAGTATGGTACTGTAGCGGGGTAAAGTCAAGTGTGTTGGGCCTTACTGCTGAGTATGGTACCGTAGCGGGGTAAAGTCAAGTGTGTTAGGCCTTACTGCTGATTATGGTACTGTAGCGGGGTAAAGTCAAGTGTATTAGGCCTTACTCATCAGGCCTTACTGGGGCCAGCTTCTGCCGCAGCAGCAGAATAAATGTTTTAGCTCATGTGACAAACGGGGACGTTTACTTTTTTAAAACATGCCCAGCGCAGCAGCAACAGCAGCAGCAGGGGTGCGTTACGCCTCACCAGAACATCACAACACGCAGATGACCGAGATTAGACACAGCAAGGCCAGCAAGCTGAGCAGGAGGTTAAGAAACACAACAATCAGTTATTCATGCTCATGTGTACACACACACACACACTTACACACACACACACACACACACACACACACACACACACACACACAAACAGACACATGGAGTCAGTCTCAGATACACACACAAACACGCATGCACACACAAACACACATGCACATACAGAGTCAGTCTTGGACACAAACACATACAGAGTCTCAGGCACACACACACACACCCCCACACACACACACTTATGCTTAGACTTGTGTGCTGTCATCCTCTTTGCGATTAATGAATATTTCATAGGCCTTCATTAATATTCATGCTAATAGCCAGAGAGCTGGTCATTATTTCTGGTTTTTAGGAAAATATGCATTAAAAATAGAGGATATCTGTTTTCCAAAATTCTTAGGCACACACTGAGACGCGCGCGCACACACACACACACACACAAACACACACACACACACACACACACACACTTACTTGTATAAGATGCAGATGAGTCTCTCATGTATGCAGTGTGAGACTCAGAGAATGGACCCACATTTGTCCATGTTTCCCCAGTCTCTACTCTGCACCTTCATTAAGCTGTATAGGCTACAGTGTTCACACATACAAACCGAAGATTCAGACCTTTAAACCTTTAAAGCTTTCTGACCAGATTTAACCTTCTTATCTTCTATGTCTTTACCTCTACAGAATCCCCCCTTGGCTGTCTCCCAAAATGACAGTATTGTACAGTGGAGATAGTTTATTTATCCCAAAAGAATGCACATAGGCACACAGACATATCACATCCACACACACATTTATACAGTACACGTCATGCATACATACGCAAAGGCACACAGACATATGACATCCACATAAGCACACAGACATATGGCATACACATACACACTACAGTACATCATTTACACACCATACACACATAGGCACACAGACATATGGCATACACATACACACTACAGTACATCATTTACACACCATACACACATAGGCACACAGACATATGACATCCACATACAGTTGGATACTCCAGTACTGTAGTTCTCCCTGTGCCAGGAACATGGCTGCAGCAGGACTGATGATGACTAGTCTGCTGTGCAGCCAGACTCCCAGCCATGCGCCACCTTACTGCCGTCAGAGGAATGTTGGGAGAATTGAGAGTTTGAAGAATCAAAGACTGTTGTAGTGAAGGGGGGGGAGCAGTCACCCCACCTGGCTGCGAACCCAGGTCTCCTCCGGGGTACCAAACGTGCCCTCTGACTGTGATGCCACAGAGCCAGGCTTGTTGGAATATAAGTCAGAGTCATCACACCGCCCTCTCCTTTGGGGAGCACATCCATGCGCCTCACACTCACTCAGGTGTTCCTCACATATCTTCACCATACTCCTGCCATCCCAGCATGCCCCACATACTCATGCTTCACGTGTCACTGGGGTCCCTCACACCGGGGTCAACCTAACCTGGGGGCCCCTCAGATGGCTTACAGTAGAGGGTCAGTCACAGTAGGTGTGCCTCCAATGGCCTCACAGCAAGCCATCCCGCTACTGACACTAATTGTAGCAAGAGTTGCTATCTGACCTGGCTTCAAACCCAGGTCTCCGTGTACCAAACATTCACTCTAATTCCTGCGACTCGTTGGAATGGCAGTCAGAGTCCATCCTCAAACATAGTGATGGCATTCCATCACAGAACTCATAGAATATAATGTGGAATTCTAGAATCCTGCATTGTTGTAGAATGTATTCATATTCTAGAATGTGTAGAAGCTGACACTCTTAAAGGCTGACCTGTCTGCCATGTGTCAGTGTGGCTGTGGCCCATTCTGCAGGCGGTTAGCTAGACTCCTGATCTCGCGTCCCACTGAAACATGTGCGGCTTTGTTTGTTTTGTTGCCGTTTGTGCGATCAGGTCGTCAACCTGAGGCTGCCCAGGGCCTCTCGGGTGCGTTAGGAGCACAAACATCTCTAAATATTTGATCGAAACGTAGCGCCTCTGCTCCCTCCGCAGCTCGCTCGCCCGCTCGTTTGCTCGCCCGCTCGCTCTCCTGCGCCGTCCGCCCCTGCTGGACACATCCACTGCTCTGGCCACACATCACACCACAGCACACAGCAGCACCACCTCGGAGTGGCTTTATTGTCATTTTTATACAGGTGTTGCTGTTGACGTCATTGGCCGTGTGTGTGTGTGTATTGTGGTGGCGTGTAGGTGGGGGGCCTGTTCGTATTGGTGTTTTCTCTAGTAATCAAAAAATGTGTATTTGTTGCTGTCTACGTTTCAAGCTACAAAAAGATGTCCAGTTGCTTACAACTTCGCTCATTTGGTTAACATGATCTGGATGAATGAGAATCTTCACAGACATATTTGTTGCTGTAAGTAGTGGTGGTGTGTGAATGTGAGGTGTAAGGACACGTGTTGTGTTTTGCCAGGGTGTTCTTCCTGGATATGACGGACGAGGTGGCTGTGGAGCGCCTCTCTCTGAGAGCAGCCGACCCGGTCACAGGAGAGAGGTGAGAGGTCAAGGAGAAGCCATGACACTTATCACACTATCCTCCATTACACTGGACAGCTTAGATGAACACACACACACACACACACACACACACACACACCCACATACACACACACGCATGCACCAAAAACACAGGCCAGACATACACACACATACTGTACACCCACACGCACACATATTTACACACACACACACACACAGACACACACACAAACACACACAGAGTCGCATGCACAAAAAACACATAGCCAGACCAGATGCACACACATACAAACAGACACATAACATACAGTACTCTCTTAAGGTGATGATGATGGTAACTTTTTAAATCCAATGTTGCCAGGCGACACTATTTACAAATGTTTTTTGGGAGCTTTCCCAATAATAATAGTTAACACATTTTTATCGGGACAGCAGAAATTATCAGCAGGCAACTTTTCGTGATCACCCAATTACAACATTAACAGCCTGTCATGTTGTCGCCTGGCAACATTAGCTTATCATCACCACATGTGCACTCTTTGTGCCGAAGGTGGGTACACACACACACACGCACACACTCACACACACACACACAAAAAGGCATAGACGGACACGACATACACACACACACATGCACAGACCCATGCGGTACACTCTTAATCCCATGTGACCCCCCCACCCCTCCCCGCAGGTACCACTCTCTGTACCGGCCGGCCCCCAGCCCTGAGGTGCAGGCGCGTCTGGTGTTCGACCCGCGTGACGGCGAGGCCCGGGTGCTGGCCCGCCTGCGTGAGTACTGGACCCAGGCGCCCTCTCTGCAGGCCTTCTACCCCGACGCCATCCACATCAGCGCCGACCAGGACCCCCACGCCATCTTCGAGTCCATCGAGAGCCGCCTGGTCGGACGCCTGCCCAAAACCCTGACGGACAGCCAGCCGCCGGGCAAATCGGCCTGAGGGACGGCCAATCACCACTACCGGCCACCCGTGTGAGCCCGCCCACCCATCCCCCCCTCCCCTACAGGGGGCCCACCGGTGACACCACAGCCAACATGGGGCAGGAGTAGACCTCGCTCGGTCACTCTGTTTTGTTATAATAAACTGCGTTTTACTAAACAAATGAGTCATAAATATTATAAGGGACGGCGGAGGCTGGTGTGTGAGGTCTCTTCTTACACACACACACACACACACACACACACACACTCACACACACACACACACAGGCAGATGGCTCTGATCTCCTGCGTTCTGACCCAGTGTGTGGATCAGATGACGGGGGCTTTTGTCCCTCTTTACAAGGCCCTTATTAAACAAACCCAAACACACAAAAGAGGACTCCGGAGACCCAGAACCTTTCAACTTGATCCTCTCCTTAATACCCCCTCCCACACACACACACACACACACACACACACACACAGACATACACTCCATCCCCACATCACACCTCCCCCCTCCTCACACACACAAACACACACACACACACACACACAGTCCTTCCCCACACCCCACCCTCCCCCTCCCCACACACCTACACAAACACACACACACACACACACACACACACACTCTCGCCCCTGCCTCTCAGGGGTATCAGGAGCCCACATTCATTATGTGTGTGTGTACGTAATGTAGCAGTAAAATGCAGGCTGCTCAGGCCTTTGTGGACATGGGCATTAGTTCTGCCTCGGCAGGCAAATGCTTAGGAACTCTGTTTGGGTTATTAGAGGTACACACACGGAGCTCTCTCTCTCTTTTCCTTTCTCTCTTTCTTTCACTCTCTCTCTATCTCTTTATCTCTCTCCCTTTCTCCCTTTTGTTCTGTCTTTCTTTTTTTCCCCTCTCTGTTTCTTTCACTCTCTCTCTCTCTCTCTCTCTCAAACACACACTCTCGCTCTCTCTCTTATCTCTCTTCTGTCAACACATCTTTCCCCTTGTCTCTATTTCACGTTTGCTCGTTTTTTTTTTGTTTTTTGTTTTTTTTAAATGACATTTATTTCTTAACCCCACCCCCAAACCCACCCCCACCCCCTGAGTGTCTCTCCCTCCCTCAGTCCCCACTCACACTCTGCTGCTTAGCTTCCTGTTTGTTGGTGGTGTGTAATGTGTCTAAGGAGCTCCAATAAAACCTATTGTGGAATGATCCTTGTCAGCGACGATTCTCATTCCTGTCTGAGGTGAATGAGTTAAATGAGCTGAGTTGTAAGCAACTGGACTTCTTTTAGTAGCTTGAAGACGTTTTACCTTTCACCCAAGAGGCTTCTTTAGTTCTTTAGTTTTTTGTGTGTGTGATTATGGAATCAGAAATAAAGAGGTCACATGACGTCTCAAAATAGATAGAATGCAACATCACAAAGCAAAAGGTGTATGATGTCACAGCGGAGATGGTACATGATGTCACAAAAAGCAGAGGGCTGTATCAGAGGGTTGTGATGTCACAGAGTAACAGGCCAGGTAGACAACTAAGAAGGGCATCACAAGAGAAACAGGTTGTGATGTCACAGGCAACATGGCCTTAATTCATCTTCATCATCATCATCATCATCATCATCATCCTGCTCCTCCTCATCATGCATTGTTTACTGGAATGCCCTGAGTATACTACATATATTGTATGTTTATCAGACATGTTCACAACACACACACACAGCACACAACACAACTTGTTAAACAATCAAAAAACAAAGAAAATAAAAAAAAATAAAAATGGAGTGTCCCCTGGTTTCCATTCTATCACTGCTGTTCAGTCTGGGCCCCTGTCCCCAGCATGGGTCAGTACTCAGCTCCACTGGCCCGTGTCCCTCACACATGTAGCCTACATGATATTTGACAACAGGCTCCCTCTGACCCGCTAATTAAAATTAATCTCACATCTGCCATAGAGATCCCTCTCATTACTACTGAATCTCATTAGGAAGGGCCCCTCGGGACAAGCTAAAGCCTCCCCCAAACGCACACACACACACACACACACACACACACACAGCCCTCCTCTGGAATAATAAGCTGAGCCTTGCCAACCTCTTTAGCACCAGCTGTAAAACATATTTACTCACGCCAGTATACAAGCAAAGCAAAGAGCCCAATGTGGACCTTTTACAGTTCACAATAATAAAAACGAGTATACGGAAATGAAACAATGAAATAAACCTAACGATGCACACAGGAAGCATAGGATAACTTACAGCAAAGTGGGCGTAAGTAAAAAAAAATGTGCTGTATTATTACAGCTATGATAATTCTAGAGAAACCGAAATATGACTTAGGTACTCTCTTGCATATGTGAAATTATATGACATCTGTTAAATTACATCTAATTATGTCAAATGACAAAATATACAGTTGTTTATTCACAGCCCTGCATTTCTTGAATTTATTAGGAAAATGGAGTTATTTTCAATTGGATATTTAAAATGTATTATTTAAGAAACAGTAGTAAATGCAAAAAAATGATTCTCCAAGAAAACGAAGACTTTACTTTTGTTATTCTGCAACTCCGTGAGGACTTGTATTTTGAAATATGGTTTTCAAGAGAAACCCGGAAGTTTGCCTCTGACGTCATCTAAAAAGCATGGAGCTGAGTTGTGGACATGTGAAACAGTGATAGCGAGGTAATGTTGAGTAATAATGGCGTTATAATGTAAGATTTGCGCATTGTCTACAATTACTACAAACTGCTATTGTCTGTCAGTTAATACCTATGCCTCGTTATGGTAAATAATTTTGCAGAGTCGCCGAAGACCCAACTTGGAGGACACACGTGTGTGTGTGCGCCTCTGTGTGTAAAGTTGACGTTCCTGTAGCCTACTTAGTGATGATGCGGACAGACTATGTTCTGTGTCGTCTAATGAGTGGCTTCTAGTGTAATGTGTAATAGGTGTCACATCGAGATAGGGGTTGCATCAAGCGCTGCACTTTAGCTAAGCTTTCGATGTTGCTTGTGTTCCTTGGTCTGTTTGCTATAGTCAGTCAGTCAGTTAATAACGCATAATTTTACACAAGCAAAGTACAGCAGTGATGGTTATTGTTGCGTTTCAGGCAGTACCAAGTTTGCATGATGGCAGATGAAACTTTGATGGTCAACTTTTCGGCCTCCGGGAAGTTTAAAGCACAGAAGACGCATCGGGGGTCTTTCAAAGCTCGTGATAAGTGGGCTCAGGTAAGTGACATTTACTAATGCAACGTTGACCAATATTAAACAACATCAATATTAAATAATTTTCAAAAATTATGTTGAAAGATGGCAAACTGTAAGCCTGGCTGCAGGCTGTCAATCAATCAATCCGTGTTGTTTGACGACTGTATTATGTGTGATGTGCTCCGGGCAGAAAAAACAGGCAGCCTTGAAACGCAAGGCTTCAGGAGAACGTCAGGCTCCACAGTTCAAACACAAGAAATCTCGCTGGTCAGACCAGACGAGGGACTCGCAGCCTCCTCCTCCTCTCAGTCCCAAGTCTCCCCAGAACCACAAGAAGCATCCTGAGTCGGACCAGACCTCCACACTAAACAGTCCGCCCCTCAGCCCGAAATCCCCCTCTCCCTCCAAGCAGAAGAAGCATTTTCAGCCAGGCCAAGACCAGCTCAGCCCTGGCTCGCTCAGTCCGCAGACCCCCCCTCGGAAACAGACGCAGGGGGGGCAGGCACCTCAGGGAAAGAAGCCTCAACAGCCCCCCGACAGGAAACGCAGCGATGGGGGACCAGCAGCAGGCAAACCTGCAATCAAGACCTCAAGTCTCTTCAGAAACAACCCAGACATCCCCAGTGTCCAAGCGTAAGGCCCTCAACTGCTGTGTGTTGTGTGTTGTATGTTGTATGTTGTATGTTGTATGT
>CM059271.1:29259539-29274539 GCA_030347295.1 Setipinna tenuifilis
CAACTCTGTTACCCCTCTCTTATACCCTTCACGACCTACTGTTATTACCCGACTCCAGTAGCCCTCATCATAAGCATAGCCATGGGTGTGGCTGGGGTAGGCCTGTGCTCACCCACTTGTCAATCAGGCAGGCCCAGCCAATCAGAAGGCTCTATAAGTGTGATTGACGGAGTCATAAAGGTAACCTGTTATTTTGGGATTGGGGCTAGGCACATTTGATTTCATGATTTCTGGCTACGCCCCTGCTCCTCATTAACGCGTTCCCCTCGTTCCCCACTCCAAGAACACACACTCCCAACCTTAATTCCCCACACTGTTACCCCACCGTAACCCCACTGTTACCTCTCATACCCCAGTCCAATACTGCAATCTATTACCTTCAATACACTCCATTACCCCACTCTTGCCTCTCATACTCCACACTGTTACCCCATAAGGGCAGAAACATGGTGAGGTGATGTTCTCATGAAATTCTGCGATGTTCTTGTTTTTTCCCCAAACATACCTTTGCTTCTTGCAGCTGAAGAGTTTTATTTTTAACTTCTATCCACAGGACGTTCAAAAACGCGTCAGCCGTTTTTAATTTAGATGTTCCTTTTGCAAATCTCTGATACTGAATAGTGTTGTGATAAGGACACGGGAAAGGTTCTTGTTTTCTGATGACTCCTCTGTTAGGATCATACTTGTGCAGCTCTTTCTGCACAGACCAACCAGGGTTGCCCATTCCGCTTACTGTGAGCGACTTTGGGCTGGGTTTTTTTTTGCAGATTGCGGGTTGTGGGTAGCCTATGACTTTTCATGACTACAGCTGTGCAGATGAATCCAGTGTAGGCCAAGAGTGTTAGTAGTAACCTACTTAATCATATAGCTGTAGTGCTTTTGAAAGCACAGTCTGTGACTTTTTCTCACATAAACTCTTTTTGGTCTTGGGTCGCTTGATTTGGGCTTGTTTTCAGACTAGCGCTCGCTTATTTGTATCAAGAGATCTGGCAACCCTGAGTGCAGCGGTCGTTTATTTATATAGAGAGATCTGGCAACCCTGAGTACAGCACTGCAGCACCTCTGCAGGACACGGGGAAGGTTCTTGTTTTTCTGATGACACCTCTCCAGGACACGGGAAGGGTTCTTGTTTTTCTGATGACTCCTCTGTTAAGATCATACTTGTGCAGCTCTTTCTGCATAGTGCAACACTGCAGTACCACTGTACAGTACCTCAGCACAGACGACTGCACTACAGCTTCCTGAAGGTCACCTGTGCAAGTTCTCTGAGAGAAACTTGGCCCTCCACACCTCAGCTTGACCTCCAGTGCTTCTGTTACCTGCCAGTTCTTAATTGCTTAATTACAAACTGCTACAAAGAAGCAGCGTCCTGAAGATGCTTTACTGTCATCTGATAGTCGTCTCCTGCTTTTTTTCCCCAGCATCAGTAATTTGAATGTTTTTAGTGTAGTAGGCTGCTGCTTGGGGGAGCATGGGGGATGACGAAGTTAACTTTGAGGAGTCGGGTTACTCCTGAAACACCTGGCCCTGGCTCATTAAGAAGTCGGAGGAGACCTTGGGTAGAGTTAGGAGCTCAGATCTCTTGGGATGCCCTGAGTCTTGCATAGCACTCTTGTCCACTCAAAATAAATAAATAAATAAACACCAATCCTGCTTAAAATGTCGGGAAAAGTGTTTCGCTTTCATCTCATTTTGAAGCTCAGTTCATCTTTTACTCGCCAGAAGAACCAACAGAAATGCCCAGACCTTTTGCATGCCACAGTCCGTGTTAGAGTGGTATGCATCATGTGTTGACTTACTGTGAGCATGGACACAGGCCAGAGATGTTAATACTGTACCGTGGTTTATGTGTACTCTCTATGTGAACACTGGTTAATGTTGTTATGTGCTAAAAAAGCTTTTATGTGGCATGTCATCTATGCCCACTGTATGACCACAGGCTAATACTGTAAGGTGGTAAAGCAACACTTAAGCACTTCTCCTCTACGGTCGCCCTACGGGTTGGAAGCGAAATTGTCTTTCTTGTGTCTTATTCGAACTACAGATTGGCGACCCGCTTTTGCAAACTTGCATAGTGAGGTTGTAGCCCATGGAGGAAGAATTCAGAAGTGCCGTTCACACTGTTACGAGTTGATGAACCACTAAAGACAATTTTGGAAACATTAGTGTAAGCTTGAAAAAACTACTTAGTGTTGCTTTAAGAGTGTGGAGCTGTTTTTGAGGAGGTTTGGGACATATTAAGGGGGCCTTTATGAGTAGGTTGTCATAAGTCTGTGGAGCTGTTTTTGGGGAGGTTTTGGACACGTTAAAGGATGGGCACACCTGGCCCCTGTGTTGCTTTAAGAGTGTGGGCTTAGCTGGTGTTGGGCTGGTGTGGTGGTGACCAGGGGGAGAGGAGACGGTTGCTACAGCGCTTCTCTATCTCTCTCTCGTCAGACAGACAGACCAGCTGGTGTGGCAGGCCGTGCCCCCTGGCCTTAAGCTGCTCTCCTCTGCCCTGTGGCAGTGGCCCCTGGCCTGGGCTGCTGTTTTAGCCTGTGGCCTGTAGCCTGTAGCCAAACCTGCTGTCATAGCCTACCCTCTGGCCTGGCCCATTGGTGTAGCATAGCGCATAGCATAGCGTGTAGCCTAGCGTGTAGCTTGTAGCGTAGCATAGCCTGTGGCAGTGCCTGGAGGGTGCAGGGGGGTGGTCCTAGCGCTGCTGTGCGCTAACATGCCCGCTGAGCTGGGTTAATGGGGGATGGGCATCGGCCCAGATGGCACTGGCTCCTTGGCTGCCCGCTGTTGTTGGATATTTAAGAGGGTGGCAGACGCTGGCTGGGTGGATAGGGGTGGGGATGGGTAGTGGTGAGGGGTTGGGTGGAGGGCCAGGTTGAAGGGCTGGGGAGTGCTGTGGCCTGTCGCTCTGATGAGGCAGCTGTGTTAGATGCCCATCTGGACTGCACTGAGGGACAGACAGGGACCCCCTTCATTCTTCACCAGTATCTGACAGCACGCAGAGCTGTTTAGCTCAGGATGAAAACGTGTGTGTGTGTGTGTGTGTATGTGTGTGTGTGTGTCTCTCTGTCTCTCTGTCTCTCTGTCTGTCTGTCTGTCTGCCTGTCTGTCATGTCTGTCTGTCTGACCTACTGTCCCTGAGGGTAAAGTTTGGTGTTTCAGAGTGAGTTGCTCCTCAGCACTGGGTTCTACAGGGTTCTAGAACTCTTTAGCATAGATCCTCCCAGAGTTCTAGAACTCCTCAGATGTACATCAGCATAGATCCTCCCAGAGTTCTAGAACTCCTCAGATGTACATCAGCATAGATCCTCTCAGAGTTCTAGAACTCCTCAGATGTATATCAGCATAGATCCTCTCAGAGTTCTAGAACTCCTAAGATGTACATCAGCATAGATCCTCTCAGAGTTCTAGAACTCCTCAGATGTACATCAGCATAGATCCTCTCAGAGTTCTAGAACTCCTCAGATGTATATCCGCATAGATTGTCTTTTAGGGTCCTAGAACTCATCAGCGTGTTGTTTCCTGACAGGAGAGGATGGAGGTGTTCCAGGAGTTCTCTCAGTGCACAAGTGGCGTATTGCTCTGTACTGTAAGTACCAGCTGCTCCTCCCCACACACACACACACACACACACACACACACACACACACACACACACACACACGCACTCACGCATCCCTGGACACACACGCACAGATCACAAATTACAGAAAAAACACACACACAACAACGGCAAATATATGCATGCACTGAGTGATTTCAGTCTGACACAAACCCATTTTCTTTTGCAGTCCCAAACGTCTCTGTGTGCACCCATGTGCTGTTGTTGCCGTGCATGTGTGTGTGCGTGTGTGTGCACGTGTGTGTGCGCGTGTGTGTGTGTCTGTGTGCGTGTGCGTGTGTGTGTGTGTGCGTGTGTATGTATGTGTGTGTGTGCGTGTGTATGTATGTGCGTGTGTGCGTGTGTGTGTGTGCGTGTGTGCGTGTGTGCGTGTGCGTGTGCGCGTGTGTGTGCGCGTGTGTGTGCGCGTGTGTGTGCGCGCGCGTGTGTGTGCGTGTGTGTGTGTGTGTGTGGTGGTGTGGTGTGGTGTGGTGTGGTGTGGTGTGGTGTGGTCTGGTGTGGTGTGGTGTGGTGTGTGTGTGTGTGAGTGAGTGAGTGTGTGCGCGTGTGTGTGTGTGTGTTTGTGTGTGAGTGAGTGTGCAGAGACGTCAGCCACTGGTAGCGCTGGCATCTGTCTAAACGCCCCTCAGGCTATAAGGCCAGCAGCTGCTAAACACGGCAGCAGAACCCCCCCCCCCTCTTTTTCTCTTCTCCTTATTCTCTCTCTCTCCCTCTCTAGCTCTCTCTCCCCCTCTCTAGCTCTCTCTCTCTCCCTCTCTAGCTCTCTCTCTGTCCCTCTCTAGCTCTCTCTCCGTCTGTCCCTCTTTCTCTCTCGCTCTCGCTCTCTCTGTCTCTGTCCTGCTCAATCTCTCTCGGTGTCACCCCCCCCCCTTTTTTTTCTCCCTCTGTCCTCTTTCTGTCAATGTTTGTTTCTCCCCTTTTGAGTCCTTTCACAGTTCTCATTCACTCTCTCTATGATATTGTATGTCCATTTTCATTCATTGAAAGAGGGGTGGCCCTAGGATACTACTGTGTCTGTATGAATGTGTGTTTGAATTTAGCTCTTATTATCTGCTGTTGTGTTGTTTGGGTGCCAAGATGTGTGTGTGTGTGTGTGTGTGTGTGTGTGTGTGTCCAGCTCCTCATACCTGCTGTGTTCTTGTTTGGGTGGCAGGATGTTGCAGCTCGAGGGCTGGACCTTCCTCAGGTCACCTGGATCATACAGGTAAGCTCCACCCACCCCTCACCTGAGAGATCCAAACTCAAATTTGGCCTTATTCCTTATTCGTGTGTGTGTGTGTGTGTGCGTGTGTGTCTGTGTGTGTGTCTGTGTGTGTGTGTGTGTGTAAATAACTGCCCAGCGACACTATTAGGGTTGCGCGGAGTGAACAGTCTAATGGACTATAATGTGTGTGTGTGTGTGTGTGTGTGTGTGTGTATGAGTGTGTGTGTGTGACTGATGGATCATGGACTATGATGTATGAGTGTGTATGTGCGTGACTGATGGATTATGGACTATGATGTATAAATGTTTGTGTGTGTGTGTGTGTGTGTGTTTCAGTACAACCCTCCTCTCTCGGCTGCCGAGTATGTGCATCGTGTGGGCCGCACGGCTCGCATTGGTGCCGAAGGCTCCAGCCTCCTCTTCCTCACGCCCGCAGAGGTGGCCTATGTGGATGTGCTGGCCAATCACAATATCAGGTCTGCTCCCGCCTCCCTCTGTGCTCTTCCCCATTGGTCAGGGCTGCTTGTCAGTACGTATGATACTGGAGACATGACATGGGCATATTAGCAGGTGTTGATATGAGGGGCAAGTGGTAGTCGGTGTAAGGTATACCTGGACAGCGTAGTCCTGTGTGTGTGTGTGTGTGTGTGTGTGTGTGTGTGTGTGTGTGTGTGTGTGTGTGTGTGTGTGTGTGTGTATGTGTTGATTTGAGGGCAAAGTGGTAGTGGGTGTAAGGTATACCTGGACAGCGTCCAGCAGTGCTATTCCAAAGTGTATTATTGCAGATCGCTTGACTTCTGTAAGAGCTAACTGTGTGTGCGTGTGTGTGTGTGTGTGCTTTTGTGTGTGTGTGTGTGTGTGTGTGTGCGTGTGTGTGTGCGTGTGTGTGTGTGTGTGTGCTTTTGTGTGTGTGTGTGTGTGTGTGTGTGTTGTAGCTTGTCAGAGATGAAACTGGAGGACATCTTGTCTGTACTACTACGAGATGAACGGTTCCGTGGCAGAGGACGATGGGACAGTAAGGTGTGTGTCCAACTCTCACTCTGCCACACACACACACACACACACACACACACACACATATACAGTCTCCCTCCCTCTCACACACACACAAACATACACACAAACCTGTACATGCTTGAGCCATACGTGCTTGGCCAGGGATGGTGGGGCAGTTGGGTTTACTTCCAGCTCCTTCCTCTGTCTGAGGAAGATCATGTCGTTCATGTGTGTGTGTGTGTGTGTGGTGTTGTTGTTGTGTGTGTGTCTGTGTGTGTGTGTGTGTGTGTGTGTGTGTTGTGTGTGTGTGTGTGTGTTTAACAGAAGAGTCAGGCAGCGGTGGAGCAGGACATGCGTGAGCGAGCCACGGTGCTCCAGACTGACTTTGAGAACGTGGTCCACACCAGTGAGGAGTCGCTGCAGACAGCCAAGAAAGGTAAGATACCGCTGGCCTCTCCTCCGGGCCTGTGTGTGCTCTCGTTAGAACCGCTGGCCTCTCTTCCGTGCCTGTGTGTGCTCTCTTTAGAACCTCTTTAGAACCGCTGGCTTCTCTTTCGTGCCTGTGTGTGCTCTCTTTAGAACCTCTTTAGAACCGCTGGCCTCTCCTCCGGGCCTGTGTGTGCTCTCTTTAGAACCTCTTTAGAACCTCTGGCCTCTCTTCCGTGCCTCTGTGCGCTGTCCTTAGAACCACTGGCCTCTCTAGTACCTCAGCTTTCTTTAGAACCTCCAGGCTCTCCTTAGAACCTCTGGTCTCTTTAGAATCTCTGGTCTCTCTGTAGTACTTCTGGTCTCTCTCTAGTACCTTTGGGTTCTTTTTAGAACCTCTGGGTTCTCTTTAGTACCTCTGGTCTCTGTAGTACCTGTGTGTGCTCTTTTCAGCACCTTTTCAGTGTGTGTGTGTGTTATGGGTGCATGTGTGTGCGTTTCCAGCGTTGCAGTTGTGTGTGTGTGTACCTAAATCACCAACCCTTTGACTGAAGACTGAAGCCCATTTTGAAATATGTCTGAATTTCTCCAAGTCATAGCTATATCTGGTGTGTGTGTGTGTGTGCGCATGTGCATGTGTGTGTGCGTGTGTGTGTGCGTGTGTGTGTGTGCAGCGCTGCAGTCGTTCGTGCGAGCCTACACCACCTACCCCTCCGGGCTGAAGCACATCTTCCACCTGCGTAGCCTCCACCTGGGACACGCCGCCAAGAGCTTCGGCCTCAGGGACGCCCCCAAGAACCTCACAGCCACCTCCGGGGACCGCACACGCAAGGACAAGAACAAAGACAAGAAGTGAGCTCACACACACACACACACACACGTTCAAGAGGAGGATTTTTAGTGTGGCTCAAGGGTCCAGCCAGCGTGTGCGTACACATACTGTACATACACACACCACACACACACACACACACACACACACACACACACACGTTCAAGAGGAGGATTTTTAGTGTGGCTCAAGGGTCCAGCCAGTGTGTGTGTACACATACATACACACCACACAGACACACAACCACACACACGACACACACACACACACGCCCTGTTATATAGTGCTGAGGGGTGGTCTTGCCCGGGGGTGGGGGGACACTCCACTGGAACCGCCACTGAGTATCTCATATTCGAATCAGCCTGTTACACTGTTACAGTACAGTGTTAGAGTAGAAGGTTTGTTGATGCAGCACATGTTAATGCACATGCAGCACATGTTAAAGCACAGAGGTCAACTAAGGTGCAGACAAGCGCAGAACGAGAACAACATAAACAGATTTTCCTATTGCGCTGTACAACCTGTAACAGTGAAATATTAACACTGGCATTACAGTTTTATACAGTAGGACAGGTTTTCCTCACTGCAGTTGAAATACAGCAATTTAGTTTCACTGTTTGATATGTAGAAGTCATAAATATACTTTGATAACTAAGCAGTGGAGTCTAAACGCCAGGGTAGAAATGAGGAGCAGCAGGTTCATTCCTTCCTGGTGCAGGTCACCAATACGTTCAGCAGTACATATGTATTTATGCCTGTGGACGTCTATATCAATAGCATTTGATGCATTCATTTACAATTATGTAATAACCGTTGATTTCGTTTCGCTGTAATGTTGAAGTGAAGTGTAATGTAGTTAAGTTTTAAATAATGTAGTTGTAATGTAGTTAAATTCTTCTTCTTTGATGTTTGTCTTGTTGACCATAAACCATAAATTAATCCTTAAAGAAGCTAGCAAAGGTTGTTAGAAGAACAACATTTACCCGGGCACACGATAAGCTGTAAATGGGCATTATCAGATTTAACAGTCATTTTTATAATACCAGCAGATGTACTTGATGTAATAAATAATACTAATAATAATAATAATAATTAAAGTAAAAATAATAATAAACTGTATTTGTATAGCACAATTCATACGACATGTACCTCAAAGTGCTTCAACAGTTTGGCAGGAAAAAAACACAAGGCAGCATTTGTTCTTGGTAGCGCCAAGAAGGTTCATTCAGGCACTGCTGACAGTTCCTGCTTGTGTCCATAGGGGCAACAGGGGTGAGGAAAATCTCCCTGTTTTGCATTTGGATTATTTATGTAAAGCAAGAAAGCTCTTCTGTGATGTGAGTTGTCATCCGGGACTGGAAGTGAACATAAGGGCTTACACGGCTTCAATTATTTAGCCAGATAACCGTTACTGGTCAAGCCATAACGTACCTTGTGTGGTTGTCTGCGGTGTCGTTTTGCGGTCCAGCGTGTGTGTGTGTGTGTGTGTGTGTGTGTGTGTGTGTGTGTGTGTGTGTGTGTGTGTGTGTGTGAGAGTGAGTGCTCAGGTGAGTGTTTGTTTATTAGTGACCTCCCAGTGGTCAGCATTCATGCCACAACTTGACCGACCTCAGGCCAGCATCTGTGTGGGTGTGAGCAAGTGTGTGTGTGTGTGTGTGTGTGTGTGTGTGTGTGTGTGTGTGTGTGTGGTTGATCAGCTCAGCAGGGGGCTACATGACTCATTAGTTCAGGAGACGTGCACACACTGAAGTCTGTGTGTGTGTGTGTGTGTGTGTGTGTGTGTCTATACAAACATAAGTGCACACACTTCTTGTAAGGTGTGTGTGAAGGGCATGGATAAGCGTAGAGCCTGTGGTAAATAAGGGGGTAGTTAGAGGCATTACAGCTGGACAGGTGTCTGATGTAGCAGCTAATATTCAGCTTCTGTGCAACGCTGGGCTGAACTGAAGCACAAGTCAATGAATGAATGAATGAATGATTAAATGAATGATTAAATGAATGAATGTGAAAGAGACAAACAAACAGACAAACATAGAAACACAATAAAACACAGGCACATCAAGTGATTTGGTTATTTGGTTCATTAGTAAGAGCTGTTAACCAGAGAATAGGTCCAGCGTCAGGTGCTGTTCACACTGGGACACTCTTCCCACCTCCAAAAAGCAAGAAGCCTCACTAGTATTACTTACTAAGCACTTACTCGAAATGTCAAGGTTCGTTTACTGTTGCTAAGTTACATGTGGTTCTTTTTTTTCCTGTTAATATTTATACCTCAGCTCTCTGCAAATCGCTGTAGCTAAGCAACGACCCGTTTGTAGAAAAGACACGTTCCAAAAGTTAAACAGATTTTAACTTTGTGTGCCTCGCTGTTTTTTTTTTTTCAGCCTATCCCAGTAAATCCCAGAATGGCCCCTTATACTGTGATAGTTTAGGCTAGTTTTATACTGGGTTAGGCTAGTTTTATACTGGTTAGGTTAGCTATATACTGGGGTAGGCTAGTTTTATACTGGGATAGGCTAGTTTTATATTAGTTAGGTTAGCTATATACTGAGTTAGGCTAGTTTTATACTGGGGTAGGCTAGCTGTATACTGGGGTACAACCTGCCATCTGCAACCTGGTTCTGGTTCCGAGACTGTCCCTTCTCCACGAGCTTCAGGGCGTTTGGCTATATTTGTCCCTAGTCCCGACGCGCGCACACACACACACACACACACACACACACATACACACACAGCACTAACTGGACCCTTGAGCCACACCTTGATATGTTTGCATGTGTGAGAGAGAGAAACAAAGAGAAAAAGAGGGAAAGAAAGAGACGGAGAGAAAGAGACTGGACCTCCCTCAAGCCCTCAGCTCTGCTGTCCCTCTGCCACAGCACAGTTAAGTACCGTGTGTGTCTGTGTATGCGCGTTCTTGTGTGTGTGTGTGTGTGTGTGTGTGTGTGTGTGTGTGTGTGTGTGTGTGTGTGAGAGTGAGTGCTCAGGTGAGTGTTTGTTTATTAGTGACCTCCCAGTGGTCAGCATTCATGCCACAACTTGACCGACCTCAGGCCAGCATCTGTGTGGGTGTGAGCAAGTGTGTGTGTGTGTGTGTGTGTGTGTGTGTGTGTGTGTGTGTGAGAGAGTGACTGACTGACTAGTGCTCCCTTTAGTCCCTCAGCTGTCCTGCCACAACGGAATACACGTGTGTGTGTGTGTGTGTGTGTGTGTGTGTGTGTGTGTGTGTGTGTGTGTGTGTGTGTGTGTGTGTGTGTGTGTGTGGAGGGGGGCATGTTGTTGTAGGTGTATATTTGTCTAAATGTGTGTGTTTGTGTGTTGTTGCCTAACTGTGTGTGTGTGTGTGTGTGTGCATGTGGTCTGCTGCCAGTGGAGACCTTATTACAGCTGTGTGAGGGGCTCTGGCTCATTAGCACTTTCTTGCCTGGACATGGGCAATGTGGCCAAACATAGACCACACACACATACACACACACACACACACACACACACACACACACACACACACACACCACAGAATGATGATCAGGGCAGGTGTGGTCTCCATAATAAACACACACACACTCACTCTCTCGTACACACACAGCTAATGAGGACAGGCCTAGCTCAACCCAGCTTCTATACACACGTACACACACCAACACATAGGCAGGGTTGGCATAAACAAGCCTGCTATAACACACACACACACACACACACACACACACACACACACACAGCTGGCATAAACATGCACGATTTATATAAACACTAACTCATAGCCTCACAGTAGTGGATAAAATATGTGTGTGGGAGCCATTTCTCTATTGCTTTATAATTATCAATTTGTGCTTCAGTTTCACCTCTAGTTGTGTGGGTGTATGTGTGGGTGCTTGCGTGCGTATTTGTATGTGTGACTGTCTGTATGTGGGTGCTTGCATGTGTGTGTGTGTGTGTGTATGTGTGTGTGTCTGTGTGTGTGTCTGTACCTGTGTCTGCCCATGTGTTTGTTTGTGTGTCCGTGCCCGTGAGTGTGTGTGTGTGTGTATCTGTGTGTGTCTGTGCCTGTCCATGCTTGTGCTCCTGTGTGTGTGTGTGCTGTAAGTGATGATCTCATTGTGCTTGGCAGGCGTAAGGTGGGCATGAGTGACCGTAAGCGTGTGGCCTGTCTCCTACGCTCGGAGTTCGGCAGCGGAACAGACTCCAGCGAGCAGCAGAAGAAGAAGAAGAAGAGGAGGAAGAAGAAGAGTGCGGAACACATGACCGAGGAGGAAGCAGCGGAGGGATGAAGCATGACACACACACACACAGACAGACACACACACACACACACACACATACAGTGCACTCGTAAATATACACGATGTGTTCGCCAACACACTCACAAACAAGGAGTGCTCACACACACGCGCACACACACACAAACACACAGGATGCGCCCACAAACACAGATATCCCACGCATCTCTCATTTCTGGTGGTCAGCTGTGATCTGGTGTAGTGGTTTGGTGTGCGTTACATTTCTATTTCACTTTGGACTTGTAAGACAACATATGTGATGAAATCTAATTTCTGTATGTCTACAGCTGTCTTTGTTTTCTTGTGGCAACATGTTTTACAATGAATTTATATTCCCTAATATTTCTAAAAACAGTCTCACATTGGCCTGTTTTCTGGAGTACAGATATGTACATGTGTTTGTGTGCTCATTTTAATTACTTACCAAAATGCAGATCAAAGCAAACCTATACTGTCAGGTACACTAGTTTACCTTTGGATAAGAGAAAGAGCTGCAGCAGTGAAATATGGGCGTTGTGAGTGGGCTACGCAAAACTCGTGTCCTTAGTTATTTCCCCCCTCAACCAACCGCCAAACCAACCGGAGCTATAGCGCTGCCTTGGCGAGACAGAGACGCCCGAAGTCGGTTGTGAGTGAATGAGTTTTATTTATTTATCCGCCCGGGAGGTATCACGGCCCATTAGCAATTGGTTTGATTACTTGAGGACAGTAGCGATGTTAAGCGAGACGTTGAGCTCGGGGGCAGACGATGGGTGTGTCCACACCGGCGGTCGTCTCGCAGCTGTCACTCCTGACCTCGCGACCACCAGCTGGTCGTCGCCCTGACCAGCACCCTTCAGAAATCCGGTGAAATATTAAATGTCGCTTTTTAACAGTCAGTGGCATAAATTAGGGGAGTGATGACTGTTTGACGCCACTGGCAGGGACTATTGACTAAGCAATGTAAGAATCATGTCACCTGAGTGGATCAACGGTCATTTAGCCAACGTTTTCACACATTGCAACGGAGAATTAGCTTCAGACTTGTGGGTTGCACTGCAGGCTAATTTTTAGTCAGTTTTCTTCACGGTCTATATTTTGATTTTCTTTATAATTTCCTATCTGAATTTCGCTTTGTGTTGTAGAAGTTAAGAACAAAGATATTCTGTAGGTTGCTCATTTTAACCTGCAGCTGTTGGCATACACCTGCCGTGAAAAAATCCTACCAGCATAAACATTTAGTCCTTATTTTAATACCAACAGCTATACATATAATGTCTCGGTTATGTCTGAAAATGACATTTATCTCCATTCGTTTGAAATTATCTTTGTTTTTGCACAAATTGGTCTTGAAATAATTCAATTTGCTTAAAAATAGATTCTGATTAATATGCTTATTACCAGACAATATTTCCTGGAGCCAACCCCATGTCCTCTATTTTAAGGACTGTTTTTTGTAATAGTAACTGATCATTTAAAAAAGACTAAAGACTGAAAACGCTACAATAGATTCTGGCGATTGAAGCAGCGCCACTATCTAAATCTTTTGTGCCTTTATGGTTAATTGTGCAGTCACACATTTTTGCGGAAATGTGGATAGCAAGAAGGTTTTAGACAAGGTTCTTTTTAGAGTTTTAAAAACATCATTTTACGTTCAGGTTACTGCCTGTTAAGCAGCGTGGTGCAAACATTAAAGGATGTTTTTGTTTTCAACTTTCCAATTAAAAACTGGGTTTTTGGATCACATTGAATATGTAAAGGCATCGCCATTATAGGAACTTTGTGGTCCCTCGTTTATTATTTTGAAAGTTGAATGTGAAAATCTCAGGTGACATGCAAAACGGAATCTATTTCCATATAAGGCCTAATTAATTTAGTCTTGGGGAATGCAGGTTTTTCCCCCTCAACGCAAAACCTCTCAGGAAGATGTAGACTCGACAGGGTTGACCGAATGCATCACTGCCTGGGCCTGGAGTAATTTTGCACAATTCACCAGCCTCCTAACCTACTCTATAGAGGCCAAACGCAGAGGCTCGGAGGATTGAGTGGAGGGGAGGTGTAACATTGGGTGTACATCCCATACAAATGAGTCCAACGTGTGGAATTATTTCTGTTTTAATAAATAATGTAAGCTACATTCGTTTAATCATGTACAGCTTTGTGAAGTCCGTGGCGCTCTGACTCCAGCACGAAGAGCACAAAGAGTTTGTCCTGAGAGGAGTAGAAGAGGGGCTGGGATTCAACTGGGTCCTCTGCCCGACAGTGCGGCCTGGTCCTGGCCCGGGTCTCAGCGACCCAGTCTGGACCGTGGTATAGCCTGCTTTCAGTCTGTGCTGGTTCAGCGCTGTGGAGTGGGTCTTGGCAGCCCGGCAGTCAGGGGGCTGAGGTGGGGAGGGGGTGGCGGGGCCTCCCCGCCCTGAAGCTCGTGGAGAAGGGACAGCCTCGGAACCAGCGCGCGCTGTAGGGGCGGAGGCTGCGCCGAGGGAGCCCGGTACAAGTACATGCCGGCTCCGGGGTCCAGGGTGGACACCAGGCCCTGGTGGTAGAAATACGGATTTGGGAACATCCGCTGCAGAGCAGAATAGTTTCCCGCCTCAGCCAGCAGCTCAAGCCCAACTGCAGTCTGTCGTTTCCACTTAGTCCTGCAAGCAACCAACGAAAAGTGTTTTTGAACTGCACATAGCCTATGCATTTGAGGAATATAATTAAAAAAAAAACGCACACATTCCATACATGCTTTTAATATTACTGGGAGCATCCTAAGGGAGCGGTGATGATGGTGAGCACTGCTGAAATATTAGACAGATGCGAGATTTGTCCTTATGAGGCCGATCTGTGTCAGACGCTCATCCGTCAAATCGTCACTCATCAAATAGACAATTTTCTGTTCAATAATTCATCTTCATAGCGATTGTGTAATTACAGAAGTGGCGATGAATTATTAAAAGAGCATGCACTGTTAAATTATTCATGTTCAAAATTCAGATAAGCCTAATTCTGAATTAAAAGGTTTTTCCTAATTATGGTCAATTAGCCCACATTGTATCAAGTTATTTTCTTGGTGTCATAATATTTGCTACTCGCATATCTTGGTTTAAACACGTTGAAACAATCAAATAGCCCTACATATGGCAAGAAAAAATCACTGGAAAAGAAGGCTGGTTATTGCACTGAAATAAAAAGCGCACTGAGCATACGTTATGAAAAATGTGCTTAAATTAAGATTGTATTTATAAGATAAAATGGTCTATTATGATTATTTGTTGGCATTTAATTACATAGAAAACAATAGCATAATTTAACTTTATGTGAACAAATGCAATTTCGATGTCCCATCCCCTCAATTTTGTGTTGTTTACCTAAACTAATGCTGTCTAAAGACTTAAGTTACTGATACAATTCGTATGGGCTGCCCAGCCTACCTGCGATTCTGGTACCAGGTCTTAACTTGCGTGTCTGTCAAGCTCAGCGAGGCCGCGAGCTCCATCCGGTCCTGCACGCTGAGGTATTTCTGACGCTCGAAACTCCTCTCGAGCTGTGCGAGTTGGTGGTCGGTGAAGGCCGTGCGCGCTTTCCTGGGCTTCTTCATGCGCGCCGAGGGGAGGTCGCGACTGCTCGAGATCTCCCGGTCTGTCTCGTCCCTCACTGAAAGCGAAGAACCACATTT
>CM059271.1:29282039-29323186 GCA_030347295.1 Setipinna tenuifilis
AACTAACTCTGGAAAGCTAATAGTAAGGAACAGAAAAAATATAAATATTGTATGTGATAGATAGGAGATATAGCTATCATTTGATATTAAATCTGAAATTCTGTGGTGTCAGATGCTAACAGCCTAACGTGATTTCTGTCAAGAGTGCTGTCCTGATGTGGCCGGGGCAAGTTGGAAAATGTGTGTAAACTAACCCCACCTTCATGTGCCAATTTGCCCCGAGCTGGGGCAAGTTGGCACAAATGCGCAACTGTGCTTTAATTATATATAGACGGGAATAATGACTTACTAACCAACAGTGATTGTGCCTACTTTTTAGCTTAGATGTAAAGCTTTGAGGGTATCATAGTTTGGGACTTATAAAGCAATGTATGACAAAGATATGACACTCGAACTGAAAAGTGTGCCAACTAGCCCCGGTCTCCCCTACAGTGTGTTTATGTTTATCGCCTCTTGTGCGAACGTGCACTTGCTCCTTGCGTGCACTGATGGGCTCATGCACTTCTTATGCGCTGATGCGCTGTGTTGAAGTTCAGAATGCTGTTTAGTTGGTAGATTAAACCACATAAACTTTCCACACGAACAGAATCATATGCGTGTTATTAACAGGCCTAAGAAAATAGTGTGATTTGAATTGTCTCGGGCTTCGGTCGGGCTCGGACAGAAATATTTTAATTCATACCGGGCTCGGGTCGGATTCGGGAACTAATCTGTCGGATGCGGGCCGGTCTCGGACAGAAAAAAATGGCCCAAGCCACAATCTAGTGTGTGTGTGTGTGTGTGTGAGTCTGACCATGCGTGTATGTGTGTGTGTCTGTCTGTGTTTGGGTGTGTGTTTGTGTGCGTGTGTCTGTGTGTGTGTGTGTGTGTGTGTGTGTGTGTGTGTGTGTGTCTGTGTGTGTGTGTGTGTGAGCCTGACCGCAGACGTGTGTGTGTGTGCATGTGTGTGTGCGTGTGTGTGTGTGAGCCTGACCGGGTGGAGATGCCGAAGGTGATGTCGGGGGCAGGAGTGTGGGCATGGGTCTGTGTGTGTGTGTGTGTGAGCTTGACTGTGCATGTGTGTGTGTGTGAGCCTGACCGGGTGGAGATGCCGAAGGTGATGTCGGGGGGCAGGAGTGTGTGTGTGTGTGTGTGTGTGTGTGTGTGTGTGTGTGTGTGTGCATGTGTGTGTGTGTGTGTGTGTGTGAGCCTGACCGGGTGGAGATGCCGAAGGTGATGTCGGGGGGCAGGAGTGTGGGCATGGGTCTGCGCTGGGGGGGGGGCGCGGGGGGGCTGCGGGCGGCGGAGCTCGTGGGTGGCGTGGTACTGCTGCAGCTCCTTGGCCGTCACCAGGCCCGACTTCACCCCCTCACGGTTCAGAGACACAAAGTCCTTCTCCTGCCTGCGGGGGGCGCCAGAGTGGCGGGACTCAACCGACGGACTGTACCAACTGGAGATGGCTGCAGATTGGGGTGGGGGGGGGGGGAGAGGAGAGGTGGGAGGAGGGTGGAAGGGAGAGGAAAATACAAAAATGGCGTGGAGAGGAGAGGAGGAGAGGAGAGAAGAGGAGAGGAGACAGGGGGAGGAGAGGAGAGGTGGAAGGAGGATGGAAGGGAGAGGAAGGGAGGAAAGGGAGACAGATAGATAGATAGATAGATAGAGAGGAAAAGAGAAGAATGGCGAGGAGAGGAGGAGAGGAGAGGTATAAGTAGGAGAAAGGAGAGAAGGGGGAATGGGGGATGAAGGGAGAGGAGAGGTGAGGAGAGGAGAGGAGAGGAGACAGGGGGAGGAGAGGAGAGTTGAGGAGAGGAGACGAGAGAAGACAGGGGGAGGAGAGGAGAGGTGGGAGGAGGATGGAAGGGAGAGGAGAAGGGTGAAGAGAAGAAGAGAGGAATAAATAGGAGATGAGGGAGAGGAGGGAAGATGGAGGGAAGAGGACAGGACAGGAGGGGATGGAGGGAAGAGAAGAGGAGAAGAAAGGAGAACAGGGGAGAGGGATTGAGAGGAGAGAAGAGGAGAGGAGTGGGGAGAAGAGAAGATGGGTGGAGAGGAAGGGTGATGCATGCAGAGGAGACAGAAGAAGAGAAAGGAAAGGAGAGGAATGGAGAGAAGTAGAGAGAAAAGGAGAGGAAGAGGAGAGGGTGGAGAGGAGAGGAGAGGAGAGGAGGGAGGGGAAAGGATGGGAGGAGAGGAGGTGAGCTGATGTTGTATGGGTGTGTACATGAGCAACAGTGAAAATAGAATCTTGTTTCTGTGTGTGTGTGTGTGTGTGTGTGTGTGTGTGTGTGTTTGCTTTAGGACTATTTTGTAGTGTGACCAAGTGTAGTGACTGTATATCTGTGTGTGTGTGTATTTGTGTGTATGTATCTGTGTATGTGTGTGTGTGTATATATCTGTGTGTGTGTGTGTGTGTGTGTGTGTGTGTGTGTGTGTGTGTGTTACCTTCGGCTACACCTCCATCCTGAATAGTGGTCACCATCCCGTACACAAAATCTGGACCTGGGCAGGACAGACCCTTTGACTTGGATCTTCCCAGGGAGGCCTGTATCAAACACACACACACACACACACACACACACACACACACACACAGCTGTGTTATGAAGGAGCCCCCTTCTATAGTCATCCCTACGACACACAGCCATGTAAAGTGAGTGAGTGTGTGGTGTACATGGACTGCTTCATAATAAAAGCTGTGTGTGTGTGTGTGTGTGTGTTTCCCCTGGGTGTGTGGCTCGGAGGACTGTGGTGTGTAATGTGTGTGTGTGCTCTGTGCTTGAGTGACAGCTCTCAGCCCCACTGCTGCCTCTGCCTCCGTCAGCTCCTCTGTTGCCTCCGTCAGTTCCTCCGCCTGAGGCGACTCCCGCTGACAGACGTCTCCCGTCACCGGCCGTCACCGCCCATCCTCCCGTCACAGCGCGTCCTCACACACATGAAAGCGACGCAGGAACGCGCGCGGCCGCTGCAGCTGCAGCCACACATGCTAATTACGCCGCCTCCTAACACGCTAGCATTAGCATAACAGATTCAAAGCAAGGCCCCAATGAGAGGAGGAGAGGACGGAGGAGGAGAGGAGGAGAGGAGCGAGGAGGGAGGATGAGAGGAGTGAGGCGGGTGACTGTCACCACATGGAGGAATCAGCGGCGGCTTTAACACATCAGTCAGGCGCACTGACAGACAGGCTTCCTAATACACACACACACACAAAGTCTCTTGTCTTGTCTCATCAGTGTTTTAAGCTGGGGCTGGTGAAGACAGGCTGATGATGTTTCACTTACTCCTAAACCCCCACCTCCCACCCCAATGTACGTATGACCAGCACCTCTGGGAAGCAGGTTTACACACACACACACACACACACACACACACACACACACACACACACAGATGAACTGTCTCTACACCTCTCCTCTGTCTTGCTGCTCAGTATGTGCAGTGACTTTGTGAAGCAGCACAGGAGGGCAATAAAAGTTAACCCTCTTCTGTCCAGTCTGGCTTAGGCCTCACATGGGATGTGTTTCAGCAGCACCATGCCTCTGTTCCCTGCTCTGCACTCTCGCTGTAACTCCACCCAGGCACGGTTCAGTTGCCGGGTTCTAGAATCTCATGCGTGTGTTTTATTACCATAACAACAGAATTCTTTACGAGCGGTTTGATTGTTAAATGGAACTCATAACTGGGCTCAGGCATGTCTGTGAAGATTCTCATTCATCCAGGTCATGTTAGTCAAATGAGCTGAGTTGTAAGCAACTGGACTTCTCCTAGTACCTTTCATCCAAAATGCTTTTTCAGTTTTGAGCTGAAGAAGCATTTTGGATAAGGGTAAAACATCTTCAAGCTACTACAAAAAGTCCAGGTGCTTACAACTTAGCTCATTTGACTGTGCCTGCGATCACATGTTTGCGATAAAAGAGATGAAAATGCTTCACCTGAACACTGACCAATGAAAGATTCTTGCTGGGAATAGCGGCTACCTGTACTGACTGACCAGCCACAGTCAGTGCCTTGCCATAATAGCAAGCAGACCCAACCCGGGCACCTGGGTTCGAATCCGACCCGAGCAGCGGTCACTCCCAGATCCCACCCCATCTCTCTCTCTCACTCACTGCCCGTCTCTGTCCACCTTCCTGTGTGAATATATGCTAGGTGCAAATGCAAATACATGCAAATAGCCCCAAAACATATGTTGCACTCATAAGACTCTATAAACACAGTCATAAAGGGTTATAATGCCTTCAAAAGGAGATCCAGCCCAACCACAACCAATGCCTCTGCCAGAGAAGCAGCTAGACCCAACCCAAAAGCACCTTCCAAGTGTGATGTGCAGTCAAACACTCATCTGAACTGGAAAGACACAGAGTGACCACAGGCCTGCATGTTCACACTGACATTAAGGTGGGTTGTCTGTGTGTGAGACAAAACCCAACAATGTCATGCTACTAATGTGTGTGTGTGTGCGTGCATGTGTGTGTGTCATTAAGTCCGCTGTGTAGTCCGCTCCCTAAGTTGTCCTTTCGGCTTTCACACCTCCGCCACTGGCCAAGAGAGAGAAAGGGGCCTGTGTGTGTTTGGTTCCAGTGAGGGCCCCCGGCCCCCCATTCCCCCGGCCACCTTTGCTCCGCTAATCCGCTTAGCTATTTTAATCTGCAGACGGCATCACTTAGACAGGGCCTGCTCACAGATATTCACTTAGACAGGGCCTGCTCACAGAGACCTCTGCAGACGACTTCACGCAGCACACATCTCCCCATTCTCCCCACCCTCAGAGAGAGAGGGAGAGAGAGGTAAAGAGAGAGAGGGAGGGGGGGGGGGGAGAGAGGGGGGGAGAGAGAGAGAAAGAGAGGGAGAAAGAAAGAGGGAGAGAGAGGTAAAGAGAGAGAGGGGGGGGGGAGAGAGAAAGAGAGGGAGAGAGAAAGAGGGAGAGGGAGAGGGGGGGAGGGAGAGAGAAAGAGAGGGAGAGGGAGAGAGAGAGAGAGAGAGAGAGAGTGAGAGAGAGGTAAAGAGAGAGAGGGAGAGGGGGGGAAGGAGAGAGAAAGAGAGGGAGAGGGAGAGAGAGAGAGAGTGAGAGAGAGAGAGAAAGAGAGAGGGAGAGAGAGAGGGAGAGGGAGAGAGAGAGTGGGAGAGGGAGAGAGAGAGAGGGATGGAGAGAGAGAAAAAGAGAGAGAGTGGGCCCCACAAAGGGCTGAAAGGGGCAATCAGAAGCAGCTTAGCGGGGCCCAAAGCCCCTTTATGGGCTAATTTACTGCTGAGCTGCTGCCCCATTGTGTCTGATGCTCTCATTTACCGCAGGGCTGTGCCCATTGTGGCGTTATTAGCCTGGCAGAGACCCCCCCGCCCCCCCCCGGCCCCCACCACACACAAGGGCCAGAGGAGACTGGGTATGGGGTCAATGGAGCAAAGCATTCACACACACACACACACACACACAGACGCATAAACACACACACACGCACACACACGGACGCATACAGACACACATACACACGCACACGGACGCTTGCACACACACACACACACACACACAGACGCATGCACACACACATACAAACACACACACAGGGACACATTCACACATTCACACGCACACACACAGACGCATGCACATACACACAAACACAGAACGCACACACAGAAAGGGAGAGAGAGGGAGAGATGGAAAAGACAAAGAGAAGAGAGTGGTTAACATGATGCCATAACCTCTCCCAAGATGTCCATGTTTTAGTGTGATTTTTAGCACATGTCTGAACAAGTTTCAGGCACGAGCACAGAGGAAGTGGCCCAGCTGACACGCTGACTGCAATCAAATACAGAGGCAGAGGGATCAATGAGGTCAACTCACACTAATACAGTCTTTGGGTGTGTAAGAAAAGAACAATAACTAAACCAAGGAAAAATAAATGCACTCTCCAACATAATTTCTTAGGGTTCATTAGACCCCAAGACGGATGTGTTTTGGCAAAAAGCCATTCTCAGCTTTTGTAATTACATACTGTGCACATGTCCAAACACCAGAGAAGGAAGATGTGACCAGTACTACAGCTGGGACTGATGAAGAAGCCCAAGCGACTGATAAGACCTTGACCAATGGATCACACTGATAACAAGGGAACACAAGAGGACTTACGTACATTAGACCAAAAGTAACAATTTGAGTGTGGAGCCTTTTTCACACTGATCTTGTGTGGCAGTGTAATTTACCCATAAAAACAAACTTAACATAAGGCCGGTTTATTTATAATAAAAAAAACAGTACAATAACAGTACCTATTATGATGATATTGGTTTTGTGAGCGCAAATAACCAATAGAGCATAATGTGATATAACTTATAATTGGCAGTTGTGTTTTTAGTGAACAAATCCCTCAGAAAGAGATCCCAGTGAGTGTAGGTAAGGTAAGTGTGAACGCTTCATAAAAAATACTTGGTTATAGAAAGAGTTACGGTTCCTGGTGTGAACAAACCTTTAGTGAAACACAGAGTCTCCCAATGACATAGCAAGAGCTAGATTAATGGAGATCGCAATGACCACAATTGGTCAATATTAATGTCACTATTCTGTGAAGGGCTGAATTTCACGATCAACGTCAATTGCGACAGAGAATATTTCCCATTCCTACTTTAGCCTGCATTCACTAGTCCCTTTTTACTTTTGTTCCTTAGCTGTTGCTTATTAATCTTATCTTATCTGAATTTATCTTATCCTATCTGTATTTCTGATCTTGCTCTGACTTAGTCTGTATAACAACAGCAACAACTGTACAGACAGTGCAACTGTTATGATTTAGTTCTTCCTTTATATAACTGTATGTAAAGATGGTTGCCCAACATCGCTGCATATGATGGTGGCAGGGAACAGCTGTTGTGTTGATTTGTTTCTATCCATGTCAAGCATCTACTGGTATGTCTGTCTGGTATAACGTATGACGTATAATTGGTATTTGACACATCGAAGCTTTGGTAAGTCCGTGCTGGCTAATGCGTGTGCAGAGAGTCCATTTGAGAACATTTCAATGTGAAAGAGAGATAGAGACACAAAAAGAGAAAGTGGGTAAGAAAGAGGTGTGTGTGGGTGGGTGCGTGCGTGCGTGCGTGCATGTGTGTGTGTGTTCCTCTTTTGTGTTCTTGCTGTGTACTTATGTACTTTAGGGATTTTACACAGTGGCTAAGACAGCTTAGCACTAACTCAGAGTTCATCTGTGCATTAATACACTCTACCACACACACACACAGTGACCCTTCCACTTACCCACCCACATACACACACACACACACACACACACACACACACACACACACACACACACACACACACACACACAGTGACCCTTCCACTTATCCACCCCCATACACACACACACACACGCACACACACACACACACACACTGAGTTTGGTCCTTCTCATCCTCACACAATCACATATGCTGCACACACACAAAAGATTTCACACATGGCATAAAAATTACGTTTTGACTATTTCTGGTCTGAGGAAAAAAGGATTTCAAGTGTGCAAACTTTTTCCCTACTGGATTACAACTCAACGTTGGCTTTCAAAATGGCCTTCATAAACCAAAATAATCAGTACCTATCATTACGTATAACAAAACAATGTACATGCTGGGAAATTTTGGCCCTTAAATTTAACACTGTGCACTGATGTTTAAAACTGCTCACCTTACCTAACTTAACTTTACCGGCACAATCTCCGAAGCCATCCTTTCTGACACACCAAGCCTACTTTGGAAATGTTTTTCGGGGTCACCTAAATGGACATCATCTTTGACAACAAAGTTAAATCAGGAGGCCCCTAACACCAATCTGCTGACACACCGATTTGCAGCGCTCCCTTGCAGACTCACACACTGCTTTGGCGCCATCTGCTGTCTCATAAAGGAACAGCAGGCATTCCACTGCTGCAAAAAAAGAAAAATGACAGGTGACAGGTCACATGGCAGGGAGAGCCCTCAGTGACAGGTTGAGCAAGTGGCTTGTTTCCTTCGCTCTTCATCAGTACTATGAGAGCCAGGAAAACATCATAAACCGCCATCAAACAAAATCTAAACTCAATTTGAAGACTATCATGAGGTCATGTGTTTTCTGTTTATGTTACATTAGGGCTGAGGTCCAAGAATTTTGGACAGGCTTTGGATCTCATTCTCCTCCAAAAACAATATAACCAACAAGACAACCAACAAAGTTCTCACCTATCCCAAACTATACCACCATTTTAAACAAGTTACGCTTTCACACCCAAGAGAGGATAGGAAGGCTAAATGTATGTTATAATATATCAATTTTAGCGTAATTTGTTAACAGTAGTTTTTTTTTCAATGTAGGATATAAATTAATAACAAAAATAAATTTTATTTGCAATGCACTTGAAGTTTGCAACACATCTCAAAAGTGGTTGGATCAAACTTTCCTAAGCAACTGCATTACACAGATAGACTTAAATGGTCTGTCCATTTCAAGGAAACCATAAAATCGGGCATTAATGGAATGATAAATAAAGAAGTCTTCAGCAGGTGTCAGTGTGCTGATTGGCTCAGAGTTAAATCATCCGGATACTGCAACAGGAAAGAAAAACAGGGAGAAAGTGCTCCTCTTTTCTTTCTGTGATGATATCAAGAGGAAAAAGGTTGAAAAAAAGAGAGGGAGGAATCGAACTAGATAAGTCTGCTTCTCCTCACTGCATCACTGTAGGACCATTTTGAGCCTTTGGCATCCACTGAAACTGTGTCTGTCACTTAAGGCTCCATAATACAAGATACAGTGTTTGCTCACGTCAGGCGGTGCCGTCTTGTAGTAGAAAGGTGGTCATTACATTGGTCACTTACAGAGCTGCAAGCTTTGGTTTTTCAAAGTGCAGTATTGGTTTCAAAAACCCTTTCTTAAAACTACAGCAATAGTACCCTCTAGTGAGCAGTATTATATCCTTCACTCCTTACTGAGTGTGTGAGCCTAGCATATGCAGTCTGATACAGCCTACTGCTCACATGCGACGCTACTTCTTACCCTTATCAAACGTGGGTTAGTCAGCATAGAATCCCGGACCACACCAATATGAGGACTCTCCATACCGTCTGCTAATGTCCAGATGCGGTAGCAACAGCAGTTCTGATCTGTTTACATTAGACACAGGATAATAAACAACACGTCATTTTGTTATCGAAGAGATTAAATAATTCGAATGAATCCGGATTAATATCTCCAATCCGGGTTTATTTAAGCATTGACATAAGGCCTAGGCTATTACCACATCAGCCTGAACAAGAGACGCTTTGGCTAAACTTACCCAGGGCAGGGCAGCCTTAGAAATTAAGTCGTTCTAAAAATATAATCGCTAATTTAATAATCTATAAATCACTTCAGTTTCAGTTGTATTTTTTTAATATAACTGCTTTGTGAGCAAGCGAAAGTTTAAAAAGACTTTACAACGCGTTGAGCCTTAGTTGAGGTACGATTGATGAAAGGCACTTCCTCTCCAGTGGTCGTTATGGAAACGCTTGTCAAACAATCCACAACCGGTGTCTTGCCTGGTCGTGCCGTAGAATGCACCCCTGCTGTCAAATGCACCCCGTACGCTTATCTGTCTGTAATACATTGATTTTCTGCTATTGATTTCAAAAAGTATTCCTCAGTATACCTCAGCCCCTATTTTTCTCAGTATGGTCAACTTCAGACTACTTCCATGTGAGGATAGTGTTTATAATAGTTTCAGTGCCCGGCTTGCTCTCCCATCTTACACTCTCTACAGCAGATCTCTGACAAAAATGGCAATACAAGGACACAAGGATGCAAGGATGAAAGAATCCACATTACAGACCAAACAAGTGTTTGAAGAATTACAGACACCAGCCATACTGGGCGCATATTTTAAATAAAAATGTCCTTTCCAGCGGTGTGAGTGTTATGAGGTAGCTAGACTTTGTCATACCACGGCAATATGCACATGTATGTCTTCTCTTCCATGTCTTTCCATCCCAGATGTTTTGAGATACAACCTTTTTGGGAAGATCTGATGTTGTGGGCAAGACTTGCTTCAAAAATTCTTCTGATTTTCCTAAAGTTATAGCATGCTAAATATGCTACTTTTTTGCAAGATGAAGACATGTAATACTGTAGCACACTAAAATGTGGAGGGTAGGTATCAGAGACTGTATATACAGTCAATGGTAGGTATATTTGAATGGTAATGACTTACACACTTCTATTAGAGCAACAATCCGGTTTTTAACCCTTCATATCTCAGACGTGTACCATTAGACTGTTTTGTGGCAAATTTGCCTTTAATTCAGAAAGGGGGGAGGAGAAGCGATGGCAAGAAAGTGGGATGGCCAAGGTGGAATTATAATATGACTCATATTGTGTCACCCACACTTATGTATGCCTGTTAGGTGAGGTATAATACAAATAAGTAAAAACACACTGTGCACCATTTGAGCTTTATTACACTACACAGTGTGTTTTTGCTTATTTGTATTATATACAAGCCTATTGTACCCTTTGCTATGTTTACATTATTATGTTTGTCATAATGTCTTCCTGTCTCGTTTAAAAAAAAGATGTTTAATGTTCACTGTGGGCCTAGGGAGTATTGCAATTTCTCTCTCTCTCTCTGTGCAACCTGTACATATGGTCTTTGACAATAAAACTGACTTTGACTTTGACTTATGTTGTACTTCTTGACATGTGTTTTAGGTTCTGGTGAGTTCTCAGTGCCAGAGGTTTTGTAGAGTCTGTCATGGAGGCGGAAGACCTCACCAACTATTGCAATAACATAAAAAATGAATAAAAAGTTAATTAACGAGTTCATTTTTTTTTTTTTTTTTTTGCTTCATTTTATTTAATTTTTGGGTGCAATAATGTGACAATAAACAAAGACCATCTATGATATTTTAGGATTAACAATGATGGTCAATCAGTTAGGCAAAAAAAAACATGGAGAAAAAAGCATCAAACTAACTTAACTTTGCATAACATGTATTTTCTGAGCTTAAAGCATATCTATAAACGCATATCTGTATTACCTTTTGTCATCTACCATTTGCTAAAAGAATAACGAGTTTACACAGACAACTATAAACATATAACATATCACTCTGATTCTGGTTCCTTTTTAGAATCTTGTTTATCTTTAGAATTGTATTTACTTAAGTTTTAACTACACAGTCTACAGAGTCTGCCAGTCTTACATGTCACTGCAAAGTGTACACTGTTATGATTATGTTTGCAACAAATAAATTAACTTGAATTTGGTATTGAACTTCAATTGAAAAAAAATGTCTATGGTTGACTTCAGCTGATTCTATCAATGAACCAGGCTTCATTTACATCTGCTGAGGCACTGTAGCTTGTAGGCTTCTATGGGTTCCAAAAACTAAAAAAAATAGAGAGAGAGAGCGAGAGAGAGAGAGACAGACAGACAGACAGAATAAAAAACACTGTGATTAGTGACATAGGCACATACTGTAGAAATTTAGTATGCAAGAAGACACAGTATCAGATTTGTTATTCAAGTACAGATGTATAATCTTAGTATAATCTTTACACTGTCTTCAAATAGGTAAAAAGATTAAGCAGATGTGCAGTGGATTGTATTGGTGTTACCTTATTATCAATTTAAATAGCCAGCCATGTCTTCATCAGCAAATCCTTCTTGAGCAGCTTCTTTTAGAACTTTGATTTCTTCGGGTGCTGCAGCTGGTAGAATGGGCAGCAATTCTCTCTCAATCCTGTCCAATCTAGCCTTAGTACTGTTGTCAAAATCTTTTTTGCTCTTCCGGACCTCTTCTAGAATGCTCTTCTGGGCTTCATCACATCCATGGCGCAACTGCTCCACCTCCAGCATAAACTCGGGTTTACTGTTATCCATGGCCATGAGTTTTCCAAGGCTGCTGACTCGGTCCATCAGGTACCTATCGGACATGCAAGTGTATGTCTCTGAGATCATATGGACGAGATTGGCAATGTTGGATGCCTGGAAGGCTTGACTGTAGATCATGTCTTTTTTTTGCAGTTTGGTATTGTAGGATTGTTTCAGTGCGTTCGAAGTTGTAGTATTGAAATCCAGAAGATGGACACTTTGTAGGCTCACAATGTGAGAGACCATCTGAAAGAAGCGGATCATCTTTTGCCACTGAGCTTGCACTTTACTCATGGCGTCCATGCCTTGAATCAGAATTTTTATGGTGGTATTGAAGTCAATCTCCTCAACGTTACACTTCCTCATGGTGCTCAAAACCTCAGCCAGCTCCTTCTGGTTGTTCTCCATTTTCTCCACACACTTCTCTTGGCTCTGTCTTGCGTGCTGCAGCTGCGCTCTTGTCTGCTCAATACGGAAGTACGCAATCTCTGTGGCCCGTTGCCCTGCACTTTTTTTCCCAGAAGCTTCAGCACTATTGATGTTGTTCATCATTGGAGGTTTCTGTGTCATAGGAGGAGAATTTGTGGCATTTTTGCTTTCGCTGTCAAAGGCAAGTGCTAGTTTGTTGAGGGTTTTCCATTCGCACAGAATCTTTTTTGTTTCTTCTTTGCTACACTGACCTTTGGGTGCGTGCTTCTGAAGCGCCTGGCAGATACTGAGGCCAGCTTTGCATATCTGTCCAGCATGTTTCTTTTGCTTGCACTTGGGGAGTGTTTCCAGCTCATCTAGAATCCTTTGAAACTGGACTTCTGCTAAATCTGTTTTGGTGCTTTCCTCTTGTTGATCATATAGCTCTGTCCAGTTAATGCTGTTCTGCTGAATGAATGTACCAATTACATTGACACCTGCAAGGATGTCTGAAGATTTGCTGCAGATCTGTATTTTATCAAATTCATCTGCCTCATCCTCATCTGGTCTGTAATGATGTGCATCCTTAACTTTTTTCGATGCATTGCATACCTGTTCAACAGGACGGGCTATAAAGGATGTTACGCCATTTATTAGACCTGTTACGCCTTCTGCTATTCCACCAACAATATCCATGCCAAGAACTGACCATCCACTGGGAAGAGAGTCCATTGATTTCTCGTATTTCATTTTAGCACCATCCAGCTCTGTCTCTACTCTCTTCAATGCCTTCTCATACATTTTCTTGGCCTCTTGTAGTTGTTCCTCCTTACGTTTTGCGTCCTCTAGTGCTATTTGTATTTCCTTCAGCTCCTTCTCATAGCCACGTTTTGAAGCCATACAAGCCTCGAGAAGCTCCTGAGTCAACTTGATGACATCTGTAAACTTCTGTTCTGCACCACTGGCACATTCCACACACTGAGTGGCGACGCGTTTAATGTTCTCCAGCTGGACAGGCAGGTCGTCTCGCAGCATCTCATCATTCCCCTTAAACAGGATCTTCACTGCAGTTGCCACATAGCCTGGCACAGTGGAAGAGTGAAGACGAATCATATCCATACTCTTATGGGCTTCATTAAAAGCCCAAAAGCCGGAGTTACACACTTGCGTAAGACAGGCACGGAATGATTCTGGGTATCTGATGTACTTGTAGCCATCCTTGGGTGCGTTTTTGTTGACGGAGAAGTCGGTTTTAGAGGAGATGTACACCAGCTCCCCCAGTATAGCTATGGAGAGTGGTGCTGGTGCCAGGTACTCTTCCCAGTTAGCATAAGGCTTCATTATGGCTTGGGTAGCCTCTCTCATGTCCTTTGCTGTGGTGATACTCTGTGTCTTCTTATCAAGAGAAGCCATTTCTTTGCTCTGTGCCATTTCTTTGCTGCGTGCGAAGTGCAAACAAATACATATTATACAGAATAATTTACTCCGTTGTAAAACAGCATGGTAAAAATATGGTAAAACAGCATGGCTTTACAGTTTTTACCAATCATTTTCACGCGTGTCTCAATACCATGTCTACATTTTCACAACTCTTAACACATTTGCACCAACCAAAGTCTATGGGAGACAAACTACATTCTCTTTCGCATTGCTTTGACACAATTGCGTTCAGTCACCACTTCAACCAAAATTCATAAATACTTCTCTCAGTTAATGTTCATGACCAACAAAATTATGTACAACTACAGCTAAATTTGCAGACATTTGGATACTCTTATCAAAACAGTTAACTCCAGACACATCTTCAACAGGCTCTGCAATAGTTGTGACTTAAATCGTGCAATCGCGCATAGGTGAAGCCCATGCCATGTCTCTATTTTACAGTTTTTGCCAATCATTTTCACACGTTTTGCAGGGCAATGTCCACTTTTGCAAAACTCTTAACACACTGTGCTGTACCAACATGCGTTTGAGCACATCAGTTAACATTTGCTGCAAAATGCGCTACAGCAACATAACTATAACACACACTGTCGGTCAGTAAGTCTACAATGCCAGTCAATGTACAACAAGGTAAAAAATGCAAACAACTTGAAACAAATCACTTAAAATCTAGCCTCTGTCTGACAGTATGGCACATGTTACTGACATGTAATGTAAATACACTTATACACTTTATCAAACAATCTAAGTGACATTTGTATGTATTCATGCACCTTTGATAATACATAAATAAAGAGTATGGGCTATACCAATACAGTTTACAAATGAATTATTTTGTGTAAAGTACCATATGCATTAGAAAATGTTGATGCTAATCACAAGGTGTTTTTCAGTGGATTTCTTGTAATTTGCCATTTTTCTGGATTCTATAACTGCAGTACACATTTCAGAACTGAAGATAAATTGTGTCAATCAAATATGCACAATCATACAAACAGAAAACATATCACTCCAGAAACACACCAGGATGAACATGTGCTACCTTCACCCTGTGCTTACATTGTGTTCCACTGCAGGAAAGGTGAACGCTATGAAGGTAAATATGTTGCAAAATGTGAGAGTGTGTACGCTTGATTTGAGAACTTGTAGAATATAATGTGAGAATGTGTAGACCAAAAATGTGAACTTGTAAAAGCCCACTTGCATATACGCGTGTGTTAAATTTGCAGTCACGGTGAAAAAAAACACACGAGTGCTTGAAAAAAAATGTGTGAACTTGCGGATTGAAATTTTCACTTGTGGAAAATATTTACACACACGGAAGAAAAATATTACAGTTTTTACCAATCATTTTCACGCGTTTTGCAGGGCAATGTCCACTTTTGCAAAACTCTTAACACAGTGTGCTGTACCAACATGCGTTTGAGCACATCAATTAACATTTGCTGCAAAATGCGCTACAGCAACCTAACTATAACACACGCTGTCGGTCAATAAGTCTACAATGCCAGTCAATGTACAATAGCCTAAAAAATGCAAACAACTTGAAAAAAATCACTTAAAATCTAGCCTCTGTCTGACAGTATGGCACGTTACTGACGTGTATCATAAATACACACTTTATCAAACAATCTAAGTGACATTTGTATATATTCATGCACCTTTGATAATAGATAAATAAAGAGTATAGGTTATACCTATACAGTTTAGAAATGAATTACAGTATTTTGTGTAAAGTACCATATGTATTAGAAAATGTTGATGCGAATCACAAGGTGTTTTTCAGTGGATTTTCTATAGTTCGCAATTTTTCTGGATTCTAACTGCAGTACACATTTCAGAACTGAAGATAGATTGTGTCAATCAAATATGCACAATCATACAAACAGAAAACACATCACTCCAGATACACACCAGGATGAACTGTAACATGTGATACCTTCACTCTGTGCTTACATATAATCACATTGTGGACCACTGCAGGAAAGGTGAACGCCCATTACCTACATCAATTAGAGTATGTTTCACTGCAAAAGAATGTACATGTAATATGTGTTGTACATGTAAATGTATGTAAATATTAACCTGGGCCCGCCCATACTGCCTGTGATGCTACATTGAGGGAGACTTGCCAGACCAAGCTCTGTCTACAAGCTTGGTGCAACAGCCAGGCTATGTAAATATAGTCATCCATAGAAGTTGTTTTTGGCCCTACCTACTGTAATGCTGATCCATGATGCTGCTGCATTTTGGATAAACCATGATAAAGCCTACAGTACATACTGGTGATGGAATACACAGCAACTCCAATAACAACTTTCTACATCACAATGTTTTGGCCATAAACATGCAAATGTAACCTCTTTGTTTACCTGTTACGTAACAAGCTATAAAAATAAAAAAAATATTATGAAGAAATACACACCTAAGTGTAAAAGTGCTAAATATCAATAATTATTTGGCTAAAAGATGCCTCAAGCACATTATTTCTTTTTTGTGTGACAAAATGCAAAATGCTGTGCTTTGTTACACTGTATTGTATTGCTTTTAGGTTTTGGTCCTAGAGTTAACTGTTTTGATAAGAGTATCCAAATGTCTGAAAATTTAGCTGTAGTTGTACATAATTTTGTTGGTCATGAACATTAAATGAGAGAAGTATTTATGAATTTTGGTCGAAGTGGTGATTGAACGCAATTGTGTGAAAGCAACGCGAAAGAGAACGTAGTTTGTCTCCCATAGACTTTGGTTCATGCAAATGTGTTAAGAGTTTTGCAAAAGTGAACATTGCCCTGCAAAACGCGTGAAAATGATTGGTAAAAACTGTAATAAATGTGTAGATTGATATTTGCATGAATAGAGTGACAGCTTTGTGTCAGAGTTGCCAGAAAGGCGTGGCGCTGTCACAAAAACGTCACAAGGTCAGATGACCTAAAAACCCATGTGATGTAGCCGCTTGTAGCCGCGTGTAGACAAATCGTGCAAGCGCTTGCAGTTGCTTTTCCGCGGCTACAATCATCTAACTAACGCCTTGCCCTGGTTCATTGACGTCTGGACACGGATGTTGTGTAGCGCTCTGTCACGGAACTTCTCATCTTATATGTACGTTATTTTAGTCCAGTTTGAAGACATATCTTTTCTCTCTCTTTTTAGCTTGTTCTGGAGCGTGTATCTGATGCTGTCAAGCTCAATCTTTTATTTATTTATGTATTTGTTAATCTCGTTTTTATTGTATTGCTTTGTGTCAGTAGGCTATACCTATTAATGATCTTTGGGTTATGGTTTTGCCGTGTTATTTTTCATCCTTGTGTTGTGCAGCACTTTGGGACATCTGTTGTTTTGTTTAAATGTGCTAGTAAAAAAATGACTCGACTTGACTTGAAGTCTCAATGCACCCTACTACAACCGCCCGCCCCCTCCTTGTCCCTCACACACAACACATGACTTCTCCGCCATCTACTACGAAGATCAGGTGGTGTAAACAAAAGACTTGTGTCCGACTTGACCGCCGCCTTTTAAACACCCGCCCATGCTGCGAGGCGGAGTTCTTGCTGACGTATGTAGCCGAAGTTAGACAAACGTAGACAGACCGATTTGTTACTCGAGCGGGCCTACTATTTCCACGCCACTTCGCCAACAATGGCCGGGGTTAGGGTTCAACCCCTGCACTTACGTCTCACATTATATTCTACAAGTTCTCAAATCAAGCGTACACACTCTCACATTTTGCAACATATTTACCTTCATAGAACGCCCATTACCTGCATCAATTGGAGTATGTTTCACTGCAAAAGAAAGTACATGTAATATGTGTTGTACATGTAAGAATTTCGCATTCAAGTCAGTCTGGCCAACCTGTATACTGTCGGCTGTTCCTTTGCCCGAAAAATCAGGCACCAATGAAGAACAAAAGCTATACATTCATCATCAAAATCAGTGGTTTGATTGGTTGTAGCTCTGTCCAGTAGTACACAGAGGATCTTCCTGTCCATGGGAGATTTGCCAGACCAAGCTCTGTTTACAAACTTGGTGCAACAGCCAGGCTATGTAAATATAGTCGTCCATAGAAGTCGATTTTAGCCCTACCTACTGTAATGCTGATCTATGGTGCTGCTGCATTTTGGATAAACAATATTGTCATATAGAAAGTTGATATTGGGGTTGCTGTGTATTCCATTATAATGGAATGGAATACACAGCAACCCCAATATCAACTTTCTATATGACAATGTTTTGCCCATAAACATGCAAATGTAACCTCTTTGTTTACCTGTTATGTAACAAGCTATAAAAATAAAAAAACACTATGAAGAAACACACATAAGTGTTTTTGTTGGTGGTAAACATTAACTGAGAGAAGTATTTATGTATTTTAGTTGAAGTGGTGATTGAACGCAATTGTGTGAAAGCAATGCGAAAGAGAACATAGTTTGTCTCCCATAGACTTTGGTTCATGCAAATGTGTTAAGAGTTGTGAAAATGTAGACATGGTATTGAAACACGCGTAAAAATGACTGGTAAAAACTGTAATGAAACCCAATACTCAAATACCAAAACATCAGCTCAGGGGTGCGTTTCCCAAAACCGTCGTTGCTAACTTCCTTAGCAACTTCGTAGGTTTGAACGATGGATTAACGACACTACTGTTTCCCAACAGCATCGTTCGAACGACACAACAAAACGGATGTTTACAACAACATTAGTCCGATGGATCGTTCAACGACGCAGGTGTTTCCCAACAGCAAAGTCTGGACGATCCATCGGAAGTTCCATCGTTAAACTGTATAGTTCGAACGATTAGCTTGGACCTGTCGTTAGACCATTGTTTATGTCGGTTTCTGTACACGTGACGTCTTGCTCGTCACCTTTGGCCGTCTTGGGTCAGATTAGGCACCATTCAATGCTTTACCGCCACCCACTGCATGAATGGTTTTACTTTAATTCACTTCATTTTCATCCTGGCACTTGCCAGGTCATGTAAAAAGACGATAGAAAAGTCACCCCACAACACACCAAAAGTTGTTGCAAGATGTTGTTGGATTATTAAAGTTATTGGCTGATTTGACAGGCCGTTTTTAATACTGTGATGTAGAGTATGATCACGGTTCACAGATCCACAATCAAGGCCATTCCACGTGTTTCAAATTGATTACGGTGTAGCAGGATTCGAACCCGTATCTCTCCGAAAAAGGGAGAATGTCTGCATAGTGGGCTAACGAGCTAACAACTCAACCATCGTGGCACATGAATAACCGGTGGCCTTGGTTATATTTATATGCACACCTATGTAGGGTAGCATAAATGAAATATACGATTATATCATTACAAACGTATACAGTTTACAAACGTATTCAGTCACTGCTTTTTAATGAGTATGGGACATGATTGTGTTGGGGGACATTTTCCTAAGTTGCTGAAGTTGTCACAGCCTACATACCGGCTGAATTGAAATAAGGCTACGTTTTTGTTGCTTACTGTCGTGGTGTCGTTTCTGCCTCCCCGCAACGAATGCATCCGAATACTCTCCGAGCACTTCCGACACATCTGGATACTTTGCAGTTTCAACGACGGAAGTCTAAACTAACATAGTTCAGACTTACGTTGTACGTAGGTAGTTGGAGAGTTTCGGGAAACGGTCGGAATCGGACTGTTGTGTCGTTTGAACCTACTACGGACAACGGTGGTTCAAATGCTAACATCCGTCTTTGTTTGGGAAACGCACCCCAGGTAGGCACCACTCTAAGCACATTTTCAGCTTCACACTTTTTGCAAAACACTACACACAGTGATTTGCAAAACATTACACACACTTACATGCATTACACACATGATGCCATTGTAATGTCACCTTTTTCCCATTTCAAAACACTAGCTACCAACTGACCATACACTTGCAACCAACTGGTCAACACAATTGTCATGTACCAAAACACTAAGGGATAAAATAATGCAAAACACAGTAATCATATATACTTAAACACCGTAAAATAGAAAAAGGGGCGTTACTTTGACTTGAATATGAATGTAAGGCAGTGTTGTAGCAAGAGGAACAAAAAGAGGGACAGTAAAGATTAGAGTGAGATGACATGTAACAAGAGGAATAGGTAAATGCTATCACTGCAATGTACAATGGGAGGATATCAGATGGAAAAGACAAGGACTAAATTGATCGCATTGAAATGACATTGGTTGACTACCTTGAAAATGCTACGTTGAGACTTGCCACCAAATTAGCCACAGATTATACTTAGAGTAACTTTTTGTCTCTAACAACACTTTACTGTGTTTTACTATGTTTGCTGTGAATATGGTTCTTTGAAAAAATGGATTTCAATATTCAACCATGCAACAAGCAAACACTTCAGCATATTGACTGATTTTGGATTACAAGTAAAAAAATATCTATTGAGATATATTTGGTGAACACCCTCCCCACACACACACCCACACAGCATGCAGGACACAGTTGTGCCACCACCCAATGCACACCCAGCACACCTGACACAGACCTCGCCACACACAGATTGTAGAACACAGCCCTTGCCCCCACCCCAACTTCAAACAAATCACTTAAAATCTAACCTTTGCCCTACAGCATGGCACATGTTACTGATATGTAATGTAAATACACACTATATCAAAGATAAATAAAGAGTAAAGGCTATAGATATACAGTTTACAAATGAATTATTTTTTGGACCTGGGTAAAGTAGTCTACCTTATGTACAGTATCAGAAAATGTTGATGCTAATCACAAGGTGTTTTTCAGTCGTTTTTCTATATTTTGTTATTTTTCTGAATTTTACAACTGTAGTATACATTTCAGAACTGAAGACAAAATTGTGACAATCAGAAAACAGAAAACACATCACTCCAGTAACACACCAGGGGGGTATTCCAGAAAGGAAGGTTAACAAACACTGAGTTTAAACCTGAACTCGAGGTTAGTTGAACCCAGGATGACTAAACCCGCGAAGTTGGTTCCAAAACACCGGTTATGAATGAACTCAATTAACCCCGTATTGGTTAACCTAGTGTTGTGCGCGTTCCCGGCGAATCTATAAAGACATCATCTATGGAGGGTCGAAAACACGAAAAAATGGCGAAACGAGCTGCATATTTCAGCGAAATGGAGCTACAAATCCTCCTCTAGGCTTATGAGGAGGAAAGGGTAGCAATTACTAAAAAGGGCAACTCCACCACAGCTTCCAAGGCACGCGACGAGGCTTGGCAGAGAGTCGCCAATCGCGTGAATGCGTAAGTTAGGGACATTAGGCCTATGCGACGCGCACAATCTTAAATAAAATTAAATAGTTCGGGAAACTGCCTTCATATCTTGATGCCGCCTGCAAAAATAGACTCCTTGTCTTGTCTTGTCTTGTCTTGTCTTGATCTAATTGATTTATCAATTAGATGCAACCCCGGGGCGCAAAAAAGGACCTGGAAGCAGGTGAAAATGAAATATAAAAATATAGTACAAAATGGTAAGTATTTTTTCTAGGCGGACATCATGTCTCCCATGTGGACCTTTAAACTGTCATGCTCCAACAAGATGCGTCTACTGTAGGCCTATTTAAAGCTAATAAGAAGACCGCAGAGTCCCGGAGGACTGGCGCTGGGACAGCTGAGCCCCTCACCCCTGTTGAGGAGCTAGCGATGTCCGTGAATCGGGGCCGGTGTTGTGTCATTCTGTCCTACATTGTCAGAAAATCCTACGGTAGGATGTCTCGACAGACATAATCTGTCAGATTGTCCTACATTGTCAAAGCATCCTACAGTAGGAGGAATGAGACTATCAGACACGTCTTTACCATAACATGTTTTAGGATAGGCTACCTACCCAACATTTAAGGATAATGTAGACTTCCGAGTATTATTTTAGCCAACACACAAATGCAGGACGTCATGAAAATTCAAGTTTACCAGCAATTTAGTCTATGTGATACGCAGGTAGTATACCCACCACGCCACCAGTTTGGCGTTTTCTATACACACCTAAATAAATGACTGTACCAACCTAAAGTAGACGTAAAGATATTTTTTGTATTTCAAGACTCGCTCACTTTTTTAAATCAGAATTATATTACATTGTGTGGTTAATATTGAATTTACGTCATTAATCTACCCCGCTTGCTCTGCAAAGTTTTAGTAACAGCTGATGTAGGACAAAATGATGTTTAAATGGCGGGAAATGGAGTATCGTGATCTGCTCATGCGCGCGCATGTGCCGTGGGTGTTTGTAGGATAAAATGATATGTAGGATAGAATGATAGAACACCGGCCGATGATGGAGGGGATTCCTGGGGGGACATCATCGGAGCCGGCCACCTCCCAGGAGGAGCACACCCCTCTTGTCCAGTGTATTTGTCCTTATTATTAGGTTATGCGTAATAGCCAGCCTTTCATGTATCCAATGTGACCTATTGGGCTACCCTTATACTGCAGGTTTATTGAATATGAAATGGAAATATTAAATTATAATAATCATGATTATTATGTTGTAGCCTATAGGAACCTCCTTGTGTGCTGTGCAGTAAGTGCTGCTTTTACGCGAATAAAGTCATGTATGAAGCGCTTTAGTGCAAGGCACACTTTACGCACCGATCGACAGGCAGTTGCTTTGCCAATGTGCTCTGCATCTCCGACATTGTACAAAAAACTCCCAGTACCTAAAAAACGGAGAGCAATGCACATTGTTTGCAGAGAGGACAGGGCAAACCCACGATGTGTCACATTAGAAATGTACGGATGGATAAGGTTGTTCAAATAGATCAACGATTCCACCGAAAAACGGTAGCGCTCTCGCAAGTAATCATCCGGGAAAGCCAAAATATCATATCGTGGTCTTATCACCCTCTCACGGTGAATTGCACGGATAATTTGGGCTTCAATGTCAATAATTGGGTCTTCATCAAAAGGAAACGCCATTGTGTAGCGAGTTTCGCAGCGGTCTTACTGAACTTGGATTTAAATACCCGTAACATAACTCGATTACCTCAACATAACCTGAACAAAACCTACCCCCTACTAGGTTATGTTGAGAGCGTATGTTACCATAGTGACTTATTTAACCTGACTGTTTTGGAACTGAAAACCCAGGTTTACCGTTTACTCTGGGTTAACATACTCAAGTTAAGTCAGTAAACCCGCTTTTTGGAATACCCCCCAGGATGAACTGTAACATGGGTTACCTTCACTCTATGCTTACATATAACCATATTGTGTTCCACGGGTTTGTGAGATGGTGAACTTCTCTCTTACCCTCTCACCGTTTTTATTGTCAAAAACTGAACTCTTGGTTTGCGACGCTTTCCCCCACCTGACCTGCAGCACGACGATTGCGGCATTGTGGGGCCCGGGGCTGCGTCCAATTAACCCGTGATTGCTCTAAATTGAATGCTCTATTTAAGAGCGCCTCATTTCTGAGAAGAACGACGAACGGAGAAGAACGACGAACAAAGAACGAGACGAAACAAGGACATTAATAGCGAACAGAGACACGAATAGGTTTTGCTTTTGTTTTTATGCACTGTTTTCAGTTTTAAGTGTCGTGTTAATTTTCGTTATGTTTGTAGGTGCGAGAACTGCACGGTTTTGTTTTGTCTGTTTATAATAAAGAAAATATATTTTTGTAGGTTCGTGAACTTCGAGGATTTTTTTTGTACACTTCGCCCCTGCTTCCAGTCGGCCGCCATCCCTTGTGAAGGAGCCTGGTTGGCTTTTTTTAAAGGGTTCTTTTCTATAAAATAAAGAGTCAAGAGATTCTAGACTTTTATATGACTCTAGAAACTAGATTCGGTATCCATTAAATCCATTACCGTTAATCTCCTTTTTTTCATTTTTTCCTCATCTTTAATTCAAAATCGGACTAAAAGATATCTGTATAGATTATTTGTAAGGCATTTTGCATATTAACTATTAAAATGTTATTCAGTATTACCACCATAAAAATGAGTATCCTACCGTTTAGCAGTTGATACAAGATGATGACAGCTGGATGCTGAATATGAAAGGGACTGTTGTGGACTCATCGGGTGATTTCCAACTCACATTTATATTGTTGCTCTGAACCCCCTCCCACAACCCACTCCCAGCCCTGTCATGTAGGGTGGAGCAACGTGTTAACAGACCCAGAATCGCAAACAGGTTTGCACATTTTCTAGGTTCTTTCCCATGACAGTTTTCCTCTGTTCTTGAAACGGATCACCATGGCACTGGTCTCCTTTAGGTAGGTATATGATTTCAAGCTTTTTATACTTCAGTCAATCCAAATACATGTACAGTATGTGTAGAATGTGTAGCTATGTTTAGTAGTGAGGAATAATGTGTTTTACACTCTTTGGGATCTTTTTACCACTTGAGTTAAAGGGTTTCATTGTATATGCATTTCTGTTTACAATATTATTCTGAAGATACAAAGTCTGCAGAGTTTTTATTTCTGTATGAGACACATGGTTCTCTTTTTCTTTCTTCCTAAACAGCAGTCAGCAAGATGTGAGGGACATTGTCCTGTCTCTGACGGATGGCCTGTCCTCCCTCAACAGCCTTAGTGATTGCCTCCTCCGCGAAGATTGCACCTCTTTAACTCCTCAGAGTTACAGTCACATCAGACAGCTGATTGTCAGAACTGAGACAGAGATGAAGAGCACAATGCAGAAGGCAGAGAGAGGGTTGAAAAATCTGGATGACAGTACAGTGGACCTCACAGCAAAACAGCACCAGTATAGCAGACAGCGAGAGCAAAAGTCACTCTCTTTAGGCAAGCTTAATGACAGGTTAAAGGCAGAGAGGCAGTGTCTGGAAAATTCGGAGAGGACACTGGAGAATGCCAGAAAACATTTGAAAAGCAATAAAGATACCCTTGAAAAACAGCAAGGGAGAGAAAACACTGCAGCCATTGTGACGGGTGTTGGCATAGGAGTGACTATCATCCCTATTGTTGGATGGATAGTTGGTAATATATCTTCTGTAAACTCACTTTAAAAGCACTTTATAATAATACAGCAGCTGGACTGTCAGTTGGAATTCCCCATATGACATTTGTCAACATCATGTTGATTGTGTTTGCTTTCCACTCAGGACCAGCCATGGCCATAGGTGGCGCTGTGGAACTGGCTGAAGCTGAAAAGGCTGTTAAGGTTGCAGAAGAAGAGGTGGACAGCTCCAGGTCTCAGGTCAACACTTACTCTGCTAAGGTGTCTGATTATCAGTCTCAAATCTCAAAATCAAAGCTCGACATCAGTCAGACAGATGAGGAGCTGAGATGCATCAGAGAGAAGCTCGCCGATGTCCAGCAGCAGCGCGTGGCGTTGGCAGAGTTCCAGGAGAAGATGAGAAAAGCTGTTCACCTCTTGAGTCTGCTGAGCGGGAGAGCGAACGTGCTGAAGGTCCAGACGGAAGCCTTCATCTCCCTGGAGCCTGTGATGAGGGTGATGGTGGAACTCGTGAAGCTGGCTATTGACATTCCAAGGAATGAGATCCTCAACGACAGCCGTGTGATGCGTCTGGCAGACGCCATGAGAGACAAGAACAGAAGACTGCAAGCTCTGTGTGACTCCGTGCGCCAGAGTTCAGAGTTAGATAATTATATGTGATAAAGAAGAAGAAGACAAGCTTATTTCAGACAAGCTTCCTGCAATGTGTCAGGTCAGCATCTTGGAAAATACAGTGAGGTAGTAAGCCCTGTTATGAAATCCCACTGTATCGTTCTTATTTACTCTGCATTTACTAATAATAAACTCCCAACTTGAAAAGCATCGAGTCTCTTTATTATGTATGTTGTATGTAAACATTAAGATATTATCCTGTGGATATGTCTTCTAGGTCTCATACATAGAAAATATACTGACTAACAATCTGTGGGGATATTTAAAAAAATTTAACCCTTGTTTAACCAGGAAAGGTCCCATTGAGCCACAATGGCCAAGAGTAGCAGGCAGATATTGATACAAAGACAAGGACAAAAAACAAGACACTAAATGAAACCATGGGACGTACACCAAATACACAACTGACAATACAGCGAAGAATAATTAAAGACAAAAGACAAGAGAGAACAAGACTCACATAGAAGGTAAAACAACCTGAACAGCAATAAAATGATAAGAAAACAAAATGTTACCTATTTGCAGTTTTGTCTCAAATGAGTTGGATTATCTCTTACATATATCTCAAATTTACATTAATCATTAAGAACAGCTGAAATATATTTATAACATGCTGAAATATATTTATAACAACATCTGGTCTGAGATGTTTGTAAAAAAATATATATTTTTTACCCATGTAACCATTTTATTACTGATAAAATATCAAGGATATAACAATTTATTTACCACTTGGTTATAATGTAGAAATGTTATTCAACTGTAGGCCTCGGACACAAACTCCATATTTCTTTTCTGTGAAGCTCCCAGATAAACCCAAGATCTCATAAGTCCCCAATGGCACACTTTTCCTACAGCTGTGGACCTGCAAAAACATGGAAATCAGTCAGTAGTTTAGTGGTGTATTCCACAACTCCATGCTAAAAGTAATACTTCACAAGTATGGATTTTACATGTACTATGCAGAAAACACATTAAAATGCACTTTAATTGCATTATATTGGTACTGATTTGTTACTTTTAATGTTTTTAATGATGGTGTGATACTGTTTGCCAAAAAAGAGAAACAGTGAATCATAAACTGCCATAAAGAATTTCAGCATTTCAACCTCACCTAAGCATTTGTATTTGTTTTCAAGTGAACCTGGTCATTAATCTGGCATATTGAAACTTCGGTAAGACTTCATTTTGACAGCCAACCCACAAGACTTTGCAGATGGTTTGTTTATTGTTTATGACCAGATTATGATTATGACCAGAATCAAACCCAACACTTCAGCCTATACCTCAACAAGACGCAGGGTTCAACTTGAACTTGTGCTACTGATGCTAACCCATTTCCTGCAGTAGCTTGCTTTCACATTCAGATTTCTGTAAATGGTGTGTTCTGTTAGACCGCCATCTTCGTTATCTCGCTTGTGGGAGTGATACAGAGTACACACCTATGTGCTTTCTGTAGGGCTTAGTACAAGTAGCGTGTTTGTACGTACCTGTGCAACTGCTTTACTTTAACAATGGCCTACTTATGCAGTTAATTATTCACTGGTGTTGTAAACCTCTATGTGGAATTGAACCTTTGGCCAGCTTGGTTGGCCTAGATGTTGAGAGAATTTACAAGAACACGTACCAGTTACAGGAATATGAAAGTAGAGAAAAAAGAAGATGGGTGTGTGTCAACCTTTAAACAGTGATAAGATCATACACCTCTCTGGAGTCAGCAGGATAACCAGAGGAAAAGGGAAATATTAGCATTGAAGGACCACTAGACAGGGCCATTGGCTCCTTGAGAGAGCTGTTTGAAGCCTTAATGTAGGCCCGATGTCAGTGAATCTTTTTAATGGTTGTTTATGATCATGCTATTATATTAAAGAAGACATTTTCAAAATTTAGTACAGACAGTGCCTTGTGATTTCCTTTAATTACTTTTAAATGTAATTACCGCCAACAAATAAATTTGCATCAATGAATTGGTGTTTAGTATTAATATTACATGTTTGACGTTTATGTATTTTCAAACATTTTTTGTATCTTATTTGCTGCCACCTTGGCATTTACTCTGTGGTAGAAGACATTACTTTACATTTAGCCGACACTGTTATCCAGAGTCTGGTTAGAAGTGTGAGTAGGCAGGGAATAGTGTTCGGTAGGGTGCTGGATGGATGTCAGTTGCACTGGCCTGTCAGAGCTACTCAGAAGCACACCTCTATGTCCCTAGGTAAATTATCAAAATATACCTCATAGCAGTACAGGCTATGACTGCTGCATGGTATTGATTTTTGGCTACACTACCTAGCAGGTTGATTTTGTTTTGCCTTGCATCTTTGTTGGCTATGGACATGAAAAGGCGATTTTCATGCAAGAGGGTCCACTGCATGTAAGGAAACAGAATTTTGATTTTAAACCATAGTGTTCTACAGATAATAGCCAAAAGGTGATCTTGTAAAATTACAGTGCCTCCTATGCATGACATTTCATGGTACTTAGCATGCCTCCAGAGCAGTGGTTCTTAACCTTGTTGGAGGTACCGAACCCCACCAGTTTTATATGCTCATTCACCGAACCCTTCTTTAGTAAAAAAAAAAAAAAATATATGATTTTTTTTACTGGTGCACAAAATGAACCGTGCATTAACGGTTCCACTGAGGCTCCACCGAACCCCTGAGACCGACTCACCGAACCCCTAGGGTTCGATCGAACCCAGGTTAAGAACCACTGCTCCAGAAGTTGTCTTGCTTATTGTACATGACAACTTTTGCACCATCTCGGTTTAACATATTGACAATTTATAATTCCAATTTTTACATTTACCCATTTCACTAGGTGGCGCTACACCACAAACGAGTGTTTATGGGCTGCATTGATATGACTCTGTAACACTGGCATACTAAAAAGAATTGTTGTCTTGGGTAAAAGTTTAGGTGAGTTATTTAGCAAAAACTGTTTTTGGACGTCTAGCTTCGGTGGAAACGGCACCCCCTGTGACAAAATGTCACAAAATTTGGTGCACATCCAAAGAAAGCTATATAGAGTTTGCATGTGAAGTTTGATGCAATATGGGCAATACGAAACCAAGGTATGGACTACCAAGCCATTTTTAGCTACGTCTTCAATTTTGATTGACATGTAACCTTGAAATGGTTCAGCTCAAGATAAATCCTTTGATCATTTTTAATCAGGATAGCCTGCAGATGACATATACTAAATTTGGTGAAATTGACATGAACACCCTATGACCAGTTTGTTTACTTTCCCTTCCATCATTTTAAAATTTGATGGAAATTGTTTTCGTTGAAAGTGGGCATCAACAAGTGTTTTCAATGCATGAAGTTCAATGGAGTTCAAGACAAAAGAAAATTGTTTTTTAACTGTAGCGTTCTCCAGATAAAACGAAAAATGACAGCACCCCTATGGGTCAATTAGCAGGATACTGAAACACTGGGGGACCTGAAACTTTGTAGAGAGTAGCGAATACAAGCTTTTGGTCCCCAGGGGTCAAGTTGGAAAGTCTGTTGTGTATTTCAACCATTTAGTCGACTAAAAATACAGGCGTATTTTGTAATTTGTTCCTGAGTTGAAGAAAATGGATTTGTATTTTGCATCAAAATACTTTATTGGTGGGTATTCTGCAAAATCTTGGCGAAGTGTCTAGTGATCATAATATTGAGATTGAGAAAGATAAACCAGTGTGTAATGTGTGGGTTTCCTAGGGCAAGTAAAGCTGGAGGCACTGCACTTTAGAGGTCAAAGGTGTTCTTTTAGACCCTGTTGTCTCTGTTGTGCCACTAATGCAAACTTCCCCTTTTCGTTATCAATAACTGAACAAGGCAAGTCCTTAATGTGGCTACTCATCCTCATACAAGTAGCATGTTTGTACGTAGCTGTGCACCTGCTTTACTTTAACAATGGCCTACTTATGCAGTTAATTATTCACTGGTGTTGTAAACCTCTGTGTGGAATTGAACCTTTGGCCAGCGTGGTTGGCCTAGATGTTGAGAGAATTTACAAGAACACGTACCATTTACAGGAATATGAAAGTAAAGAAAAAAGAAGATGGGTGTGTGTCAACCTTTAAACAGTGATAAGATCATACACCTCTCTGGAGTCAGCAGGATAACCAGAGGAAAAGGGAAATATTAGCATTGAAGGACCACTAGACAGGGCCATTGGCTCCTTGAGAGAGCTGTTTGAAGCCTTAATGTAGGCCCGACGTCAGTGAATCTTTTTAATGGTTGTTTATGATCATGCTATTATATTAAAGAAGACATTTTCAAAATTTAGTACAGACAGTGCCTTGTGATTTCCTTTAATTACTTTTAAATGTAATTACCGCCAACAAACAAATTCGCATCAATGAATTGGTGTTTAGTATTAATATTACATGTTTGACGTTTATGTATTTTGAACATTTTTTGTATCTTATTTGCTGCCACCTTGGCATTTACTCTGTGGTAGAAGACATTACTTTACATTTAGCCGACACTGTTATCCAGAGTCTGGTTAGAAGTGTGAGTAGGCAGGGAATAGTGTTCGGTAGGGTGCTGGATGGATGTCAGTTGCACTGGCCTGTCAGAGCTACTCAGAAGCACACCTCTATGTCCCTAGGTAAATTATCAAAATATACCTCATAGCAGTACAGGCTATGACTGCTGCATGGTATTGATTTTTGGCTACACTACCTAGCAGGTTGATTTTGTTTTGCCTTGCATCTTTGTTGGCTATGGACATGAAAAGGCGATTTTCATGCAAGAGGGTCCACTGCATGTAAGGAAACAGAATTTTGATTTTAAACCATAGTGTTCTACAGATAATAGCCAAAAGGTGATCTTGTAAAATTACAGTGCCTCCTATGCATGACATTTCATGGTACTTAGCATGCCTCCAGAGCAGTGGTTCTTAACCTTGTTGGAGGTACCGAACCCCACCAGTTTTATATGCTCATTCACCGAACCCTTCTTTAGTAAAAAATAAAAAAAATATATGATTTTTTTTACTGGTGCACAAAATGAACCGTGCATTAACGGTTCCACTGAGGCTCCACCGAACCCCTAAGACCGACTCACCGAACCCCTAGGGTTCGATCGAACCCAGGTTAAGAACCACTGCTCCAGAAGTTGTCTTGCTTATTGTACATGACAACTTTTACACCATCTCGGTTTAACATATTGACAATTTATAATTCCAATTTTTACATTTACCCATTTCACTAGGTGGCGCTACACCACAAACGAGTGTTTATGGGCTGCATTGATATGACTCTGTAACACTGGCATACTAAAAAGAATTGTTGTCTTGGGTAAAAGTTTAGGTGAGTTATTTAGCAAAAACTGTTTTTGGACGTCTAGCTTCGGTGGAAACGGCACCCCCTGTGACAAAATGTCACAAAATTTGGTGCACATCCAAAGAAAGCTATATAGAGTTTGCATGTGAAGTTTGATGCAATATGGGCAATACGAAACCAAGGTATGGACTACCAAGCCATTTTTAGCTACGTCTTCAATTTTGATTGACATGTAACCTTAAAATGGTTCAGCTCAAGATAAATCCTTTGATCATTTTTAATCAGGATAGCCTGCAGATGACATATACTAAATTTGGTGAAATTGACATGAACACCCTATGACCAGTTTGTTTACTTTCCCTTCCATCATTTTAAAATTTGATGGAAATTGTTTTCGTTGAAAGTGGGCATCAACAAGTGTTTTCAATGCATGAAGTTCAATGGAGTTCAAGACAAAAGAAAATTGTTTTTTAACTGTAGCGTTCTCCAGATAAAACGAAAAATGACAGCACCCCTATGGGTCAATTAGCAGGATACTGAAACACTGGGGGACCTGAAACTTTGTAGAGAGTAGCGAATACAAGCTTTTGGTCCCCAGGGGTCAAGTTGGAAAGTCTGTTGTGTATTTCAACCATTTAGTCGACTAAAAATACAGGCGTATTTTGTAATTTGTTCCTGAGTTGAAGAAAATGGATTTGTATTTTGCATCAAAATACTTTATTGGTGGGTATTCTGCAAAATCTTGGCGAAGTGTCTAGTGATCATAATATTGAGATTGAGAAAGATAAACCAGTGTGTAATGTGTGGGTTTCCTAGGGCAAGTAAAGCTGGAGGCACTGCACTTTAGAGGTCAAAGGTGTTCTTTTAGACCCTGTTGTCTCTGTTGTGCCACTAATGCAAACTTCCCCTTTTCGTTATCAATAACTGAACAAGGCAAGTCCCTAATGTGGCTACTCATCCTCATACAAGTAGCATGTTTGTACGTAGCTGTGCACCTGCTTTACTTTAACAATGGCCTACTTATGCAGTTAATTATTCACTGGTGTTGTAAACCTCTGTGTGGAATTGAACCTTTGGCCAGCGTGGTTGGCCTAGATGTTGAGAGAATTTACAAGAACACGTACCATTTACAGGAATATGAAAGTAAAGAAAAAAGAAGATGGGTGTGTGTCAACCTTTAAACAGTGATAAGATCATACACCTCTCTGGAGTCAGCAGGATAACCAGAGGAAAAGGGAAATATTAGCATTGAAGGACCACTAGACAGGGCCATTGGCTCCTTGAGAGAGCTGTTTGAAGCCTTAATGTAGGCCCGACGTCAGTGAATCTTTTTAATGGTTGTTTATGATCATGCTATTATATTAAAGAAGACATTTTCAAAATTTAGTACAGACAGTGCCTTGTGATTTCCTTTAATTACTTTTAAATGTAATTACCGCCAACAAACAAATTCGCATCAATGAATTGGTGTTTAGTATTAATATTACATGTTTGACGTTTATGTATTTTGAACATTTTTTGTATCTTATTTGCTGCCACCTTGGCATTTACTCTGTGGTAGAAGACATTACTTTACATTTAGCCGACACTGTTATCCAGAGTCTGGTTAGAAGTGTGAGTAGGCAGGGAATAGTGTTCGGTAGGGTGCTGGATGGATGTCAGTTGCACTGGCCTGTCAGAGCTACTCAGAAGCACACCTCTATGTCCCTAGGTAAATTATCAAAATATACCTCATAGCAGTACAGGCTATGACTGCTGCATGGTATTGATTTTTGGCTACACTACCTAGCAGGTTGATTTTGTTTTGCCTTGCATCTTTGTTGGCTATGGACATGAAAAGGCGATTTTCATGCAAGAGGGTCCACTGCATGTAAGGAAACAGAATTTTGATTTTAAACCATAGTGTTCTACAGATAATAGCCAAAAGGTGATCTTGTAAAATTACAGTGCCTCCTATGCATGACATTTCATGGTACTTAGCATGCCTCCAGAGCAGTGGTTCTTAACCTTGTTGGAGGTACCGAACCCCACCAGTTTTATATGCTCATTCACCGAACCCTTCTTTAGTAAAAAATAAAAAAAATATATGATTTTTTTTACTGGTGCACAAAATGAACCGTGCATTAACGGTTCCACTGAGGCTCCACCGAACCCCTGAGACCGACTCACCGAACCCCTAGGGTTCGATCGAACCCAGGTTAAGAACCACTGCTCCAGAAGTTGTCTTGCTTATTGTACATGACAACTTTTACACCATCTCGGTTTAACATATTGACAATTTATAATTCCAACTTTTACATTTACCCATTTCACTAGGTGGCGCTACACCACAAACGAGTGTTTATGGGCTGCATTGATATGACTCTGTAACACTGGCATACTAAAAAGAATTGTTGTCTTGGGTAAAAGTTTAGGTGAGTTATTTAGCAAAAACTGTTTTTGGACGTCTAGCTTCGGTGGAAACGGCACCCCCTGTGACAAAATGTTACAAAATTTGGTGCACATCCAAAGAAAGCTATATAGAGTTTGCATGTGAAGTTTGATGCAATATGGGCAATACGAAACCAAGGTATGGACTACCAAGCCATTTTTAGCTACGTCTTCAATTTTGATTGACATGTAACCTTGAAATGGTTCAGCTCAAGATAAATCCTTTGATCATTTTTAATCAGGATAGCCTGCAGATGACATATACTAAATTTGGTGAAATTGACATGAACACCCTATGACCAGTTTGTTTACTTTCCCTTCCATCATTTTAAAATTTGATGGAAATTGTTTTCGTTGAAAGTGGGCATCAACAAGTGTTTTCAATGCATGAAGTTCAATGGAGTTCAAGACAAAAGAAAATTGTTTTTTAACTGTAGCGTTCTCCAGATAAAACGAAAAATGACAGCACCCCTATGGGTCAATTAGCAGGATACTGAAACACTGGGGGACCTGAAACTTTGTAGAGAGTAGCGAATACAAGCTTTTGGTCCCCAGGGGTCAAGTTGGAAAGTCTGTTGTGTATTTCAACCATTTAGTCGACTAAAAATACAGGCGTATTTTGTAATTTGTTCCTGAGTTGAAGAAAATGGATTTGTATTTTGCATCAAAATACTTTATTGGTGGGTATTCTGCAAAATCTTGGCGAAGTGTCTAGTGATCATAATATTGAGATTGAGAAAGATAAACCAGTGTGTAATGTGTGGGTTTCCTAGGGCAAGTAAAGCTGGAGGCACTGCACTTTAGAGGTCAAAGGTGTTCTTTTAGACCCTGTTGTCTCTGTTGTGCCACTAATGCAAACTTCCCCTTTTCGTTATCAATAACTGAACAAGGCAAGTCCCTAATGTGGCTACTCATCCTCATACAAGTAGCATGTTTGTACGTAGCTGTGCACCTGCTTTACTTTAACAATGGCCTACTTATGCAGTTAATTATTCACTGGTGTTGTAAACCTCTGTGTGGAATTGAACCTTTGGCCAGCTTGGTTGGCCTAGATGTTGAGAGAATTTACAAGAACACGTACCATTTACAGGAATATGAAAGTAAAGAAAAAAGAAGATGGGTGTGTGTCAACCTTTAAACAGTGATAAGATCATACACCTCTCTAGAGTCAGCAGGATAACCAGAGGAAAAGGGAAATATTAGCATTGAAGGACCACTAGACAGGGCCATTGGCTCCTTGAGAGAGCTGTTTGAAGCCTTAATGTAGGCCCGACGTCAGTGAATCTTTTTAATGGTTGTTTATGATCATGCTATTATATTAAAGAAGACATTTTCAAAATTTAGTACAGACAGTGCCTTGTGATTTCCTTTAATTACTTTTAAATGTAATTACCGCCAACAAACAAATTCGCATCAATGAATTGGTGTTTAGTATTAATATTACATGTTTGACGTTTATGTATTTTGAACATTTTTTGTATCTTATTTGCTGCCACCTTGGCATTTACTCTGTGGTAGAAGACATTACTTTACATTTAGCCGACACTGTTATCCAGAGTCTGGTTAGAAGTGTGAGTAGGCAGGGAATAGTGTTCGGTAGGGTGCTGGATGGATGTCAGTTGCACTGGCCTGTCAGAGCTACTCAGAAGTACACCTCTATGTCCCTAGGTAAATTATCAAAATATACCTCATAGCAGTACAGGCTATGACTGCTGCATGGTATTGATTTTTGGCTACACTACCTAGCAGGTTGATTTTGTTTTGCATTGCATCTTTGTTGGCTATGGACATGAAAAGGCGATTTTCATGCAAGAGGTTCCACTGCATGTAAGGAAACAGAATTTTGGTTTTAAACCATAGTGTTCTACAGATAATAGCCAAAAGGTGATCTTGTAAAATTACAGTGCCTCCTTTGCATGACATTTCATGGTACTTAGCATGCCTCCAGAGCAGTGGTTCTTAACCTTGTTGGAGGTACCGAACCCCACCAGTTTTATATGCTCATTCACCGAACCCTTCTTTAGTAAAAAATAAAAAATATATATGATTTTTTTTACTGGTGCACAAAATGAACCGTGCATTAACGGTTCCACTGAGGCTCCACCGAACCCCTGAGACCGACTCACCGAACCCCTAGGGTTCGATCGAACCCAGGTTAAGAACCACTGATCCAGAGGTTGTCTTGCTTATTGTACATGACAACTTTTGCACCATCTCGGTTTAACATATTGACAATTTATAATTCCAATTTTTACATTTACCCATTTCACTAGGTGGCGCTACACCACAAACGAGTGTTTATGGGCTGCATTGATATGACTCTGTAACACTGGCATACTAAAAAGAATTGTTGTCTTGGGTAAAAGTTTAGGTGAGTTATTTAGCAAAAACTGTTTTTGGACGTCTAGCTTCGGTGGAAACGGCACCCCCTGTGACAAAATGTCACAAAATTTGGTGCACATCCAAAGAAAGCTATATAGAGTTTGCATGTGAAGTTTGATGCAATATGGGCAATACGAAACCAAGGTATGGACTACCAAGCCATTTTTAGCTATGTCTTTTTTTGATTGACATGTAACCTTGAAATGGTTCAGCTCAAGATAAATCCTTTGATAATTTTTAATCAGGATAGCCTGCAGATGACATATACTAAATTTGGTGAAATTCACATGAACACCCTATGACCAGTTTGTTTACTTTCCCTTCCATCATTTTAAAATTTGATGGAAATTGTTTTCATTGAAAGTGGGCATCAACAAGTGTTTTCAATGCATGAAGTTGAATGGAGTTCAAGACAAAAGAAAATTGTTTTTTAACTGTAGCGTTCTCCAGATAAAACGAAAAATGACAGCACCCCTATGGGTCAATTAGCAGGATACTGAAACACTGGGGGACCTGAAACTTTGTAGAGAGTAGCGAATACAAGCTTTTGGTCCCCAGGGGTCAAGTTGGAAAGTCTGTTGTGTATTTCAACCATTTAGTCGACTAAAAATACAGGCGTATTTTGTAATTTGTTCCTGAGTTGAAGAAAATGGATTTGTATTTTGCATCAAAATACTTTATTGGTGGGTATTCTGCAAAATCTTGGTGAAGTGTCTAGTGATCATAATATTGAGATTGAGAAAGATAAACCAGTGTGTAATGTGTGGGTTTCCTAGGGCAAGTAAAGCTGGAGGCACTGCACTTTAGAGGTCAAAGGTGTTCTTTTAGACCCTGTTGTCTCTGTTGTGCCACTAATGCAAACTTCCCCTTTTCGTTATCAATAACTGAACAAGGCAAGTCCCTAATGTGGCTACTCATCCTCATACAAGTAGCATGTTTGTATGGAGCTGTGCACCTGCTTTACTTTAACAATGGCCTACTTATGCAGTTAATTATTCACTGGTGTTGTAAACCTCTGTGTGAAATTGGACCTTTATGAAAGTAAAGAAAAAGAAGATGGGTGAGTGCAAATGTTACCCTACCCTATCTTTCTTTTGGAAAATATTACCCATACATGAAATATATATATATATATATATATATATATATATATATATATATATATATATATATATATATATATATATATATAGCCTATACACAAATATAGCAGGCTTTTTTTAATCTCTTTGTTATGTTGGCATCACTCAGGAAATTATTTCAAGGACAAACATGGTAGCAAGTGGCCTTGGCATGTGTGTAAATGTTTTTATCTATATTGTTTTAAGAGCTCTAAACTTTTGGATGTACTGAAGTTGTAATTTCTGCACGTCCATCTCATAACGTATCCCTCATAACATCCAAGACCTGGAGTTCCCCTCTGACAGTCCCAAGAGTGTCTATGTTCAGTACCTCTAAACCTTCAAGGAAGAGTGTCTTGTTACTCATGATTTGTGTCATTGTTTGTTCTACATTAATTTAAATCCAACCGATCAAACCATGTAAGTGAATTACTGTACATAGGATTCAATGGGACAGGCCACGTCGTAACCATCACCCTCCACTGCTTATTGGCCTAAGGATTGTGCCTCAACAAAAGTGGGGTGAAATATGTTCAGTACCTCTGAAACATTAATATAAAATGCCTTGTTACTCATGATTTACATGTCAATGGTTACTTTTTTATATAATGCAACATATATTTTTATGTGAGCATTATTCCCATTTTTCCTTGGTCTTTTCTTTTGCATAACTGTTGCATGAGCTTTCATTAACATGCATGACTGTTGCATGAGCTTTCATTGTCTCACATCAACTCAGTTAATATGAGGTAATGGAAATGCACCAGGAAATGCACCAGTGTATTTGTTGTTCATCACTGTATCACAGAGCAGCATATAATATGTTACAGTTGCACATTACGGTCTGTTCAGTCTTTTGTCACATTTAATCTTTTAAACACTTTTTTTCTAACATACAAACTACTATTGATAATGCATGATTGCTATACACTAATTGTCCTTCTGTAATGATAAAAAAAACATCCTGATTTAGTCCTGCATGTCCTTACAATCGCTATTTTGTATGTATAGTCAACGGCGTAGGCTACCCATCTGTGCAGGTGTATGTAGCCTACTGGATTTCCCACCCAGGCTAAATGTAGATGTAAAACTTCAAGAACTGCTTCGGCAGGCGTACCATCGGGTGGCAGTGCAGCATGGCCTGATACCTTTCGTGGCTGAGGAATTTTCCACCAAATGCCCATGACCTATGATGCAAAGATGGGGTACATAGACATATTCTTTAAGCACCTCATAAGCTACACAGCTTTTGTCTCAAGGGTTTTGTTTTACCGGAAAGAGATCAGTGATTAGTGACTTGAGTGTGTGGCTTTGTAAGGGGAGCACAACATATTTAGGGTTTCTCATAGCTTAACTTTGGGGGAGGGGGGGAATAGTTCACTTGCATACACAATAAAAGCATGACAGCAGTCAGGGGCGAATATAGGCTATTTTTAGGGGTGGCAAGGCACCCCCGTGAAACTGCTCGGCACCCCCTGGCAAAGTGAATACAACTCCAACATTTATAAATGTACTAGTTCGCCTCATTTAGTGAGAAGTATTGCGTGTCTAAGCACTGGGGGCCGGGCACCCCTAAAGACCAGATGCTAAAATCGCCCCTGACAGCAGTAGCCTATAGGTGACACAACATGGGGACCTCATATGTGATTACTGTTTTGTATAGTTAATTGCACTTTTTATAATAGGTTCATCTCAGTGATAATAGAGGGATGGTCTGTCTCGTGGACCTCCTATGTGTGGGACATGCAATATTACAAGCACTGAAAGCAGTGAATAGGGAGCCATAGTGTGTCTTAGTGTGTGAGTGTGCACAATGTAGGGTGTGTGTGATAAGGGTTTGCAGTTCTAGCCATGTTGCTACAGAGGAGCCTTCCAAAACCTCTTTCGGGTACTACTGTGCAATCGTGGGCAATCAAAATGATTGTGGCGTACCTGGAAAATGCCAGTGGTCTCCCCACTACAATGTATGCATTTTGTAGGGAGCGAAGGTGCCTTGAACATTACAATAGCAACGAGAGAAACAGCTGTTAATGCCATATGCCATGTGTCAAATGCTGAGACTAATGTTCAAGTATTACACCAATCATTTCTTCTCACTGCTTTCTGTTGATAACATGTTAATTAGACATCGAAAATGTATACTGATACGTTCCATGAAACATGCGCAAGAAAGACATCAGCTGTGTACACAAAAATAAACATTAAAAAAAAAAAAGACAGAAAATACAGAATTAACGTTTCACATACAGACACCGCATTAAGACATGGGCTTCTAGTAACTTTAGCCGGCAATTTTGAAACATCCAATCCCACATTTAACATCCATGGCAACATGTTTTTTTCGAGTGTGTGTGTGTGAGACGGGGAGCTACAACTCCAGCCCACCAGGTGGCGGAGAGATACAATTATGTGAAAAAGCTCCAGTTCGCAGCGGAAGAACAACGTCATCGACCTACATGTGTCTTCTATTGTCTATGGTGCTGGCTTGTGTTCTGGTGAGTACCTGGGGTAAAGCAACTATGGTTACATTTCAGGCAATAACGGCTTATGTCCTTTCCAGGGCGTTGCGATCCTCAAATAAAAACTGATTGACCTCCCTGCTCTCTCCTCACACAAGGCGACAACAGTCTAAACTGTTCTCCGTTGTCCATTAACGGTGGAACAAGCTACTGTCTGTGGCTACTAGCTGTTACGACAGTAGGGTCATCCCTCTCCACCTTTAAGAAGCTCGTGAAAACTTCTTTTCCTAAAGTACTTTACGTCCTATCAAAACTAACCTCCACTCACCAACACTGTCCTGTACCCTGGCTGCACTAACTTTGCTATGCCTTTGCTTACTCTGTGTTCCTTCGCATATCTGTTGCTTGTTTATGTCGTCCTTTGTCAGTCGCTGTGGATGAAACCGTCTGCTATGTGTAATGTGATGTACATTTTCAAAAGAAATGTTTAAGTATTTTCCCCCAGTAATATTAGAGAATGTTGAAGGATCTAGAGAATCTCTGGTAATATGCAATGTTGATCTTGGTAAGCACATTTAAAAAAAAAGTAACAGTTATGTGTACGCCATACTCAAAAATTAGGGACCTTAGTGGATACCCTTCACGCTAATTTATTCACTGCTGTTGCAGAAAACAACCCACTTGAGGTGACCATGACGGAAGCAGAGCTGGTGGTTCATAAAAAGAAGAAAAAGAAGAATAAGAAAGGGCTCACAGGGGATTTGACAGAGCCCCACAGTACACACCAAACAACGTTTGAGGAAATAAGCCTTCACAAGAAGCATGAAAAGAAAAAGAAGAAAGCTAAGGAGAATGAAAACAGTGATAGCAGGCCAGCTGAGGTTCATGGTGATGCGGCAGAAGGAAAGATCAAGAAAAAAAGAAAACGTGAAGGGGAGAAGGTGAATGTGACGTCAGTGGTGATGGGAGAATCTGTGGATAGTAGTTCTCAGAAGAGAGAGGTGCCGAAAAAGAGAAAGAAAACAAGAATTGAGGAGACGGAGCATCCTGTAGGGGATAGAGACGCAGAGGTGACTCCAGTGCAAACAAACAGTGAAGCAGCCCACCAGAAACCCACAAAGAGCAGGTCTAAAAAGCCCAGAAAGAGTGCAGGTTCACAAGATACTGCACAAGCACCATCTGCTACAGACACACAGCTCCACCCAGACGAGATGACGAGCGACGGTCTTGCGGCAGACATCGACGAAGCCACCCAGCAGGAGATCAGGGAGTACCTACCGAACTCCAGTTTGACCAATGAGCGTGCGATGCAGAAGATCATCCAGTACGACCTTCCCCGTTTCAGAGAATTTAAAAAGAAAGGTTTGTTTATTATTTTGGTGCCATTGAAAGTACTGTGTATGAAGGCAGTAGTGTGTGTGTGTGTGTGTGTGCACGAGCGAGTGTGAGTGAGTGGTTAGGTCTGCTTGTACAGGCCATTTAGAGTATATGAGGTCTCTGTCGCTTGAACCAATAACCTTGTTGCCCAACAGCTTTCATCAGTGTTGAGGAAATTGGTTTTGTAGATTCTGTTGTATGTAGATTCTGTTGTATGTAGATTCTGTTGTATGTAGATTCTGGTGTGTCGGAGGTGACGGCTCATCTCTGTATATGTGTAATGCTGAAAAGGACTATGGACTATTTTAATACGTTTTCTGCATTTACTCTGTGCCCCCTACCCGCCCACCCCACACACACACACACACACACACACACACCTACCTTTTGTTGCCACCGTGCGGCAGGTATCCCTCTGCGGACGGGGAAGTTTACTGTGGCTGAGAACAAGCGTCTAAAACAGAACGTGAGGGACTTCCTGGTGCTCTCGGGGATAGACAGCGAGGCCAAGCTTATCATGCCCCATCGCTTCCCAGAAGAGAAGGTCGCCATCATGAGGCTGAGGAAGAAGTTGCAATTCATCATGTGTATATGTGAGTATGTATGTGAGGGCGAGTGCTGTGTTTTCCCAGTGTTTTTATATGCATTCTGCAGTGGTGCACAACCGCTGCTAAAACTTGCTTTCTGCTGATCAGTAAGATCACGAACAAAGTAATGGCCTTCATTTGCACAGTGTATAAGTACTACATCCAAAGGCTGTATTGCAGTTTGACCATTTCTGATCCCACAAGTTACCATGTATG